>CAJQZJ010001694.1:5530564-5578670 GCA_907164525.1 Lophiomys imhausi | reverse complement strand
AAACTGGACATTGGGAAGGTATACTGGGCCATTTAACTCTCATAAATATGGCATAATTATATCTGTTGTTTTGTATAATACTTACTGTTATAAGAGAAGGAACCATCTGTTGGACTGAAAGGGGAAACTTCTGGGGGGAAGAGGGTGGAAGGGCGGGATAGTAAGGGGGAATAGGGAGGGGTTTGTTACTGAGATGTACCTTGAAGAACAAAAAATAAAGTGTTTTAAAAAAATTAAAAAACAAAGGAGATCAAAGGGATAAAAATTGGAAATGAAGAAGTCAAATTATTTCTATTCGCAGATGATATGTTAGTATACATAAGCGACCCCAAAAACTCCACCAAAGAACTCTTACAGCTGATAAACAACTTCAGCAAGGTGGCTGGATACAATATTAACTCAAAAAAATCAGAAGCCCTTCTTTATACAACAAACAAATATACCGAGAAAGAAATAAGGGAAACAACCCCCTTCACAATAGTCACAAACAACATAAAATACCTGGGGGTAACTCTAACCAAGCATGTAAAGGACCTATATAACAAGAATTTCAAGCCCCTGAAGAAAGAAATGGAAGAGGCCTTTAGAAGATGGAAAGATCTCCCATGCTCATGGATAGGTAAGATCAACATAATAAAAATGGCTATTCTACCAAAAGCAATATATAGATTCAATGCAATTCCTATAAAAATACCAACACAATTCTTTATAGACTTTGAAAAAGCTATTCTCAACTTCATATGGAACAACAAAAAGCCCAGAATAGCTAAATCAATCCTGTATAATGAAAAAACATCTGGAGGTACCACCATCCCATATTTCAAGCTGTACTACAGAGCAACAGTAATAAAAACAGCATGGCACTGGTATAGAAACAGACCAGTGGATCAATGGAATCGAATTGAAGACCCAAACATGGACCCACACACCTATGGCCAACTAAACTTTGACAAAGAAGCCAAAACTGCACAATGGAAGAAGGACAGCATCTTCAACAAATGGTGCTGGTCCAACTGGATGTCCACTTGCAAAAGAATGAAATTAGACCCATACCTATCACCTTGTACAAAACTTAATTCCAAGTGGATCAAAGACCTTAACATAAGGCCAGCCACACTAAAGACACTAGAAGAAAATGTTGGAGAAACCCTCGAACTCATTGGCACAGATGACAACTTCCTGAACAGAACACCAACAGCTCAGGACCTGAGATCAACAATCAATAAATGGGACCTCATGAAACTGAAAAGCTTCTGTAAGGCAAAGGACACTGTCATTCGAACAAAACGGAAACCAACAGACTGGGAGAAAATCTTCACCAACCCTATATCTGATAGAGGGCTATTATCTAAAATCTACAAAGAACTCAAGAAACTAAAAGCCAAGAAACCACATAATCCAATCAAAAAATGGGAGATGGAGCTAAATAGAGAATTCACAAAGGAGGAATCCCTAAGGGCTGAGAGACACCTGAAGAAATGTTCAACATCCTTAATCATCAGAGAAATGCAACTCAAGACGACATGAGATTCCACCTAACACGTGTTAGAATGGCTAAGATAAAGAGCTCTAATGATAGCGCATGCTGGCGAGGGTGTGGGGAAAGGGGAACCCTACTCCATTGCTGGTGGGAGTGCAGACTTGTGCAACCACTATGGAGGTCTGTCTGGCGATATCTTAGAAATCTAGGAATAACCTTGCCTCAGGACCCAGACATACCACTTCTGGGTATACACCCAAAGGACCTCTCAGGGAGACATAGGGAAGTCTCCTCATCTATGTTCATAGCAGCCTTATTTGTAATAGCTAGAAATTGGAAACAACCCAGATGTCCCTCAACTGAAGAATGGATTAAAAAATTGTGGTACATCTATACAATTGAATATTACTCAGCTATAAGAAACAATGAAATCATGCAATTTGCAACCAAATGGATGGATCTAGAGGAGCTAATCCTGAGTGAGCTAACCCAGTCTCAGAAGGATGCACATGGCATCTATTCACTTATAGTAGGATTTTAACTATATCGTACAGGATATCTGTACTACAACCAACACACCAAAAGGAACATGGACATAATTTTTTTTATCTTTTTCTTTTTCCTTCTTTTTTTTCTTTTTTCTTATTCCTTTTCCCTTCTCTTTTTCCTCTCTTTTTTTGTGGATATTCTTTGTTTTTGTGGGTTTGTGTGTTTGTTGGTCTTTTTTTTTAGTATTCCCCCAGTAGCAAGGAGACACCTTTCACTGGCAGTACTGCCTCGTAGGCCCCCGGAGAAAGAAGAGGCTCTTGGCCCTCATATGACTCCTGATCTGTGGTGAGAGACTGTTAGGCAGGGACACTCCATCCCAGAGGAACAAGACGGAAGGGTCAGGGGTAGAACATGGGAGGGTAGGGCTGGGAAGCGGGAAAAGAGGACAATATGAAAAGGATGTAACCTGAAGCAACAAACAAATAAATTTATTAACTGAAAAAAAAGGCATGTGGCAGGGCTGAAACACTGTGAATAGAATAGAGGATAAAGCCATTCGGCCTGGTTTTGCAGACCTCCAGGTGTCGAGAAGACGTGGAACTAAGGTAAAATACAAGAGAATTGTGGTATTGGCCCATGCCTTTGACTTCAGTGGAGACCAGGGGAGCACCGTAGAGTTGGTGGTCTTATGTATTCTGGAGTCATACAGAGCGGGGTGGTGAGGGTGCACACTCTTGGTCCCACCATTCAAGAAGAGTACACCCTTGGTCCCAGCTCCCAGCACACTGGAGACAGAAACAGGCAGATCCTGGAGCTCAGGGTCAGCCTGATGCTGGGCAAACTCTAAATAGCGAAAGACTTCGATCCAGGAGTGGTGGAACACATCTTTGATCCCTTCAGATGGGAAACACAGGTCTTTGATTCCAATAATTAGAGTTCAGAGACACACACATGGGATTTGGAGGGACCTAGGTTTGGAGATTACTTACAAAAGGCCTTCTCGATGAAGGCAGATTGTCCTTTGGGATCTCAAAATATATACACCAGAGCTGGTTTAGCTCCAAGGTGACAGAATGATTTCTTCTTTAACCCGGATTGAAAGATAATGCTTTGTATGTTGTCGGAAGGCCAAATTAGCTTCAGGAGAAGTACTTCCTAGCCCCCCGCCTAAACCCCTAATGGACACATCGATACAGGGAGGGCAATTGTCCCAGGGTTGGGATTGGGGCAGGGCTCTGTTCTTATCTTTCTAGGAGAATCGAAGCGTCCATTAGGGGAGCCCGGGGAAGGCTAGACAGCGGAAACCTCAGCAGAGAGCAGAATCAGTCACCAAGGAGGACGAGTGACCCAGTTGATTCTGCCTGGAAGACTTCCTCAATAGCTGTCTCCATCGAGGGCCTGCAACCACCACGGCAATACAATGTCACTGGGACCATTCAGCTCTACACAATGCCCCAGCAGGAACCTCAGTGAAGCCTGCAAGATCAGCTTCTGCCTACAAACCCCTTAGGTCATCTAAACAGCTGAGAACAGAAGGACTGAACATAAAAGGAGTGTACTAACATTTTTAACCATTTTTTCCATTTGAGTTCGGGTCCCAAACAGGTCGACTATGACCCAAATCAGCAGGAAGTCACTTTAAGAGAGCGACGTCCCATGCCCATAGGGTGGGGAAGGTGTTTCTTTGCCCTTCTTTTTGGTTATTTGAAGGATAACTGAAAACTCCGATATTTAGGGGAAGAGATTACAAGCTGATAAATGGTCCTGTTTAATGGGTTTTGGAGGTTAGCCCCAGGGACTTCCTACTTTTCCTTTTCTGTATCCTTCTTCCTCTCCTATGTAGGAGTGCATAGGCTTGAGAAAAATGAGATATAGACATAGCACAGGAAGGTCCAAGAAGAATGGGCAGATTATTGAATATGCCCTTATACCTTTGTGTATTGATACAAAATTAGTAGTTTATTTTGCTAAAGTGTTATTGACCATTGTTTAATGTGCAAAAATAAGATTGTATTGGATTACATCGGAATTGATCTTTGTATATTGATACAAAATTAAGATTATAGTTGGCCACATGGTATTGACCCTTGTATATGGACGTAATATTAAGATTGTATTGGGCTACATAGGCATTGATCTTTGTATATTGATACATAATTAAGAGTATATTTAACCACAATTGAATAGATCTTGGTATATTGATACAAAATTAAAGGTAACGCTTCCTAATGGTATCATACCTAGAGATACTTAAAAATAAAATGTGAAGCTCTGACCTCTTGATACCAACCGTCTAAAACGGTCTAGGATAGTTAAGTAAAACAATCTCCTAGTCATGCAAACATGTCACTTTGTTAGCTACTATGTTAGAATATCACAGATGTTCTCTAAAGTACCCAGTAATCAAGTTGCTAAGAGATAAGCAACATTTGCTTATCTAAATACAAGAGATGGATAGGGAATCTTCAAAAACCCCAAGAGATCTGCAGAATATGGCATTCAAAGATGTTATCTTAAATCAAGATTTTCTTTCTTTTTCTTTTTTTTTTTTGATATCGAGACATATCAGCGCCTGACAGCACCCCCTATTCTATTCCAAGTAGAAGATAAGCATCGAAGAACCTCCACTGGAAGATGGTTGAATTAGTGGCAAGCCTATCTCTTGGCATGAAAAAACCCCTTGTACCAACTGCAGACAGACTGCTGTCCAAAAAGGACAAAACTTGGTAGCAGGGAAGTCGACAGCCTAACTCTGCCAAGACAGGGTAGGTAAGTCCTTCATAATCCCTGCTCTACAACAAATGTCTGTCAGAGAAACAGGACCCAAAGGCTGAAGACTGATGCAGGAATGTATGTGAAGAAATGGGAACTGTCCAGGCAGTCATTGGTATGTCCTTTCTTAGTTTTGGAAGCTGCAGGCCCTGCATTTCCTATATAAGCATATATTTATCCCTCTCAGGTCTCTGAGGTGGTTGAAGAATAGACAGCTAGAGTCTCATAGCTAAATTTTGAGTTGTTTAGGAATCAAGAGGGTGTTATAGATCTAAGAAGATACTCTTAAAAGTGTGTTGCAAGTTAGTATGTATGTTGAGTCAGATATAGACCTTTAAACACATGGAGATGGTTAGATAGTAGAATGTTAAAGTCAGGGGCCAAATATGTATAAACTGGACATTGGGAAGGTATACTGGGCCATTTAACTCTCATAAATGTGGCATATTTATATCTGTTGTTTTGTATAATACTTACTAAGAGAAGGAACCATCTGTTGGACTGAAAGGGGAAACTTCTGGGGGGAAGAGGGTGGAAGGGCGGGATAGTAAGGGGGAATAGGGAGGGGTTTGTGACTGAGATGTAACTTGAAGAAAAAAAAATAAAGTATTTATAAAAAAAAAAAATTTGCAAAGATCCCCAAGCACATAACTCAGTTGCCACTATACTGAGCAAGTGTTAGGCAAAGAGAGATTGGGCTGATGTGGCTCTTCCCCTAACTATCCACTACCCCCATGAGAAGTAGCCCTACCTCTCACCTGGGCAGCACAGTACTGCTGGCCCTGGTAGTGAAAGGTACAGGTGAACTGGCCCTGAGAGCATGAGAGCAGGAGTGATGACCCTGACCCTTGCCAGTTATGACACTAGATGGGCAAGCCAGCAGTGCTGGAGAGCTCATTCTTGTGGTGTGAGCACAGGTGAGTTGACAGGCTGACCAACTCAGCTACCTTCCAGGTCCAGATCCAGGGCTTTGTGTGTGCCCACTCCAACATCTACCACATCTTATGAACTGCTGGAGCTAAGGAAAGGACCGGTCTTGCAGATCCAAAGCTGCAGGATCTGCATGACACAGGGCAACAACAGGATATGTTAAAGCAGTCCCTGGTGAGTATCCAGTATTTACAGAGTAGCAGAAGCTAGAGGCCTCAAAATAAACCAATAATTCATTGCAATGAACAATTAAGTAAAGATGTGTGGACAAAAGGGTTACTGTGGGACACACTGTGATACACTACAGCTTCTATGACAAGATGGGTTTGTTTTGCTTTTTATTCTATCCTATTTAATTTTCTTTAAGGGGTGGCAAGGGTGAGTGGCAGATATGAAGCGACAGGGAGATGAGTGGGATTTGAGTGTGTGATGCAAAATTCACAATCAATAATAAGTAAATTTTTAAAAAGTTGCTCCAAACATTCATATGGTGTTTTCAATTTAAGTTGTCAAACAACTAAAAATCATGATCTCTGCTCTATGTTGAAAGGCAGTTTAGTTATCCAAGACATGGTCATACTTCAAATGAAATTATTATTCATTTTAATTCTTATCCATAGCAAATGAGACTTGATTCTAATTTCTTCCACCTTTGGATATTAGTTGTTTGGAGTTTAATTATTCTAAGAGGGATTTATTGGAATTTCATTGTTATGCTAGTGATCAGTCCCCTATTGACCTAAAAGGGCAAACACATTGTTTTCTTATTTACCATTTCTGTATGTTCTTTGGCCAAGTCTCTGAAGGGTCTGTTCATATTGTATGCCTGTTTTTCAAATTAAGTTGTTTAATTTTATAATTTATTAGTATACTTTTGATGCAGTGTCCGTAATTGTTATTCAACCTTTTTCTATCCCCAACCTATCCTCCACCAGACTATGAAATATGAAATCAGCATTTTACTACTCAATCTGTGAATGGGAGAATGTGCTGCCTGTCTTTTTTGTGTTTGGTATATTTCATCTGAAATAGTGTCCTCCTAGATTCTCTTTCCTTCCAAAATGGAAAATATTTCATTATTTTCACATTTTGTATATAAACCATATTTGTATCTATTTATTTACCAAGAAGCACCCTATGTCATTGACTATTTTAACTAATGTGAGTGTACTATGATTAATTGAGTCTGTAAGTCTTTTAATTTTTTTCATAGCAAAGTAAATCAGAATGAAGAACTAGTCTGCAAAATTAAAGAAAGTATTTGAAAGTAGACTTGACAAGGAATTATAAAAACTAAAAACAAGGATACTCAAAGCAATCTAAAACAAAAATAATATTTTAAGAAGCATCACATACTTAATTTCAAGTGGTATTAAAAAGCCATAGTAATAAAAATGCATTTATGCTGACACAAAAACAGACAGGTAGATCAATGAAACAGAATAGACATTGAAGATAAATAGAAACTCATATATAATTTTTATGTTCATAGCAGCTTTATTTCTTTTTATTAATATTTATTTATTACTTCAGATTACATCTCCATCACATTGTTTTCTTTCCACCCCTCCCAGTCCCTCCCTCCCACCCTCTACCCCTATCCCTTCCATCACACTCCTCTTTAGTGGAGTGTCCCTACATATCAGTCCCCCCCCCCATAGCACCTGGTGCTTGACAATGATGGCAAAATCATACACTGTAGAAAACACAGTATCTTCAATAAATGGGAAAAATTTAATATGCACATATGCACATGGAGGGATAAGTAACACTAAATAAAGACCTTTGCATGTAATAAGGAAACCTGTAGAAGGAAGCTTCTTAACACACACACACACACACACACACACACAGGATTTAAATGAAGTTATTCTATAATGGGGCAACAATGCCCCTACTAGAAACCACTAGCTAACAAGTAAAGATGTCAGTAACAGGATTTAATTATCTCTTTTAATATTGTTGGCCAGTAGCCCACCACAGACCCCACATATTACACATTATTCACAACAGTCTTCGTTGTCTACCAGAACTTAACACTAAGAGACTTTTGCTAAAGGTACCGCATGCCTGAAAAATAAAATAAGGAGAAATTAAATCAGTAATAACTTGGAAGTATCATATCTCCTGCTTATCTTTTTGTAGTGGTAAAATGGATTATACATGCTGCCACAGGAGAAAGTAATAATCTATTTATGTAAAAGTTATTTTTATTTCCTCAGATGAGGAGATGAAATGAGAGTCATACCCAAGCTGTGCAAATAAATGGCTTGTGCTGAGTCCAGAACATTTCTTTCTCTAACTATCCCTAGGCCTAGGCCTGGATGCTTCTAGCCTCCATACAATCTAGCCTGTAAAGCAAAACCTTGAAATCATCAGCTTGCAGCCTATGTCTGCTAACCTAGGCCTAGACTATTTCAGCTTCCAAATTTTACTGCTGAATAAAGTAAAGTATCTTACTTGAAGATAAATCCCTCCATGTACATATGTGCATATTCAGTTTTTCCCATTTATTGAAGGTACTGTGTTTTCTACAGTGTATGATTTTGACATCATTGTCAAGCACCAGGTGCTATGGGGTGGGGGAGTGATATGTAGGGACACTCCAGTACAGAGGTGTAGGGGTTAGATAAATTAGATTTAGAAAATATATAGGAGTTTCTGATACTGTCTCTTAATTCGGGGCATGAAGAGCATTATCAGCATGAAGTCAGGAAAAACAGGAAAGACTTAATAGACTGAAAAACAAGGTTGAAGTCAGGAAAAACAGGAAAGACTCAATAGACTGAAAAACAAGGTTGAAGTCAGGAAAAACAGGAAAGACTCAATAGACTTGAAGAAACAAAGTATCTGGCCTGACATTGTTTTCAGCTGCTAAGTGGGCGGAGCCCAAATTAAGCTGAAACAGAGTTCCTCCTATTTAAGGACAGTGCATGGAGCCCAGAAAGAGAAGAGGCCCCCGATGCTAGAGAGCTCCAAGAGTCCTGCTGAAAAAAGGGCTGGCCATTGATGGCCAGCTCTCTCCCTGAAGCAGAAAGAAGCTGGTGAGCAAAGAAAGCCTGAGCAAGACACCAAAAGGCCAAGGACTGGACCCTGTGGCTCAGCTTTTGCCTGGAGGGGTTTGATCTGTCCGATCAGTGGCCTAGGGGAAACTGTGCCTGGCTTTGAGGACTGAGACAGAGCAGCTGAGTTCCTGATTCAAAAGAAGTAAGTTGGCCTGCAGAAGGCTGGGGTCTCCCACAGAGAAGAAAGCATGAAGCCTTATTTAAGGTCAGACTGCAATAACCAACTTACCCTGACGAACCTGCATCTGAGAGATCCAGAAAAACGACTGCTAAGTGCGTTAAAGAATCTACAACAAAGACTGTGTTCCTGACGACTGAGGACCTTCCCCAGAGACTGTATCATTCTAAAAGGTTAGAAAAATAATTATCAATAGGTTTAGTGGATAGGTTAAAGGGGTTGTAGGAATTTATAGGATTAATAGTTAAGAAATTGTTGGTGTTTGTTATAAGTGAATTTAGTAATAAATAAATAAGTGATAAATAATAATTTAAAAGTTCGGTTACACAGAGGAGTGTGATGGAAGGGATATGGGGTAGAGGGTGGGAGGGAGGGACTGGGAGGGGTGGAAAGAAGACAATGCAATGGAGATGTAATCTGAAGTAATAAATAAATATTAATAAAAACAAATAAAGCTACTATGAACATAAAAAATTATATATGAGTTTCTATTTATCTTCAATATCTATTCTGTTTCATTGATCTACCTGTCTGTTTTTGTGTCAGCATAATTGCATTTTTATTACTATGGCTTTTTAATACCACTAAGTATACCATGCTTCGATCTTTCTGAACTCTTGTTGGCTGATTCAACTCAGTTTTTCTGGCCTAAAACCTCCAAGATGACTGACTCAATCTTGCTTCTCTAGGCTTCTGACCGAATTGCTCTGCTTGGCCTCGAACTAACTCCAGCAAAATGTTATAGTCTTCTGGCTCCTTCTCATTCTAGGGCTTGTAATCTCTGAAATCTGTCCTGGTAAAACTGCCACACACACTACACTCTACTCCAATGCTACTACTCCCCCTACACTGCTCTTAATTAGCCTCTCTTTCCTGTCCTGCTCTTGTGACAGTTGGCCATATCCTATCTCTGACTCATTCTGTCAAATATTTTTCTGATTCATCACTTTGCCCTCAATTAGATGTCACTTGTAAACATGGCTGCTTCCTTTCACAAACTACTTTCACTTTCATTGCTTGAGATTCAACATCTAAGGGCATGTCTGTATTCCAGACAGATCATATAGCAATACAGGACATGTTTGCATTCCAGCTGGATCATACAGACCAAGGTCTTTAGATGTGATCCCTTGCCAGAGTAGCCATGTTTCTGTATTAAAAATTTTCTACAAATTTACCCATCGGCAAACCTGGTGAGCTACAGTAGCGAATGTGATGGCAAGAAACTTCCATTGGTGAAATAGTTGTACAAATGTCATTGGGGTAACAAGCCACTTTCTGATTGAAGTCTACTTTATAACAATCCATATTTGGCACCAATATGTGGTTCAAGAACTTGGTTAAGCAGATTGTATACTCTAAGGAAGAACCTACTACTATTATTCTACTATATAAACATCATATTAAACCAACTCCTAATGACTTACCCTTACACTCATAGACTAGTGAATCTCTCAAATCTCATCAGAAAAGCTCATTTTTAGAGTAGATATTAACACAGAAACTCACAAATGCATGATTGTTGCACAACATTGTAAATCTAAGAAACACTAATGAATTAGTCACCAAAGAAAGAACTAAGAAACACTACTGAATTATTATCTTAAAAGAATTAATTTTTGCTATATAAACTTTATTTTAAAATACTTAAATCTCCTATTTGTGGATAGGAACTTATGATTAATGTAAGAAATACTTGTGTACCCAAGATCCTGAGAAGAAAACTGAACATAAATAACCCTGAGAGTCATCTATGTCAAGACATCTGTAACTCCTAGTGTCAATTTGAAACTTAAGGGACAAAGCTATATGTCTTAGTATGCAAACTTAGTAATAAATGGAAACACAGAAAAACAAAGAAATAAACAAAACAAATAAGAATTCTATTTGGTAAAGTGTAGCCTAAAAAGTTACAAATTAAAATAAAGAACAACTGAAAGTGGTCATTTTCCAATAAATTAAAACTGAACTCCAAATTGCCTCGTTCTCTTTAAAAGTTTTTGAAGATGTATTTATTTTTATTTTATTTTGAAGATATGTTTATTTTTATTTTATTTTAATGTTTTGTCTGTGTATGTATGTATGTGAAATCTATGCCTGCAGTGCCCATTGACTCCAGAAGATGGCAGTTTGTCCCTGGAACTGGAGTTACATGGTTGTTAGCTGATGTATGGGTGCTGAGAACTGAGCTCTGACCCTCTGTAAAAGCAGCAATTATGCTTCATTGTTGAGCCATCTCTCCAAACTCCAAAACTGCTTCATTCTTAATTCAATTAAGATTACATGTGCATTTTCTTGAAGGGAATATAAATTCTTTGTGGAGGAAGATAATATTACACTGCAATCTTGTAACAAACTATGTTTTTAGCAAGGGAGTGGTGAGAACAGAAATCAGATGGCAGGCATGGACTTATGGATGTTAATAAACTATCAGTTATCAACTAGAATGAGGTGAGGCAGGCCAAGCCAGAGGGAGAGTGTCGTGTCCCTCTCGACCAGCAAGAACGACGCAACTCGCAAAAGCTCTTCTCAAGCAGTTTATTCAGGTCCCTTGAAAATAGTCTTCCAAAAATGCCCGGGCAGACCCAACCCACAGGCGAAATACTATATGAACAGCCAATCAAGTAAAGCCACGTGGTGCTATCTTAGAGGCCCACGTATGCTGAAGCAAGCCAGATCAGCGGTTTTAGCCAAATATGGACTTGTTTACCACAGACAGCGCTCACCATCGGGCTGGTGGAAGGCGGAAACCGGCGCCATCTTTAGGGCGCAGCACATCGCAGCTCTCTACAGTTCCTCCTTTTATATTTTTTCTAAAGTTGGTAGAAGTCCCTGGAAAGGCTTTGTAATCCCCATATCTGGGGATCTCACGGTGGGCCTGAGCTTGTAGGAGGGCGGTGCTCAAACTCTTACCCGTCTCTGGGTCAGCCTCCCCACTCGGGGCTGCCCTGTCTTAGGTGGCCAAGACTTACCCGTCTACTCCGTCATTGACTTGCCAGACCCTAATACCCGTGAAACGAATACCTCAGTGGGCAGGGCCTATGCTCAGTGAAGATTTAAGGCTTCATGGCAGCGAGCCATGCCTGAGGGGACTGGCCCGCCTCAATGGCGACAAGGGCCTGTATAATCATGGCTGCATTACGCTTTTGTGTGACTCTTATCTTGTAGATGCACCATAGGCAAACCAGAGAGGCTAGTATCATCAGTATCGCCAAAGAGCCTACGCCCGACCACTCATTAAGACGATCCATAGCCGTCTGTATCCAGGAAGTCAAACCAGTAGCCAGGCTCAGATCTACCCGAGTGGAGTTGATGTGGACGATTGTCGTTCTCAGCTCTCTCATCAAATTTTCAAATTCAGCCGACCAATCCTGTAAGAGGAACTTTGACAATTGTCTAGACAGATTAGCAGCCTTTGTAAAATTTTGATACTGCACCGAAGTAACACACAAACCTTGTATTTTCCACTCACACCCCAATTGTGCTAGTTGCCAAAGAGAATCAATCTGTTCTTGTATTAAATCTATGCGTTGATTAACTATCATAAGGCCTCCTTTGAGATGAGAATTCATAGAGGTATGAGTATCCAATGCCTGTGCTACAGTGGCTGAGATGTTATTCAGGGCATTGGCAGTCTGTATAGAACTAGACAAGGCAATAGCTGAGGCAGTAGCCCCCACAGCAGCAATAGTGATGGCAGTAACAATAGCTGCAGTGATGCCAAAATCTCTTTTAAACCTGAATAGCATCATGGTATTAGGGGCTTCTACAGGAACTGGTACATATCGAGGCATTCTAGTCACCACATCCACAGGAAAGGCTGTGGCATTCCAGCACAGGGCATAAAAACATATGTCCGGAGTGCATACTAATTTTCCTTGACCCAAGGATGCACTCCCATTACTTACAATCCACAGAAAAGGAGGCCAGAGACCCACTGGCGAAGCTGAAAAGGTCTTATTGTGGTAAGAATGAAATGAAGAATTCCAAGTACCAGAGCCACTACTGCTAGAAAAATCCAGTTTGGTAGCGGACCCTAGGGAAAAATTACCTCTTTGATAAATTCCTCCCCCAAGCATAATGACAGGTCCCAATCCATGCAACTTCCATTTACCCCACACAAAAGCCACAAATCAAAAGGATTGGTGGCAGTCTGCTGAGGATCCCTAGTAGATATATCAAGCATTCCTGTACAAGACTTATTCACTATATTACTAATCATGGGGCTAAAGGAAAAATTATCTGGTTGAACCCAAACTGCTCTGTGCTCCTGACATCCAGTCCAGGGAAAAGGACGTTCCTCTCCTGTGGATCCTCTACAAAAAAGGTGCCCAGCGTGGCTGTCTGGGGGGGTCCCGGTCAGAGACTCATGTGGGCCACCATCCTTCAAGGCGAGAACCGTTGCCCGAAAACAAACCACTACCCCTACGCCTAAATCTCAGTTGTGGTAAAAAATCTGCTGACTGCTGAGACAATTTAATGTATTCTGTATCATCTGACCTATAGAAGCTCATTAAAAAGCACAGACTACCCTTCAAGCTGACATTTCTATTACCTTCTATAGGGCTTCTCTGATCATCAAAGGGAAGGTAGGGTAAGCCTAAGCTTCTATTACTGCTAAATAAGCGTGGAAACACAGTTGCATCATGTCTGACTGGCATCGGCTTTGGGAATATCGATAGGATGCCCCATCTTGGCTTGGTCATTCTTGACATACTCACTGCTACTATCACCAGGATCCCTAGGAAGGTCTTCATGATGAATCTTCCTCACAAGGTGTTCAGGCACCCACACTGGATCTTGTTGATCCTGAGGAAAAACACAAACAGACCCTCTTGCCCATGTTAGCACGGGGTCAGGCCCTCGCCAAGAGCCTGTCAAAATATCTTTCCACTTCACCATGCTTTTAGGTGGACCATGGGAATCGTGATGTCTGTCCGCTGCTGAGCGGCCTTGAGCATCCAAATTGAAAAAAATTTAAAGTAAATAAGGCTAAAGACATTCTCTCCTTGGGGGTACGGCCTTGGCCTATCCCCCCTTTCTGTTTTTGCAAACATTCTTTCAAGGTGCGATGAGCACGCTCCACAATTCCTTGTCCTTGAGGATTATATGGTAATCCGTGATTAAGCTGTACCTCCATCTGGTTGCAGAAGGAGACAAAGGACTGAGCCGTGTAGGCTGGTCCATTGTCCGTTTTCAGCTGCTGTGGTTTTCCCCATGCAGTCCAGGCTTCTAAGCAATGTCCTATGACATTGCAAGCCTTTTCTCCACTCATAGGTGTAGCATGTATGATACCTGAGCAGGTATCCACAGATACATGAATATATTTTAAGGTTCCAAACTCTGAAATGTGGGTAACGTCCATTTGCCAGATTTTGAGTGGCATCAACCCTCTAGGGTTCACTCCCACACTGGGAGGATGATGATGAATCACACACTGAGGACAGTCCAAAACCACTTGTCTAGCATCTGCTCTAGACAAATGGAATTTCTGCTGTAGAGTTTTTGCATTTACATGAAATAATTGGTGAAACTGTCTGGCTTGGTCCAGGAATGAGCTCCAAAAAATGCATGTCATCCTAGTCCATTGATCAACTTTATCATTACCCTCACTTAATGGTCCAGGTAATCCTGTATGTGCTCTGATATGTTGAATATAAAAACACCTTTTTCTTTGCCAGATTAAAACTTGTAACTCTTGTAATAAGGCACATACAGTACTACTATTCTTAATAGGACCTGCTAATTCTAATACTTTCACTGCGTTGACCACATAGACTGAATCTGAGATCAAATTGAATGCAAATTGACATCTTTTAAACACCTCAATTACTATTTTCAACTCTACTATTTAGGGGGGAGCCCGGTTGAAATTGGCATAGCACGGGGTCTTGTCTTTCTATCAAATAGGCTCCGCAGCCTGTCTTTGAGCCATCAGTAAACACATTTGGTGACCCTTGAAGTGGTACTGCTGAAGTAACCTTAGGGAATATCACTGGGTGCTCCTTAAAAAATGATAGCAATGGATGCTTAGGATAATGGTTATCAATCACCCCTTCAAAGCTACATTGCAATATTGCCCAGTCATCTACAGTGCCACACAAAATCTTAATTTGATGACTGGAATAGGGCACTATTATACTGGCAGGAGCAACTCCAAAAGACTGCAAACATTGTTGGATACCATTCAAGACTAAAGGAGCAACTGCAGTGGGATAATGTTCTATGGATTTTTTTTTTTGGAGAAATCTTTGAATAGGTCCATAATAATGGTCCGTCCTGCCATAACAATCCTGTAGGTTGACCATAGGTGGCAAATATGCACAATGCAATGGGCTGTCCTTCCTGCCATCTCTTTAGGAAGGCACTCTGTAACCTTTCTTCCACTTTACATAAAACTTTTCTTGCTTCTTCCGTTAATTGCCTAGGAGAATTAAGTGCTGAATCACCTTTCAAAATATCATATAGGGGTCTTATTTCATAATTTGGTAGCTTCAAATAGCTTCTTACCCAATTGATAACTCCTAACAACCTTTGAAAATCATTTAGAGTCTTTAAATTATCTTTTCTTATCTCAATCTTTTGAGGTATTATCTTTTCAGGTCCAACCTTCGCTCTTAAATAATTAACCACATTTTCCTTTTGAACCTGATCAGGAGCTATAAACAACCTTTTCTTTTTTAATAATTGAACTAATTCTTCATAGGCCCGATCTAACATTTGCTCACTCTTAGCTGCCAGTAAGATATCATCCATATAATGAACACATCTCAAATCTGGAAAATTCTTTCTCGAGGGAGCAATGGCTTCCCCCACATACAGTTGGCACATAGTGGGGCTGTTTGCCATGCCCTGAGGTAATACTACCCATTCAAACCGCTGATCAGGTTCTTCATGGTTATAGGATGGAACAGTAAATGCAAATCCCTCACTATCTTTGGCACACAAAGGGATGGAGAAAAAACAATCCCTTATATCTATAACTATAATGGGCCATGAGGCTGGCAAAGGTGATAAAAGCGGCAAGCCGCGTTGCACTGGGCCCATGATCTGCATTGGTTGATTTATGGCATGCAGGTCATGCAACAATCTCCATTTTCCAGATTTCTTTTTAATGACAAAGATAGGTGTATTCCAGGGAGATACAGATGGTTTTATATGCTTTAAAGACATCTGTTCATCCACCAACTCTTTGGCCGCATTCAATTTTACAGAGGAAAGTGGCCACTGAGGAACCCATACTGGGTCCTCCATCTTCCAAGTTATGGGAATGCTCTCCTCAGTGGCCCCTAGGAAAAACCCAGGCCCTGTCTCTTTTGTCTTTGCTGCATAGATATGGGACTCTTCCGCCCCTGCAAATATTTTCCTATTCCAAAGCCTGAAGCATATCCCATATCTTGCATCATACGTTGGGCTGAATCAGAATAGTCATTACTCAATTTAAATCCCATACCCTTTAAAAGGTCTCTTCCCCAAAGGGAGATAGGGAGCTCAAGTACATATGGCTGCATTTCTTCTGAGTGGCCTTCTTGGTCCTGCCACTTTAATGATCTTGCACTCATATCTGGAGTCTTAGCATAACCCAGGCCTTGAAGTGTTTGAGAAGAGGCTTGTACGGGCCAACCTGAAGGCCAGTCTTTCTTTGCTATGATACTCCTATCAGCCCCAGTATCCAAAAGGCCCAGGATCTTTTTACCATCAACTTTTAACTCCAAGATGGGGCGTTGGTCCAAATCCAAGGAGAGAAAAGTCAGATCCATGCCTGTGGACCCAAAACCATCTTTTCCTCTCTCTCGATCCTTTGCCGCATAGCGATCATGTAAGCTCGGCAACATGATCAACTGAGCAATTCTATCTCCAGGGGAGATAGCTGTTATACCACGGGGGGGAGGCTACCATGATCTTAACCACTCATGTATAATCTGTATCTATAACCCCAGGATGGACAATAAGTCCTCTCAAGGCTGATGATGACCTCCCTAACAGCAAACCAACTGTACCAGGTTCAAGGGGTCCTTTAAAATCTGTTTCAATTAACTGGACCCCCATTTGGGGCGTTAATACGAGTCTGGTGTTGGAGCAGAGGTCCAATCCTGCTGAGCCTGCAGTGGCTCTCTGCGGTCTCTCGGATGGCAGAGGGTTGGCCATCTCTCTTGATTCTGTTCTTTGTCCTGATTCTCTACTGCCCCATATATTTGTGGGCCCTGGGGTCATGGGCCCCGCTGTCCGTTTTTTGGACGAGCGCCACCATAACCTTGAGTCAAAGGCTGGCCATGGATGTCTGTCACTGAACGGCATTCATTAGCCCAATGGTTCCCTTTTTTACATTTTGGGCATAACCCCGGCTGCCTGGGGCGTTGTACACTTCCTGTACTTTCTGTACTCCTTCCCCCGGGGCACTGTCTTTTAAAGTGTCCCATCTTGCCACACTTAAAACAAACTCCTGAACTTCCTCCACCTTTTCTGGTCAACTGTACTACTGCGGCAGCAAAACCAGCATTAGTTATCGGCCCTCCAAGTTCTCTACACACTTTCATCCAGGCTTCTAGCCCTTTACTCTTGTAAGGGGTGATAGTGGCTCTACACTCTTTGGTACATTGCTCATAGACCAACTGTTTTATTAGTGGCATAGCAGCATCCGGGTCACCAAAAATCTTCCCTGCCGCTTCCATCAATCGTGCCACAAAGTCTGAAAAGGGCTCCATGGGGCCCTGTAGAATCTTAGTTAAGTTCCCACTCACCTCCCCTTTGTTAGGAAGGGATTTCCAAGCCTTGATAGCTGTCTGGTTTATTTGTTCATAAACCTGATTGGGATATCCTGTCTGCTGTTTGGCCAATCTCCCCTGCCCAAGCAGCATATCTCTATCCCAGGCTGGATTTCCATTTCTCTGATTAATGGCTGCTTGCTCAGTGGCATACTCAATCAAGAAAGCTTTCCAGTCTAAATATTGCCCTGGACTTAAGCAGGTTCGGGCCAGGCCACTCCAATCACTCGGAGTCATACAATGTCTGCTTAATGCTTCCACTTGAGCCAATGTAAAAGAAGCGGTAATGCCATAGGTACGAACCGACTCTGCAAGGGATTTAACTACTTTAAAATCAAGCGGTTCCTCATACCTGTTCCCTTGTGGGTCTTGGTATACCGGATAGGCAAACTGTAATTCTGTTCTTACTTGTGTCCACATCCCCAGGCAGAAAGATCTCCCTACTTTCAGAGACTGAACAGGCTGATCTATCTGAACGACTTCTGGATATGGAGGGGGAGTTGAAGGCGCCGCGGCAACGGCTTTACTTACACTGACCGCCGCCAACGTGGCTGAAGGCGCCGCGGCAACAGCTTCATTTACACTGACTGCTGCCAACGTGTCTTTCTCTTTTATCTTTTTCTTTTCCCTTTTTCTAATAGCAGTCCTCTCCAACTGTTCTATTAGAGCGTGTAGCTCCCCTTCAGAATCTGTGCCCTCTGAGTCCTCAAAATCTCTAAAATCTCTAAGATCGGGATAGAGAGGGACCTTCTTTTTGCCTCCCTTTTCACTGTCTGCCTGCTCAGATCTTTCGCCTTTGTTACTTCTCTTTTCACTGTCTGCCTGCTCAGATCTTTCCCCTTGCAGCAGTTCCAAGGCTGATTCTCCCTCCTTGATTGTGTTACAGCATCTCTGATCTTCTAAACAACTCCTCACCATCTTCCAAATCAGTCTTACTCCATGCTTCAGAGTACCTTGCTCCCAAGCAAAATCCAAGTCCCTGCCTAATTTGTCCCAGCAGGATACCATAAGATTCCCGGACACCACAAACCACAGAGCCACGGAGTCGAATTCATTCAAAAATCTCTCTAGTGTAGACTTCTTAAGTTTCAAATTTCTAGCCAAAAGTAGCTCCTGAAGAGCCAGAAAAATTGGATGTGACTGAGACAATCCCATGATTAAAAATTTACTTTCGGTTTGCAGCTTCCCCGCGAAACTTTACCTTTTGTTCGCAATCTCCGCGAAACTTTACCTTTTGTTCGCTATTTCCGCGAAACTTTACCTTTTGTTCGCTATTTCCGCGAAACTTTATTGTCCCAATTTACCCCGGGAACTTACAAATGCACTGCCCCTGACTGCAGGAGTTCTGAGTCTTTTCTGGTTCCCTGTATGGGCCACCACTTGTCACGTCCCTCTCGACCAGCAAGAACGATGCAACTAACAAAAGCTCTTCTCAAGCAATTTATTCAGGTCCCTTGAAAACAGTCTTCTGAAAATGCCCGGGCAGACCCAACCCACAGGCTAAATACTATATGAACAGCCAATCAAGTAAAGCCACGTGGTGCTATCTTAGAGGCCCACGTATGCTGAAGCAAGCCAGATCAGCGGTTTTAGCCAAATATGGACTTGTTTACCACAGAGAGCGCTCACCATCGGGCTGGTGGAAGGCGGAAACCAGCGCCACCTTTACGGCTTGGCACATCACAGCTCTCTACAGGAGAGGGAAAAGGCAGTCTAAGGCAGTATAGGGGAGGCTGTTGTATGAATGTAGCAGGGTAGTAATGTCCTATGTTAAGTAGGCTATAATACAGAATGAGTTAATGCATTTGTATAAGGAATTATTCATTTAGCATTTATTTATTTATTAGTAATTAAATTATTTATTTCTTTCACATCCCAATCTGAACTTCCCCGCCCTTCTCATCTCCCACTCCCTCCCTCAAATCATGCTCCTCCTACCCTTTTCCCTTCTTCTCAGAAAAAAAGGGGGGGCCTCTGTATAGAGATTTGCTAAGGTTAGAAGGATCTGTGGATTTTTTTTTTCATGTGGAGGTGTGTCCTCTAAAATGAAGAATATCTAGGAAACATTACTTTTATATGTCTGGATCTGGCATTATATTTGCGATGGGCATAACAGAAGTGCTTCACTGTCTGTTATAGTTCATCTGAACCTGTGCCATGGTAAACGCTAAAACATGTAACTGGCCTTGGTGGTCATGAGCTCTTCCAAGTTCACAAAGAAAAAATGCATTTATAACATTGAAATGGAAGTATTATTTTACATATGAGAAGAAAAACTCTGAAACTTCAATTTTAAAAATTCAGTGTAATTTTCCAATTCCACTAGAAATCTGATGCTATTGAAACATCAGTGTTTGCCAGAAATGTATGTCTATTAGCACGTAATTTAATATAGATGGCATTCCTATCTCAATTCAAAAATTGATAAAATTGTTCAGTAATAGTTGAAAACTAAATAACTGGAGAAAATTTTCAATTGCTTACAAGATTTAGTTTAATTTTTAATTATTTCTATATAAAATGTTAAATCTATATGATTTTTTTCTCAGCATAATTATTTAATTATTTTCATTATATTTCAATTATTGGTATGCAGAAAGAGTAGTTATAAATTAGTTCTAGATCACATAAGGAGTGACAGTTAATGAAAGTGATTAATTTGCTTAGAAATAGATCATTTTAAGAAAAAGCATACAGTTTTTAATCTACTTAATACAAATATATATTTCTTTCCCCATTAGTGTAAAGGAACTGTACTAGAATTCCAAGCATAGCATCTACTTTAATTACCTCTCCTTAGCTGAGAACAAAAGACCTGGCACAAATGACTTAAAGGCGTAGTAAGATACTCTGCCTTTACATAAGGTTATAGACATCTCAGGTCATAGTCTTCTGTGTCACTGCCTTTGGACCCTTGATAAAACAAGTCATCGTGGTAGAGAAATCTGTGGCAGAGACTATTCATACCACAGTAATTGGAAGCAGAAAGATAGCAAGGAATGTGTCAAGGACGAGGTGTAAACATACACAATTCCTCAAGAATCAATTTATTCAATTTTCACCACCTCCCGAAATTAGTGCCTTCTCCTGGGGATCAAGAATTTAGTACATGAGTCTATGTGGGACATTTCATATTAAAATTGTAAAGGCATCTGTGTTGAATATAATTGAAGAATGAGTAGCAGAAGAGGGGGAGGTTGCAAGCCATTTCACTGTGAAATTCCACCAGGGATTTTAGTAGAAGAGTCATTTAGTTAAAGTAAGCAAACTTTTTCTTTAATGAATCATACACACATTCAGAAAAGTGGCGATGGATATTAAGAGCTAGGTCAGAATTAAGTTCTGTTACTGCTGAGACTGCTTCTTCCACCGGAAACCTCACCTTCCACAGTTCCCTCCTAAAACTTCTACATGCTGCTCCTCTCAGGACAGATGCACACCTGAGAGACTCCAGGAGCCATTGTGTCTGAGAACAATCTCCATTAAAATGGTAGGGTTTTGTTGTTGTTTCTTTCTTTCTTTTTTTGATTTATATGTTTGGCATGCAAATCAATTTGATCTAATGGGAAAGAAAAGTCTGAAAAACTGACTTTGTATTAAGTCCCATTCATTGTCTTGGTTCTATCTCCCAAGTGCAGGGAGGCTATCCACAGTATTGGTTTATCTGCTGGCAGTCCAGGCTCAAAAAGGAAACATTCTTGGTGTTTCTTTCCCCTAGGTGGCATTTCTCATAGCTTGAAAACTGAGTCACACAGCATTGTCCTTATGTAGAATAATTTACATCCCAGTGTCTGCTGTGTAGAGCAGTAGACTTTGTCCTGATTTCTCACCTGGACTCCAAGTCTAATGAGTCCCATCCCCTGAAATTAGTTAACATTCTCAAGACTTGCCCCTTTGCAGCTCTACATAATAGGACATGTTTGCCTAGGTTTCTGAATTGCACTGGGGCAAGAAACAGTCATGCTGTTGTAAGATTCTTTTTACTATACAATGATTTTTTTTCTTTTTTATTTATTAGCACATTCATGTTTTTAAAAAATTTTCATATTGTCAATTCATTTCAGAAAATGTTCTCAACAGAATCAAGGCTTCCTTTCACCCCTATATGGCAAGAGAAACACAAAAAGTTTGAATGAATTGTGTTAGTGAAAAGTTCATGAGATGCACCAAAAACAAATAAGGCTTGAAATGGTCTCTAACACTCTAGTAAATTTATAATTAATGTACCATGTGGACTAATACAATACCACTTCAATGTCTGAGGCTTCAATGAATGACCATAGATAACAGAAGTTGAACCCCTAATACTTTATGCTAATTTAAGTAAAAGTAGATAAAATCATTTTCCTATAGAAATCCACTGTCTTATTAGACCTTGAATTATAATACCCATACTGATATAATCTATATCCAAAAATAACATGATTAATAGATTTACTAGTTAGTAATTTATTAATATGAAAAATACATTTGGTCACATTTTAAAATATATAAAAATACTGAGAGCAGGGAATTGTTGGCTTCAAACTAACTTCAGAGAATCTGCCGGCCCCTCTGTATCACAAGAGATATGATATGTGACCTCACTTAGGTTATGCAATTACTTCAGCATCCTGCCAATATACACTCTACAGTACTCTGTTCTCATTTATTATTTTCTTAGCTTTTATTTTTCTCTATTCCAATTAAGCAGATATATAGGACCTCAGTGCTGGTGTTTGTACAGCTATAAAGCCTTTGTCTTCACATATGTGTAGAATCACAACATGCCCAGTGGTTATAAGAAGCCTAAAGGGGCTGAGAGTGAGGATTTCAATAGGACTTGACTGAACCCTTCTCATTTGATCAATTATTTCTAGTCTCTGTCATGTGGCATGATAGAGTGAGAGACTACAAAGGCAATGTTTATTATGAGCTCATGTATGACCATGAAAGTAAAGCATTTTTAAATTTTTATATGAAACCAATACCTCTGAGACAGTACTTAAGTGTGGTGTTACTTCCTTAATTTCAGAAGAATAAACTATACTAAAAATGAGAGTTGATCTTGTCTTTTCTAAAGGTACTCTGAGATACAAAAAACAAACAAACAAGCAAACAAAAAAACCCTGCTCCTTGCAAGTAGAACCCTGAATCATGCATTCGGTAGAGTCTTGGGAAAAATAGTTATTATTTTGTGAAGACTGAAAGAAGAGTCCGTGGGAACCAGATTTCTGGCAAGTCATTCTGAGATTTTCAGTGAGAGGATGTTAATATAAATCAACAACACAATTCAATTATAAGGAGGTCAACAACACATATAACAAGCCATTAAGTTCCCTAGACAGATGATAACATAACTGGGCCTACGTAGGATAAAACTCCTGTGACATCATAGAAGTTGTCTTGCACATATGGGTGTTATGTATATGCAGCATTGCTTATCCCACAAAAATGATAGACTGTTATGCTTTAAGTCTATATTAATTAAAATATGTTATAAGGTCTTTCTACTGAGTCACTCACCATAAATATATATGATAGAATAAATTTGGTCTCAAGAGTTAAGAAGCTTCTTTTCAGTGGTATTTATGTCTCCCATCCCTCAACTAAAAAGGAGGGACATTTAGGCTTCTGTGACAAAATACCCTTCCCCAAAATAAAAAAAGAACAGCCCAGACAGGAAGCTATTGAAGTAAGCCTTAAAACTTGTGATAAAGTTGTTGAAGTACAGCTCTTCACAGTTGATGGCAATGGTGTCTGCCAGGGTGTAGGGAAGGATTCAGTTACCTTTAAGAGGCTGGCCATCGGAAGTTTGAATGTGCTCTAGTGACTATCTGGGCAAATCAATGTGGACTTGGTATATTTGGGAGTGGGAGGATGCAAGGATGGGAGGTTGGACATAGGGGAAATAGGAAGCCAGTGTGATCAGGGTGGATGTATAAAATTCCTAAATAATTCATAGAAATATTATGTGGGGAAAATGTTAAGATGCACTAAAAGATTTCAAAATCCCATACTTCATTATGGTCTTACAGGCCATCTGTGTAACCTGTTTATTTTCTACAGTAGCATGTTCCATCTTCTCCCACAAAAACAATACTCAACTTACATGACATAAATGGGATACATTTCATGATGCAAGCTAATATTTGTAAACATTGGACGACATTATAGCTAAACTACATGAATAGCCTAGTATGAAATAGGAAATAGTTACAGCTCCACAGTAAACACAGAGAGTTTTAGAATTCTTTCATTCTTGGATATATTTCTAGTCTGTGTCATTCTACATAAAGTGATATTGCAGTCAGCAGGATGCAGAGTGCCCTGGGGTTACTTGTTTGATTAAAATATTTGAGACTATTTACTTCTTAGTATGTGGATTTAGAAAATATCAGATTACTTTGGCTTGAGAAACCTGAAGTGATAGATGTCTGTGAGATATGTGTTTTCATGAAACTGTTTCATATACATGAAATGAAGTGAGACATAAGAAAGAAAATGATTTTTCTTTCTTCATACTGTACTTTCTACCCCCATTTGTATGATATTGCTCAGTATCTGATATTGGAAGGAGATGCGACTTGAAAATAGACATAAAATGTGCTGAGAGTAAGACTTCCTTGTATTTAATTATGAATTACTAAGGAATATATTTTGGAAAAAACCCTTCTGTTTTTATAACTAGAGAAGAAATAATAGAACCACCCAAATCGTTCTTTTTATAATTTCATCTACTTCATGACTGCCAAAAGACAAATAGTTCCACTTTGAATGAGTTATTGGTGCATTAAAAGTATAGACTGTATTTTTACTAATATTACTTAGGTATGTTTTATATAATGAAGACATTTTTCTCTGGTGTGTTTTCTGTTTAATGACATGGTTTTTGTTTATATTAGCTTAAGTATACATTTTATGTTGCTCTCTGAAACAGTAATATAATCATCCCCTTTTTGTCCCATGTTTTTTGTTTCAACAGCATTTGGCACTTGAATACATTAATCATGCCAGCTATGTTTAATAATTTGATGTGAATCAGAAAGCTTATATATGTATGAGCATATATATATATACGTGTTTTCAGCTGGTAGGAAGTATTATCAATTCCAAATGAAAATTAATTCTTATACATGAATATATTTATGTATCATCCACTGCTTTTAAGTCATGCATACCGTAATGTTCCCAACTAGTGTTGGTATTTTATGAATTAGAGGACATTAATTCAGGCCACTGATATGTGTCTTGTGGTAGTTTAAAAATATTGTTATTGTATCATCAGCCAAATATTAAATTTCCAAATTTCAAGTATGTGACCTAAGATAAGTAAAAGATGTAGTAAAATTAGTTCCAATATATTAGTAGTTTAAAAATAGGCCTTATCAATAGTCAAAATAAGAATAAAGCAATCTTCTAAAAGATCAAAAATCAATCTGAGATTTAAAAACAATCTCTGCCTGCCCTCTGTGCAGGAGGAAACTCCTAGACCTCATGTGACTAATGAACAGAGGGCGGGGTGATATTGGAGGCACCCCCCACTGGAAGGGTAGGATGGGTGGGAGGAGGGTAGAGGGTGGCAGGGTGGAACTGGAAGGGGGTGGTAATGGAGATGTAACTTGAAGTAATAAGAAAATGTTTTCTTTAAAAATTCTCCCAAATAACGTTTAAAAATTGTGCTGATCATCTCACAGTAATTAAAAACACTTCTTTGGAAAATCATTGCTTTTTCCAGTGGAATCATGAAGTATTGAGTTCTGGGTGCAGAGACTATGACTGAAACAATTGCATAAGCCTGAGATCCAAATATCAGAATTCCACATTGCATCTCATCTCTTCTCTGTAGTTTCTTTAGATATTTAAGTTGACAATTCTTTTTCTTAATATGTACTTAAGTGAAAATATAATTGTATTACTTCTCCCTTTTTCTTTCTGTCTTCCAGCTCTTCCCATCTCTCCATTTCAAATTGGTGGCCTCTTTTTCTTTATTAATATCATAAATATATATATATATATATATGTATATATATATATATATATATAACCATAAATACCACAAATGTGTGCTGATTTCATGCTGTAACTATTAGTTCTCCAATCTCTGATAATTTTTTTATATCACTGTGTTAAGAAGAAAAAAGTCACAGCTTTTATTTGATATTTCTAATATAATACAGAGTAAGAAATAAGATGCTTTCTAAATTTTGATATAACAATAAACCCCCTCATAATAGTGACATTGTGTAGAATTAGTTTAATCTGGCTTAATTACGATACCGTCTATTTTCAATTAAACTGACCCAAAGCACAGGATTTCATTCCCTTCATCACTGAATAGCATTCCTTAGGTACACACACCATCTTTTAAAAATGTATGCATCCATTGATGGGCACATAAGCTGATTCCTTTCTGTACTTCTGTTGTAAAAAATGTGGACCTGTGGATGCCTCAGCCATAATTTTCTTTGGGTGTTTGTAGTAGTTTTCCATAGCTATAACAAAATGCCTAGGTTCAATAACTTAAGAGATTTTGTGTTTGATTCATCATTTTGGAGATCTAATAGCCCTATGACTTTGGGATTGTCTAGGTGGCACATGTTGGTGAAGGAACATAGTGGAACAAAACTGCTCACCTCAGACAAGAAGTAAGAGAGTGTGAGGCCATGGTGATAGCTTTCTTTAAGGGTTTGCCTCAGTAGATCTTCTTCTCAAAGGTCCCAATACCTCAATAAAACAAGCACTGGCCCATACTCTTAACACATAAGTGTTTAGGGGACAGTGATCATGCAAACTATAGTACGTATACACACCCAGTAGTGGGATTTCTGGATTCCAAGGTGGGTTTTAGTGTTTCGAAGAGGAATACTGAAAGAGTTTAGTAAGGGGCCACCAAAAAAGAAGTCATAGCTAAAAGAAGTAAGTTTCAATGTTTTCTTGCCCAGTATGGAGATTACAGCCTACATAGTAAATGCCATGTACTTCAAAGTAGCTGAAGGAAAAGAATGCTAGTGCAAATTTATATTTGTTTCTCAATTTCTCTCTTAACCCAGCTGCCATTCAAATCATTAAGGCTCTATCATATTATTTGTTTCATAAGCTTCACAGCACAAATCTTGAGCAGTTTTAATCTATTCTTAACCCTCTATGCTGGTCTGACTCTCTCTTTGCCAAAATCCCAGAGATAGTTGTACTGTAGAACTTTCTCTGCTCAAGATATTCCTTCCTCATCTTTCCTGGACCTTTCTCATGGCTGAATCCCCTATTTCTCTTATTCACACTACTCCTCACCTGGAGGGCAGGAAGTCCAGCCCTATATTCTCTTCTGTTCAGTAAATGACTGTAAGCTCTTTTATTGGCATGTCAGAAGACAGTCAGGGAGCAGTGTTTATATAACGAGACAGGAGATTCTCAGAACAAGGATTACAACCAGATATGGGAGGTACAGAGACCAGCATTTGAATTACATAATAAATTTTTGCCTACAGAAGAAAGTAAAGGTAATTATTTAATGTAACAGATATACTAATTCCACAAGCTTGGTTATTACAGGTATGGCAATTACCTGGTTATTGCCAATCTGTGCAAAAAAATGCATTAGTGTATGGAAACATCACTCTTTCCCTGTATAGAATTATGTTAATTAAGAATAAACCTTAAGAACAGAGAACCATCTGGATTTAACTTTTTAATTTTGACAACATCAACAGATGTATAATGAAAGAGGGAGCTTTACACTTCCTTCTTGTTTGTTTTCCATGGCAGCAATGACTATAGTTTTGGCTATGACCAAGTAGTATGTACATATATAATTGTTTGCCATGTTAATGGCCTTTTCTTTGAGATTGGATGAGTTAGTAAGAGACATCTTTTACCTTACTTTTTTTAAAGAAAGAGTATCTTTTGGTATAACTTAAATAAAAAGTTTTAGAAGTTAACAGAATCAAACATGTTAAGCCGTGGCTACGCTACTTATGACAAAGAAAATTCTACTGTGTAAGTTTCAGTGACCTGGTATGAAGCCCCAGTGAATACTGGAACTTAGCTGATGACGTTGTGCTGAGGGCTTAATGGCATAATGTGTTGACGGTGTTCTAAAAGACTGTTAAATTGTCACTGATAAGCAATTTTAATGTAAGAATTATAGGTAATAGTGAAGTGTTTACCATAGTAGCAACATCTATACTAATATCAAGAAGGCTTGTGGTAGTTACAATGGTCAAGTGAAATTGAACTCTGTGAGGAGTTATGTCTATGAGGAAATAACTATATTGAGATCCATTTTCTGCAGTGATATAATGGGTCCCTGTTACTAACGGTGGAAGACAAATTTTGATTATTTTACAAATTAGTTTTTGTGTATGGGGTTGACTTATCAGAGCTTTCAAATTATTTTTCCTTTCTTTTTTTGAAAAATGATGTAATTGGAAAGTTATTTTAGTGAAGAAATGTAATAACTTTGATCTGGCCTATCTCCTAGATTCAAAGCAAGACTTTTAAAAGAAAGTAAATTGATTGTGGAAGAAGTGTGAGAGTTTTACAGCTTACTAAGCAGTCTGACCTTTGTAACACCCAAAGAATGGAATGCTTAAATGTTATGCTTAAATCCCATGTCCCAGTATGGCAAACCATTCTTTCTCACCATACCATATCCTTTTAGGCAATCCTTTAGCAGCACCTGTGAAGACCATAATTATCACTCCATTTTCATAAGGGACTTCATTCTGAACAGGTGGTGTCCTTCAGACCAAACTACCAACAATGGATATTGGCTAACAGCCAAGTAGTCTGTATAACATTCTGACAACTTCAAAACAGGCATCTGAGCAGTAGGAAAAAAATTTCCCCTTGCTCTGAACCATTTATGAACATCTGCCAAAACCTGTTCTTAAAATTTTTTTGTAGTCTTTCTCTTATTAAATGGAATGAATGAAAATTCAAAATCCATACCACTAGTTTTGATTTGCTGTGTGAGACCTACATATTATCTACTGGAAAAATGTTCTGGGAATCAATCTCAAACTAACCTCAGATTTACAGGTATCTTTTGGAAGAACTTCACAGCATTTAAGTTATGCATATATTCAAATATAAGAATCAATTAGTGCAGACAGTGAAGACCAGAGTGAATGCTTATACCCATGTAAATAATGCATTGCATAACTTCAAGAGGTATAATTTGTTTGGCAATCACCAGGGGAGTCTCCATGTACATTGATACTTTACATGCCATAGCAGACCAATATTTGAAGTCTAGTATTTCTAATTTACAAGATTTCTGAACATAGGGATTGTTCAAAAAGCTAGAGACATATCAATGAACACATAGAAAAATCCTTGTCCCATGAAGGAAACATTCAATATGTGGAGGAAATTAGTAAATACCTATACACCGGTAGAAACAAAAGTACTTACAAGAACAGAATGTAATAAGTAGTGTTTTATTTAAGATGTGCAAAGATCTCCTTCCTAAAGATGGAAACCTAAATACTGAAGAAATACATCTGCATGTACTTGGTGTGTGATCACTGCAGGCAACCAGACCCAGGACCTCAACACAATGCCTAAATTAGAGATAAATAGACTCAGTGGTCTAAGTCAGGAGGAATCATTGGTGGATTGCTTGTAACTTAAGACATCCAGAGGAGTTTCCTATTTGATTAAACTCTGGATATGTTGTCAGACGTTAGCAGAGACGTTGACAAAAGATTTGGAATTTATTGCAGGTCATGATAGTGTTTATGGAAAGTAGGTACTTGACATGATATAGCTTTATAAAAATAAAACTGAAGCTTTCACTGTGGACCTTAACCATTATTTGGAGTTTTACAATAAAAAGATGTTTCCACAAACCTCTTCTTAAGTAGTTTGATTCTTGTTTTAGGGTGACCTGTCTTTCTGTAGTATTTGCTGGTTACTGATTACATAATAACAGCAATAAGAAAAGAAAACAGAGAAGTTGCCATTTTCTCATGTTGAAATTCCTTAGGTATCCATAGAATTTGGCATTCCAAGGTTTATTTTTTTAATGTTTATTTATTACTTCAGGTTACATCTCCATCACAGTACCCTCTTTCCACCTGTCCCTGTTCCCCCCCTCCAACCCTCTACACCCTATCTCTTCCAACCCACTCCTCCAGAGTGGAGTGTCCCATATCAGGCCCCCCCACCCCAGTTCAGCAGTTATATGAGGGCCAAGAGCCTCATACACTGAGAGCCTACAAGGCAGCAGCACCACTAGGGCAAAGTGTCTCATTGACAGGTAGCAAAGTTTATGTTCCTGTTCCCTTTGGTGCATTGGTTGTAGTATAGTTATCCTGTACTATATGACTAAAATCCAATTATAAGGGAATAGATGCCATGTGCATCCTTCTGAGTCTGGGTTAGCTCACTCAGGATGAGCTTCTCTAGTACTATCCATTTGGCTGCAAATTGCATGATTTCATTGTTTCTGATGGCTGAGTAGTATTCCAATGTGTAGATGTACCACAGTTTTTAATCCATTCCTCGGTTAAGGGACATCTGGGTTGTTTCCAGTTTCTAGCTATTACAAATAAGGCTGCTATGAACACAGGTGCGGAAATGTCCTTGTGGTTTGGTGAGGAATCATTTGGATACACACCCAGAAGTGGTATGGCCGGGTCTTGAGGTGGAGCTATTCCAAGTTTTCTAAGATATTACCAGATTCATTTCCATAGTGGTTGTACAAGCTTGCACACCCACCAGCAATGGAGGAGTGTTTCTCTTTCTCCACAACCTTGCCAGCATGTGCTGCCATTTGAGTTTTTGATCTTAGCCATTCTGACAGATGTGAGATGGAATCTCAGAGTCATCTTGAGTTTCAACTTGAAGACCCAGAAATGAACCCGCATACCTATGTTCATTTAATTTTTGACAAAGAAGCCAAAACCATACAATGGAAAAAGGACAGCATCATCAACAAATGGTGCTGATCTAACTGGATGTCGACATGTAAAAGAATGAAATTATACCCATACTTACCACCTTGCACAAAACTTAAGTCCAAATGGATCAAAGTCCTTAACATACGGCCTAACACACTAAATCTATTAGAAGAGAAAGTGGGGAAAACCCTCGAACTCATCAGCACAGGTAACAACTTCCTGAACAGAACACCAAGAGCTCAGGATCTAAGACCAACAATCAATTAATGGGACCTCATGAAACTGAAAAGCTTCTGTAAGGCAAAAAATACTGTCATTCGAACAAAATGGCAGCCTACAGATTAGGAAAAGATCTTCAGCAATCCCACATCTAACAGAGGACTAATATCCAAAATTTACAAAGAACTCAAGAAAGTAAATGCCAAGAAACCAAATAATCCAATCAAAAAATGGGGAACAGAGCTAAACTTAGAATTCACAAAGGAGGAATGAAACTGCAATTTACTTATCAATTTTAGTTATTAGTAAGTATAAACTGTAAGATTAAGCTGGCAGAGCAGGCGGTGGCTTGGCAGAAGAATGGGTGGCCTGGCCCGGGTGCCTTAACTGGTTGCCTGATTTGTCCTGTGGAAAGAGCCCCAGGTCCAAGGGTGGCCTACACCACCTGTGTCCTAAACTCTGTTAATTAATATAAGTTGTTATATTAGGCTGGTAGAATTACCAGCCTTGGTGGGAGATTCACCTGGGTTCAAGGGAAATCCGGGAGTCTGCTTGGGCTGAGGGCCTATAAGGTGCTGCAGTCCTTTCCCCAATAATTAAATACACCAAGACCTTTTAATATTTTAATGCTTAGCCCTCAGCTTGGCAGACTCTCAGTTAGCTACACTAAGTTAACCAGGATCACCTAATCCCAAACAGCCATGTGGCTGTGTTTACCTTCCAGTGTTCTCAAAGACATCTATCTCCTTCTGTGTCTCCCAGCAGAAAGATTCTTTCTCCAAAGCCCAGGGATTCTGTTCTAATCTCAGGAAGTCACGCCTTCCTATACTCTTTCTGCCCAGCTAATGGGCCATCAGCGACTTTTATTAACCAGTCAAGAGAATGCCTCAGAAAGGGTGGTAACCAGATCTCAGCATTGAAATCAACTTAACAGAAGCAATGGTATTAAACCTTCCCTCAACAGAGGAATCCCTAATGGCTGAAAGACATTTGAAGAAATGCTCAGCATCCTTAATCATCAGAGAAATGCAACCCAAGAAGGTTTCTTAAGATTTTTTTGATATCGTGTCATGTCAGCTCCTGATAACACTCCCTATTCTACTCCAAGTAGAAGATGAGCATCAAAGAATCTCCATTTGGACATGGGTGCATTAGTGGCAAGTCTGTCACTGGGCAAGAAAAAATCCTTTCCTTCAATTGCAGACAGAATGCTGTCCGAAAAGGACAAAACTTGTAAGCAGGTAAGTCTACAGCCTAGTTCTGCCAAGACAGGATAGGCAAGTCCTTCATAATTCCTGCTTTACATTTAATGTATGTGAGAGATACTGGGCCAACAGGCTGAAGATAAGTGCTCTAATGTATGAAGAGATATTGGGGACTGTCCAGGCTATCAGTTGTCTGTCATTTCAGAGTTTTGGAAGCTGCTTGCCCTGCACTTCCTGTATAATCAGACATATTTATCCTTCTCAGGTATTTGATGTGGTTGAAGACTAGATAATTATAGTCCCACAACGAAAGTTTAAGTTGTTAGGCATTAAAAGGATGTTCTAGGTCTAAGAAAATGTTTTTAAGTTGGTAATGCAAGTTTGAATGGAAATTGAGTTAGGTGTAGAACTTTAAACTCATGTAGATAGATAGATAATAAAATATTAATATCAGTTGCCAAATATGTAGGGACTGGACATTGAGAAAGTATGTTATACATTATAATTTTCATAATTGGGGCCTAATTATAAAAAGAAAAAGCATTATGGGTTCTGGGAGAAGGAGGAGAATGTGGGGCTGGGAGGAGTAGAGGGAGGGGACTGTAATGGAGATGAAACTGAAGTAATAAATAAACATTTTTTAAAATGCAAAAACAATTCTTTGTTTGCAAAGCACATTATAGTACTTTTGTGTTCTGTATTTGGATTAAAGATCCAATACTACTCAGCCATCACAAATAAGGAAATCATGCAATATGCTACCAAATGAATGGAACTAAAAAAGCTGATCCTGAGTGAGCTAACTCAGACTCAGAAGGATGCACATGGCATCTATTACCTTATAATCGGATTTTAGCCATATAGTATAGGATAACTATCCTACAACTACCAGACTGAACGGAATGGGAACATAGACTTTGTTACTTGGTAGTGGGACACTTTGCCTTAATGGAGCTGACATGTAGGCCCTGAGTGCAAGAGGAAGCTCTTAGACTTCATATGGCTGCTGAACTGAAGGGGGCTGATATATAGGCACCCCACACTGGAGGAGTAGGATAGGTGGGATAAGGGGCACAGGGTGACAGGGTGGGAGGGGACTATGATGGAGATGTAAATTGAAGTAATAAACATAAAAAAAATAAAGAACCACCTGGATATGCTAGTGCTCTTTGGAAAAGAGTCACAGTTTCATATTATTGTTTTGTAGGTGAGTTTATTTTTCGTTACAGATAAAATTTCTCTAATTTTGAATATGCTCATAAAATATTTTGTACATAATCATTTTCTCTTTAAAGTTTATATAAATAGCTTTTTTGTTAGATAGGATAACATGAAATTATAGAACTCAAATTCTTTTTTTAAAGATATGTTTGATATTCATGTGTATGTGTGTGCATATATGTGCTTATATGTATAAATTTGTTCTGTTGCTCATGGAAACAAGAAAAAGGAGCTAGATTGAAGGAGGTTTTAAGCTCCCCCACGTGGTTATTGGGAAACTAACTTGAGTCCTCTGCAAGAACAGAAAGTGCTTATAGCCATTAGCCCATCCTTCTAGCCCCTAGCATTCAAATTTTAAATAAATTATTTAATACAGAGAAAATTTTTATTTGAGCAAAGAAAAGTTTGTATAGCAGTCTAATGAGCGATGATATAGATATATACAATTAAAAAATTCATAGAAAATTATAAAACTTAGCATTAAAATGAAGAGCACAAATGATGAGAATTCACGGTTTTGTCACAGTAGCTGGAGATTTTGTTGGCATAAAAGTACTGAGAGTTGAACATTGAGGGAAAATGTGTTATGAAAGTTACTGGGTATTTATAACCTCACCTCTGTGTGCAGTATCAAGAGTAGGTAACTACTTCCTTATAACATTCATGGAACTAAACAAACAATCCAAATAAAAAGCATGGAAAATAACTCTAATTAATAAATCATTCCTAAAGTGTGTCTCATTTAGTGAATATGATACACGACTCAAAGAGCCTGACAATTGAGCAGAGCACAAAATAGGAACAATGCATTGGTATGGGATAACTAGAAGTGACTGTAAGTTAAATAGTGATGTAAATATGTAAAGAAGTTATAAAAATATGAAACAAAGTCATTTGTAAATTTTCCTTGATTTATTAACTTGTAGTACCAGAATAATATAGACACAAACACAAATAATCTATCAAGAATATAAATATCAAATATTTTAATTTTGAATTCTCCCATTCATGATAAAATCTTGAAGAGTTCGGGGTAATAAGAGGCATACTTAAACATAATAAAAGCAATTGACAGAAAACAAATATCCAACATCAAATTAAACTGAGAGAAACTCAAAGCAATTCCACTAAAATCAGGAACAAAACAAGAGTGTCCACTCTCTCCATTTCTACTCAATATAGTACTTAAAGTTCTAACTGAGGCAATAAAACAATTAAAGGAGATTAATGGGATGCAAATTGGAAAGGAAGTAGTCAAAATATCTCTACTTTCAGATAAATGACAGTGTACATAAATGACCCCAACAATTTGATCAGGGAGCTCCTACAGCTAATAAACACCTTCAGCAAAGTGACTGGAAAAAAGATTAACTAAAAACAAACAAACAATGGCAACCAAAAAAACAAAACAAACAGTAGTAATCCAAACCACAAACAGGCTGAGAAAGAAATCAGGGAAACAACACCCTTCACAATAGCCACAAATAATATAACATAACTTGGGGAAACTCTAGCTAAGCAATTAAAAGACCTGTATGACAAGAACTTCAAGTCTTTGAGGAAAAACCTGAAGAAGCTATTAAACGATGAAAAGATCTTCCATGCTAGTGAATGATCAGTAGATTTATCATAGCAAAAATAGCCATCTTACCAAAAGCAATCTACAGATTCAATGTAATCCCTAACAAAATTTTTTACAGACCTTGAAAGAAAAATACTCAACTTCATATGGAAATAAAAAATCCCAGGATAGCTAAAACAATAAAAGAACGTCCAAAGGAATCACCATCCCTGATTTCAAGCTCTACTACAGAGCAATATTAAAAACAAAAACCACATGTTATTGTCACAGAAACAGATAGGTGGAGCAATGGAATTGAATTGATGACCCAGAGTTAATCCTTACCGCTATGGTTTTTGAGAAAGAAGCCAGAATTATACAATGGAAAAAAAAGAAAGCATCTTCAACAAATGGTGCTGGTTTATCTAGATGTCAGAATGTCATCATTGTAGAAGAATCCAAATAAATCTACATCTATCATCCTAGGTGTCCCTCAACCAAATAATAGACACAAAAAAATGTGGTATGTTTACACAATGGAGTATTACTCAGATGTTAAAAACAATGACATCATAAATTTTTCAAGTAAATGGAGAGAACTAGAAAAAAAAATTTCCCAAGAGGTAACCAGACCCAGAAAAAAAAACATGGTATGTAAACGTTTATAAATGAATATTAACTCTAAAGTAAAGTATAATCATGATACAATATGCAGACCTAGAGAGGTTAAGTAGCAAGGAGGACTCAAGGGAGGCCTGCATGAATCTCCCTGGGAAAGAGAAATAGAATAAATATTATGAGAGGACTAGGGGCAGGTGGGAATGGGAAAAGGAGGGATCAGGTAAGGGGCTAATGAAGAGAGAGAGAGAGAGAGAGAGAGAGAGAGAGAGAGAGAGAGAGAGAAAGTGAATGCTGGGAGGGACAACTGGAATTGGGGGATAATTCTGGAGCAAGATAGAAATCTAGTGCAATGGAAACTTCCAGGAATCAATTAGGTTACCCTAGCTAAGACTCCTAGTTGTGGACTATACAGAGCCAGAACATGCCATCTCCTGTAACCAAGAAAGACTTCCAGCGAAGGGATTGGGACCTCAAACCTGCCACAAACCTTCGACCTACAATTTCTTCTGCCAACATGAGGTCCCAGAGTAAAGATGGAACAGAAATTGTGGGAGTCACTAAGCAATGACTGGTCCAACTTGAGAGTCATGCCATTGAAAGGAGTTCCCCCTGACACTGCATGGAGAATAAGAAGACAGAGGCGTGATAACCTAGAGACTTAAAATAAAACCAAACATGCCTGGGAAGAAAAAGTGAGGGAAAGACTTCTAAGGACCTTCTGCTATATTCATGTACAGGAACGTGGCATAATCACCAGCAGAGAGACTCCACCCAGCAACTGGTGGAAACAAATACAGAGACCCACAGCCAAACATTAGGTGGAGCTTGGTTAATCCTGTGAAAGAAGGGGGGGGGAGAATTATAAGAGTGACAAGGGTCAAAGACATCACAAGAAAAACCACAGTATCAACAAACCTGCATTCATAGGGACCTTTTCCATCCTTGATATGAGGGGAGGTGCCTTGCCTTACTGCAACTTAATATGCTGTGTTTGGCTTACATCCCTGGGACACCTAGGCTTTTCTGGGGCAAACAGAGAATGTGGAAGGGGAAACAACTGGGAAGAGAAAAGAGATAGGGGGATGTGGTTAGGATGTGATATATGAGAGAATAAATTAATTTAAAAAGTCAAAAAAGGACAAAAAATAATTTCTGTGTTCAGTGTCATATATATACTTTAATTTACTTCTGGGGTTTTATTAGCAATAAGGATTTGTACCTAACTTATGTAAACCCATATTTATTTTGTAATGTATCTAATAAGAGAGGAGCTTAGCTTTCATAAATATTTTCTTTCTCTTTCATTTCTCTATCTATTATTTATTTATCTGTTATATTTATTTGTTTATTTATTTATTTATTTATTTATTTATTTATTCGGGTTGCATCCTGATCACAGCCCTGTCCCTCCAATCCTCCAAGTCCCAAACTCCCACCCTCTTTTCCCATTCACCCCTCCCCCAAACCTGCCCAGGCACAACAAGCTGCACTAGTACTAAGTGCACCTTCTTCCACTGAGGCCAAACAGGGCACCCCAGCTATGGGGAAGGAATCCAAAGCAAGAAACAGAGTCCACCAAGTCAGAAACAGCCTCCACTCCAATTGTTAGGGGACCCACATGAAGAGAAAGCTACCCATCTGCTACATATGTGTAGTGGGCTTAGGTCCAAGCCATTTATGCTCTTCGACTGTTCAGTCTGTGTGAATCACCATGGTCCCAGGTTAGTTGACTCTGTAGGTCTTCTTGTATTGTACTTAACCCCTCCAGCTCCCTCAATCCTTCCCTCAACTCTTCCACAAAACTTCCTGAGCTCTGTCTAGTCCTTGGTTATGGATCTCTGCATCTATTTCTATCAGATGCTGGATGAAGCCTCTCAGATGGCCATTGCACTAGTTTCCTGTCTGCAAACTCAGCAGAGTGTAATTAATAGTGTCAGGGGTTGGCTCTCTCCCATGGGGAGGTCTCAAGTTGGGTCAGTCAATGGTTGATCATTCCCTCAATCTCTGTTCCATCTTTATCACTGTGCATCTTGTAGTCAGGGAAAATTTTGGGTCAAAGGTTTTGTGAGTGGATTGGTGTCCCTCCTCCCTCCACTAGAAGACCTGCCTGGCTACTGAAGAGGGGTGGCCACTTCAGTCTCAGTATCCACTGTGCCGAAGGTGTCAGCTATAGTCACCCCCATGTCCTCCCAGAAGCCTCCCTGTCCCAGGTGACAAACTTGTCCCAGAGATATCCCCATCGATTTCCTTTCCCTCTCCCCTCTCAACTGATTCCCACCCTCATTCCCCTCCTATCCTCTCTCCCTCTCCATTCTCTTTCTCTGTCCACTTCAGATGTCTATTTTACCTTCCATTCTGAGTGAGATTCAAGCATCCTTCCTTGCCCCTCCTTGTTACTTAGCTTCTTTGGGTCTATGGATTGTAGCATGGTTATCCTGTGCCATGCAGCTAATATCCACTTACAAGTGAGTACATACCATGCATGACTTTTTGGGTCTGGGTTATCTCACTCAAGATGATATTTTCTAGTTTCTTTCATTTGCCTTCAAATTTCATGATACCCTATATATTTAATAGCTAAGTAGTATTCCATTGTGTAAATGTACACATTTTCTTTATCCATTCTTCAATTGAGGGACATCTAGGTTGTTTCCAATTTCTGGCTATTATGAATAAAGCTGCAATAAGCATCGTCTTTGTGATATGGGTATGGTGGGGCATCTTTTGGGTAGAGCCCAGGAAAATATGCAGTATTAATTCCTATATATGTCATATTTTACCAAGGGATTACAGAATATTTTGTAATGTAACAAGATTTTTATCTAGAATGTTTTACTATGGTTTGAAATTACATTTAAATCAAAAAAGATCAGCTTAATCAGGGAACAAAAAGACAAGCTAGGTCTTGTGGTATAACTATTCCCAGTTTTCTTAAAAAAGAAAAAAAGAAAGAAAGAAAGACAAAAACAGATTGGTTTCCAAAGTGGTTGTACAAGAAGTTTCCACTCCCACCAGCAATGGAAGAGTGTTCCCCTTACTCCACAGCACAGGTAAACAATTTTGTTCAGTCATAAGGTACATATTTTGAAATTCAGAAACCAAAATGTTCTTGCCAGTGGAGGGAGAGGCCCACCAACCCACCAATTAAATCCTTGACCCAAAAATCTACCCTACCTATAATACATGCAGAGATAAGGATAGAGCAGAGATTGAACGAATAGCTGGCCAAGGACTGGCCCAACTTGAGATCCAGCCTATAGGAGAGGGCCAACCTCTGACACTGTAAGACTGTAAAAATTAATGAATATATGGCCTTCTCCTCTGTGGTGAGACCCTGACCTCACTTCTTCAGGAGGCATTCCACAGAACTCAGTCCTTGAAAATATCAAAGCTTGCATAGCTTGCTGGTTTGTTTCCACTCCTCTCTGATCCCTCATTTCTACTCCCCACTTGCTTCACCACCTAACTTAACATACTCTTTGTTCCTTAATCCCCATCTGCGCTGTTGTCTGCCAGGCTACAAAAAGCTACTCCTTAGTGTCCCCTCCTTTTGTAGCCACTTGTGTATTTAAAGGGCCTGAAAACCTTTTTACAGTGTTCACTCCTCTACGGAGGCAGTAGAACCCTGGTTCATCGGCCTAAATAAACATCTTGTATATTGCAACAAATCTGGGGCCTTGGTGGTCTCTGGGCATCAGGATTTGGGGAGCCCCCTCGCGGGTTCAACAACACTATTAATGATGCTCTGCTGTGTTTGCAGACAGGAGGAGAGCATGACTGTCCTCTGAGAGATTCCATCCAGTAAAAGATCAAAACAGATGCTGAGACAGTCAAACACTGGACAGAGAGAGTCTTGTGGAAAAGTTGGGGAAAGGATAGAGGCACAAGAAGGAAGGGAACAAGAACTATACAAGACCAGTAGAGGCATGTAACCCATGTTAATGGGGGCTCACAGAAACTGAACCATCAACTAAAGAGCATTCATGGACTGAACCTAGGCCCCTACACTCATGGAGCTGAGGAACAGTTTGGTCTTTATGTGAGCCTCCTACCAACTGGAGTGGGGGATATCCCTGATATCTACTCTGTTGCCTACAGTCAGCTACTTTTATCATAGCTGGGCTGCATTGACTGGCTTCAGTGGAAGAGGTTGCAATTAGTTCTGATGAGACATGAAGTACTGGAGCAGGTTCTTGGAGGGTGGGGCGTCCATTCTCTGAGAATGGGGGCAGAGATTAGGAGGGTAGGAGGATTGTGAGAAGAGGAGGGAGGGGGCTGTGAATTGGATGCTAAAATGAATAATAAAAAACAGGAATCAAAATGTTGATAAGGAACATATAATTTTCTAAATTTTTCTATTTGACTTTCATTACAGAAATAAAGTCTGGATATATCTTAGAAAACTTGGAATAGCTCTGCCTTGGGACCCAGCCATATACTTCTGGGTATACATCCAAATGATTGCTCACCAAATCACAAGGAAGTTGCCTCATAGCAGTTTATGTTCATAGCAGCCTTATTTGTAATAGCTAGAAACTGGAAACAACACAGATGTCCCTTAACCGAAGAATGGATTAAAAAACTGTGGTACATCTACACAATGGAATATTACTCAGCTATCAGAAACAATGAAATTATTCAATTTGCAGCCAAATGGATGGTACTAGAGAAGCTCATCCTGAGTGAGCTAACCCAGACTCAGAATAGATGCACATGGCATCTATTCACTTATAGTCAGATTTTAGCTATATAGTACATGATATCTATACTTCAACCAATGCACCAAAGGGAACATGGACACAGACTTTTTCTTTTTCTCCCTGTCAATGAGACACTTTTCCCTAGTGGGGCTGCCTTGTAGACCCCCAGTGTATGAGGAGGTCTTGGTCCTTATATGACTGCTGAACTGGGGCCGGAGACTGTTATGTAGGGACACTCCACTCCAGAGGAGTAGGATGGAAGGTTTAGGGGGTAGAGGGTGGGAGGGTGGTACTGGGAGGGGTGGAAAGAGGACACTATGATGGAGATGTAACTTGAAGCAATAAATAAATAAATAAATAAATAAATAAATAAATAAATAAATAAATATTTTTCATGTGCTGGATATTTTTAAATAAATAATGCACTTTATTATGGAGAGTGATATCTATATCTGCTTCTTCATCTTTCTAAGACATAATATTTTTATTAAAAATATAGTTTGACCTCAAATTCTTTTTTACATCTCTTTCCACTGCAATCAAAGAAAGCTTACCACAAGGGATCTTCCAAGGGCCTTTTTAGTTTTTCCAATCCACCACTCAGTGTTTTCTCAGCTGCACAGTATTTGCTCAGAGGATATAATACATACGCTGTCAACTTTTTCTATTTTTTAATCACCAATCTACTCTATTAACCTTACAGATATGTGAGTATGAAATATAGGCATACTCTTACATTGGAAAAGCCAAAGAAAATTGGATTCTTCACTTAAGAAAATGAAAGTCAAAGAGATGATTCAACTAGTATTAACAGCTCAGTTATAATAACAGTTTGTATCTAATATTTAATTAACCCAAGAGGGTCATGATTTATGTAAAAACTATAACCATCAAATAAAATTATGATAAATGGCGTTTCAACTATCAGTATTTTAAAAAGAGGTGTGCTTAATTTCACGAACATATAAGTATAGCTAAGCCCTGTGATTACTCTTTAATTTAAAGAAAATATGTGTGGTCATCTATGTGACTTACATCAAAAGAGAAGACACAATATGGCTACCCTGAATTTAAGATTGCTGTGGATTAACCTACTCCCTTACTAAGAGGTAGCATGACAATGAGACTATAAAGTTCTGAAAATGTATACATGGTGCCATTCTAATTTTTGAATATATATATATATATATATGCCATATTTTACCAAGGGATTACTGAATATTTTGTAATGTAACAAGATTTTTTTCTAGAATGTTTTACTATGGTTTGAAATTACACTTAAATCAAAAAAGATCAGCTTATTCAGGGAACAAAAAGACATAAGAACATGTTCATGCTGGTATTCATTTTAACGCATTTTAACTGTCAAGGTATGAAAATTATAGAATACATGATAATGGAAAATCACAAACACACAGAAAAGCAAATTTTAAATATTAAATAACATTTTATAGCTTCTCATTATTTAGTATTCAATCATTTTATTTTGTCATTTAAAAATAACAATATAAAATAATAGATTCTTTTGTTCACTGAGGTTAATTCTGTTCTGTTAGTGCTGAAAAGAATGTTGAATTTGTCATGAGAAAAAAAAATTCTGTTACCCCAGCTACCTTTGAATAAAAACAATGTTAAAAAGAAAAGTTAAAAACCCATATTTATAACATTTGGGATCAACTCTGAAGAAAACTCTGAGTAAATCTGGGAAGTAAAAAATAATCAGAATCATATTGATGGTTGTAGAAATGCAATATTAATTACTTCATTCCTCTGAGCCCTGCTAGGAAATCACCCCAAAGACTCATGACATTTACATACCATTTCCAGAGAAAAGTATTTTCATGTTGATTCATTGGATCAGAGAAGGAATTACATAACATACATAAAACCACAGGGCAGTATGTAATAAGATATCATAGGATGAAGAAGAAAACTCCGTCACCACTCTGTCTCTCTCTCTCTCTCTCTCTCTCTCTCTCTCTCTCTCTTCTCTCTCTCTCTCTCTCTCTCTCTCTCTCTCTCTTTCTTCTTTTTCTTTCCATAATCCCTTTGCTCTTGATCGTTAGAACTTCTTAAAAATTCTAGCTAATATTTAAAAATATTTTAATTATCCTAAAATATTTAAATTACAGAAAAAGAATGAATTCTATACAACTTAAGTATCACTTTCAAGATAACTAAATACTAAGATACTACAGAGTATCCTAAGTTGTAGTTACCATTACATTGAGGGTGGTGATGTGGCTCAGTATTAGGGCACTTGTTTATCATATGGATAGTGCTGAATTCAATACTCAGCACTGCAGAGACAAAACCGAAAGCCTTTGCAATTACTGTTATTCTACATATCCACTTGTTCATGTGTCTCCAGTGGGTCACTAGTATCCATGTCAACAAACCGTGCTTTTGGCCAGGCACATGATCTTTTCTACCTACTTGCTTCTCTGGAATCAATTTCATTTTAGGATTGCTCACATAAAGGTATATTCCATCCTATGCTTGATTCATTTCATTTTAGAATATATTGTATATTTAGAATCATTTCTCTTGATTTTTGTTGGTCATAATAAGCTCTAATTCTGATATATAAATGGTGTTGGTTCAAAACAAGCTTTAGTTCTCCCTTTAGTTACTTCTAAGAAGTCTTTTTTCATTACTTCTGGAAGTTGGTTTCTTACTCAAATGAATTCTTTCATACCCCTTTTCTACTGAATTAAATTCAATTTTTATCTTACTTTTACCCAATTTATTAAGATGTTATAGTTTTAATTCAATTCTAAAATAAAAACTTTCAACCCACCTAAGTATATGTTATCAATACAAATATACTTTATATTCATTCAAGTGATTGAGAAAATCTTCTTTATGCCAATGGGAATGATCTCTTCATCAATTTTAATTCAGAAATATTGCTATACAATGAGATGAAAATTATTGAACAAAGGAAAATATATTATAAATAATATAATTGTTCACTTTATTTCCTGAAGGCTATGGGTATTAGGCTAAGTTAAATTAAATTGGTTGCATTTGTACTAATCTAATCATTATAAAAGAAATAAAGTCAATCACGTAATGATGGTTTTGTGAATTTTTACTGTTTCAAAATAATAGGGGAATGGAGAGTACATTGTTAATGTTCCTACCTACATCTGGGAAAAGCAAGCAACAAATCAAAATCAATATGATAAAATGATAACTAGGATTTTGTCATCAAATTTAGGAACATTCATAGTGGCGATAAATGTGCAATAAGCCAACTTTTATTTCTTCTATTAGCAATGTTCACTAGAACTGGAGGTTCACTTGTCTTGTATACTTAATATTCACACCAAATGCTAGATATTACAAATATGAAATATCAGTTTGCTATCTGGGCAGGTAGCTCAATGGCAGAATACATATCTAGCATAATGGGTCTCTGTGTTTGACACTACATGCTGAAAAAAATAAATAAGTACAAAATGAAACTATTAGAATAATACATGCATTAGCCATAGCTATTTAAATATATCACTATTCCATTTACTCAACTGTCCTTAGCATATGCCTGGTCTTACAAATTCTTTGATTATCCATCTACTATTTTTATGCCATAATAAAAACTACAGAAATTATGAAACATAATTGATTCATTACTAACATCTATTTAGATTTACACAAAAGCAAACACTTTGGGAACTTCTTAAGAATCTATTTTAAAAATCTACTAAAATTAGCTTGTCATGGTAGTTGCGACTCAGCAGCTGGGAGACTGAGGCAAGATATTTTGTGAGTCCAAGGACAGGCTGAATTACCTAATGAGTTCCAGACCAGCCTTGGTTACAAACAAATAAATAAATCGACTAAGATCAATGAAGTCACAGTAGGGAGACAATAATTATTTGAAGGATCATTTATTTAACTTTTTTTTTTTTTTTACAAAATACAAAGACTTGTTCTGCATGAATATAGAGCATATGAAAAATAATGGATTTTTGCCGAGTCTAATATTCAGACATTCTCAATTTCTCTTCTATTGTTTTGAAGAATTAGCTTTGTTTGGCACTTGGTTTTATGTCATAAACAATGAGGAAGAAATCCTTTCCCTGTGAATTGAATCACATCCATAAACATTAACAATTTAAAGCTATAAAATCAGATATCTGCCACAGAAGACTCTTTCTGCAAGGTAACTGATTTGCCTATGATCCTAATGTTTTTCAAGCTATAAGAGAGGAAGGCTTGAGGGGCTAGGTATGTTCTATAACATATCAGCAGCAGTTGATAGTAAATGCAACAGAAGATTTGTTTTGTCTGTGGTACAAGAATATGTCCTATCAGACTCTACTGCATTTTCTCTATTTGAACACAAGTAAGCACATACTGATTGTCTCTCACAGACAAAAAAAAAAAAAAATGTATAAAAATACAAGAAGCTGGCTGTGGTTGTCAATGGGAGAGCTTATTTTCATCAGCTAATATGAATGCATTTGCTAAAATTAGTGAGGACAGGAAAATGACTTAGGGGAAATATATACAGTTTCAATACATTTTCTATTCACTTGGTGATTTCAGGCACTGTGGCTGTTCAGGATAAACTATTTCCTGGGTTAACTTGAGAGCAGTTTAATTTTCAGTGCAAGCAAAAGCAAATACCTGCCCAATGTCACACAGATGACTTGGTACAACTGGAATGTTCAAAGCATTTTTATTTTTAACATTTTCACTCTGGAGACATCTTGAATAAAACTGTCTTATCAAGTTTGCTCTTGGTAGCAGTTTAATTTGCAGTGCGAGCCAAAGCAAACATTCATCTCCCTCTCTGTCATATATAGGAACAAATATATTTGGAATATGTTCACCATCTCGAATTTCACTGTGGAAGCATCTTCAGTAGGAGGCATTTAGTGTAAACCTTCTACAAATCGTGAGAAACAGACTTAAGATGCCTGTATTTAATTATATTAAGTGACACTGCCACAGTCACCTGCCATGTAAACGATGTTTGCGTGAGACTTGCCATCACAATGGTGATTTCCTGAGAACGGAGCTGGTCTCTGTATGTGTATCATAAGTGTGCGTGCTCTGAGCTGTGGTCACTATCCCGACTGTCGTCATTGGCTAGCGAGTCCCCTGTCTGCTGGAGGGTGGCTGCACCAATTCCTGACAGCTCTGATGGGAGGAGTGTGCCCTTTTTCACATTCACCAGTTCCTTTTCTCGGGCCGCAGCTCCTTGCTGTCCTCCTTTGACACGCTTCCACTTCATTCTCCTGTTCTGGAACCACACTTTCACCTTGAAGGAAAGGGAATAAGTAAGTCAGCGAAGACAATTAAACCTAGTTCCTCAAGGGCCTGCGCACAGATATCACAGCGCAGTGGTTACAGAAACCACCCAGAATCACATTGAATCAGGTTGCATTGTGTAACAATTGAAAAATGCTTAGACAGCGTATACAAAAAATTTTCATAAATTCCAGCACATGACAACAAAGTTAGAAACAGGTGAGAAGCTTGATTGGAAGCACTGGACTAAAGTTTCTCTATAACCAAAGAAAACATTGCATTTGTCTCTGTTAAAGTTTACCCATTCTCTGAAATTCCTCTTTGACTTGACCATAGAATGTGTGCTGCGTTATCTACTGATAAATCTGCCTCTGAAAGGGCACTATTTATCACAAATGTCCTCTAATTTGTGATTGCACAGATTATCTCTCAGCATACCTACACATGTCAATGGAAATGAAAATTCACCTCAGTAAAGACCCAGATGTTGTTGCAGAATATATGATCACACTGTGAACTCTGAGTTTGTGAACTGAAAAATTTGTTTCTAATTATGAGACAGAGAGCTCACCATTTAAAGCATTTAATCCTACAGCTTTCTGTTTACTGTAAACAAGTGCTTGTGATGTGGATCTGCCATAGCACACCTTTAATCCAAGAGTTTTCTGTACACAGGATTAGATAAAATTAACCCTAGGTCAAGAGGTAGAGTAAGAAACCAGCTAACAGGGATTAAACACAAAGGAGAGACACTGAACTGAGAGGTATTTAAGACAATATGGAGAGCAGTTGGAAGATCCTTTTTTGTGTGTTCTCCTTCAGAAGGTTTTCTCCTTTAGGGCTTTGTCCTTTGGGTTGTATTTGGGTTTTTAGCTCTGGACTTTCAGCTTTCTAGCTCTGGGATGTTTCCTCTAGGATTCTCAGCTGAATAGGAAGATCAGCTGGGTGCTTTCTCTACCTCTCTGAGCTAGCGGGCTTTCACCCCAGCACCTGGCTCTTGAGTCTTCATGGTAACATCAAATGACTGGGATAGTTTAGCTTTTTAAAACAAGATGCTTCTGGATTTATATGAAATTATGTCCCAAAAAAACTATAGTGAAGAAAAGTCTCAAGCTCACTGTTCCTAAATTGCATACTGTCCACTGTCCGCAGGGTACAGCGCACAATGCTCTACAGGAAGTCTATCTTCCTTACTGTCTTTCTTTCTCTTCTTGCCTTTATTAACATTTACTTCTCAAATATCACCTAACATTTGTCAAAAAGATGCATCAATAATTTAAAAAAATCTCAGCATTTACCATGTAACTCCCCTTGGTGAACACCCAGAAACTTCATCAAATTTGACAACTCATCTCAGTATACAATAAGAGAGAAAGTTTCCCTAAACTAGCTTTCATATTGATTCAATAATGAGTTCATATTGATAAACATATCTGACAAGATTTATATTTGTCTGTGTTTTTTCTAATAAAAAGAACAGTTATTATGTTTTTATTTTGTATTTTTTAAATCTCTGCTAAAGTAATACATCATGTTTATGGTTCCTTTCCTTTTTTTGTGAGGTATGTTCTTTCTTGGTTTGCATTTTAATTACTTTACAATTCTTTTTTTTGTTTTTATAGATTTTTTAAAAAGCTGCTTTGGACCACTTTATAAATAGTTCACCCTCTTCCCGTGACCACCTTTCCCGTGTGTTCTAACTCCTGCTAAGTGTTATGCCTTCACCAAACTCCTATACCTCGGACAAAAATACATTTTCATATGTAGTAGAAAAATGCCTTACCCTTCTGTATCAAAAACATTTGAACGTTTTTCATTCTCACTTTCTACTAATATACAGTGCTGAGGAGAAATGATGAGAAGTGTATTTAACTTTTGAAGACATTTGAAAATCACAATGTTGCACTGAAGCTAATGGACTGTTTTCAAATATTTGCACAGTGAATTATTAGATATTTCTTAGCTCCAATCTGAAATTTGTGCACTTTAAGTAATTATTGGAATCATATATCATGTATTACCCATGCACATATTAATCCATTTAACAATACAGAACTAGAAAATGTAGCAAAAAAAAAGTTTTGATTTAAAAGTCATTGCTAGCCATTCACATATTATTACAACTCATTAACCAAAATGCCACTGGTTACCTTTTATTAGGTAACCACAGGGGCACAGACAGTTTGACTATAGGTTCTATTTGTGCATTATTTATAATACATTTTCTGTTTTGTTAATATTAATTTTATAGTGAGAATGTTAAGACAAACGTTAAGTGACTTGAGTAAACGTTATGTTATACAAAAGGCAAGAATGGTGCACAATGTAACCTTGGGACTCAGTTTTCAGTGATGACTTTTCTTCTTTTGTTTGGAACTTAATGTATTCAAAACTCTTATTCAAGGTATAAAAAGTTATAAAAAAACTAATGTGTGTAAAATATGTGAACTCTATTAATATAATTTCAATAATTCTATTAGTTCAGCTACTTGATTTAATTAGGTTTGTAAATATGAAACTATATTCCTGTATTATGACTTAGATAATTATATTACTCTAGTTAATTATCTTTTCAACCCTGACATTATATGTTAGAAAAGAACTCTGCACTCAGCTTTTCTTCTGATGTTTTGTGTGCACGCATGTGTGTGTGTCTGTGCATGTGTATTAGAGAAAGAGAGGTGAAAATGTTTGTACTTGACTTACTATGAATTGAACAAAGCAACTTTTAATATATATATATATATATAT
>CAJQZJ010001694.1:5502801-5520564 GCA_907164525.1 Lophiomys imhausi | reverse complement strand
TTATCACCTCCTGTGGTTAGCAACAGCAGCATACATCGAGAATTCAAGGACGGCGAGTGACTATGCAGAATGCTGGATTAGTAAAACTTATGTAGAAAATAAACCATCAAGAAGTTTCTTTTTATGCTATTTAGTTTTAAAGGTTAATGTTCTATTGCAACACTTCATGGCCTACCCTGACCTGTAGAGACAACTAACCTTTTATTACACCAAATGAGGAGTGTTTAAATATAAACACAGGAAGTACTTCACCATTTGCCCACATTATTTAAAACAAACTGTGTTTTTAAAACAAACAGAGGAATACCAACAGTCACAAAGCATTCCTTAATAAAATTCAGTAAATGTACCTTTCCAAAACACCATTTTTAAAAATTCTTTTATTATGAATAAAAGTATGATCATTGAAAAGTGGAGACTACTAGTTGATATTTGCAAATCATTAATCTGGATAATTCACATGGTAAAAGATGATTGCTGAGCCATAGCAAAATAAAGGTAATGCAACAATGATGCCCACATTACCTGTCTTTCAGTGAGGTCTAAATTCACTGCTATCTCATATCTTCTCAGTCTGGTCAGATAATTATGATGAGCAAATTCTGCCTCGAGTTCTCTGATTTGCTCTTTTGTAAAAGCTGTCCTTTCCTTTCTAGGTTTGCTGTTCACTTCTGACTTGTAATTTCCTTCCTGGGAATCTGGGGGAGAAGTACAAGAAGACTGGTGTTAGTAGAGTCATGAAAACATATTCAATTATTCACAGTAACTGAATAATTACTATTCCAAGTGCCTTTCTAGATAGCACCAACAGTGAGCAAGGCCAGTAAGACCAATTACATCTCCACAGAATGAGATAGGTTTTTGAGATAGGTTTCTCTCTCTCTCTCTCTCTCTCTCTCTCTCACATATATATATATATGTATATATATATGGAAGTTTTAGTTATTAACATTGCTAGCTATTCTTAAAGAGGACTATTTCCAGAATCCACATCAGGTGGGTCACAAGCCTCTGAAATTCCAGCTCTAGGGGATCTGATATCCTCTTCTGGTCTCTGTAGGCACCCGCCCACATGTACACATTCAGAGTTATAAATAAAAGTAGAATACATCTTCAAAAACAGTTCAAGCTTAGACAAAGCATATGAAAAGGTATCTAAAGGTATCTAAGAACTTACTGTTCTTTAGATTTCCATTTAAGTTCCTTGATGCAAATAGCTATAGTTTTTTGTGTTTTTTTTTGTTTGTTTGTTTTAGTTTTTCTTATGGAACATACTCTTAGTTCAATATGAAAGGTAGAACAAGAGGATGTCCATGTAACTTATGTAAGAGAAGTTTTAATTTTTGTGATACATACATGGTGAACCCTAGCTGTACATACCAAACATTAACAATCCACATTAAATCTTTTAACATCAGGTTAAATTATGACAATAATTTGAACACAGCAATTCATGTTTCTATTCAGAGATTAATATAACACAATTCAGAATATTTTATTTAGCTTTTTAATAACTGAGGTGTAGACTTGAAGGTGTTTTCTATAAACTAAAAACCAGAAAGTGCCTAAAATAGAAACACCAATCAATATTCACTATGTAGATGTGGATAGCAGCCACATCCAGAAAGCCATGTCATATTTATCCTCAGTAAAACATGAAAATCATAAGTAAATGGCATGTAGGTCTACTCCTACAAATCACTGCTGGTCTGTACTTGATGTTTGCCATGTATACCTAATTTGTGATATGCTACCTAGTACAAGGAGCTCTCCCATGAGCTGAGGCAAAAGAAATGCAGGAATAGTTACAATTAATTTAGGACATAAAAATAGTGTCTTAATTGTTCTTTAGTTACATACATATAATACAGTATAGTCAAGAAATTATCTCTTAATCCACATACATTGCTTTGTATCCACTGGTGCTTATTTATGCCAAGAAATAAATGAATTTTCCAGTGTTCTTTTTGTTTCTATAAACCTAAAGGATGTCTAGCAGTAAAAGGAGAGAAAAGCAAACAGAAACCCACTAGACAGTTTGGATCTTACCCAAATCTAAGTTAGACAGATGATTTTCTAATGGTAGCTGCAATAGCAGTGAACGCTCACCAACATCTTGGGATATTGGCTACTCCTTTTACTTTAATGACTCATACAGTAGATTTCCCTAGCTGTTCATCATTTATGACTAGATTTCCAAGTTGTCCCTTACTTTCCATATTGACCGAAATCCCTGCCTTAGATGACCAAGGTAGGGTTTTCTATCCAGATAAAAGAATACTTTATGACATATAGCCTGATTACATCTTAGGATGCCACTGGAACTAGGTGAGTTTATCATAGTTGTCAGCTCCCAAGTAGGCATGATATTGATATACTTGGACCAAAGTAGAACTTAGATTTCACCACACACTTGTTTTTAAGTGACATATTTGTCAGCATCCACACTATTGTAGTATTGAGCTATTCTGCATGGTGCAAATAAAGTTTCCAAATGCCTGCTTTTTCACCCTGTGTGCTATTCTGGCAGGCAGCAAAGTCACAGTATGAAATATTTAGCTTTCAAGTCCCTCTTGGGACAATCCATGTTCATATGAATCAAAAGAGTTTTGCAAGCTTGCAGACACTCTCACCAAAGTTTTGGCTGATGATTATTTATATGGAGACAATGGTCTTTTTCCTTCAGATAAGCAACACTAAATACTGACAGCAAGGCATCAAGTTTTCTCATGAAGAGTTCAGTTTGAAAGACTTGCAGTTCACACACTCCCATATGTAAGCATAAATGAACAAAGTCACATAAAGAAAAGCTTATTAGCTTTTATTTATTTTTCTTTCTTTGACATTGATCCCCTCTAGCTTTTGAAATATTCCAGAATATTTCATAAATACATCACATACACACAAAACATTTGATGGGTTTATACATATAGTTATTATGACTAAAAATATACAACATCAGGTTTATATATCCAGTGACTGGATTTAAGAAAAAATCTGGCTATAATTCAGCACTTCAATCCAAAAACAATTTATGGAATGACTGAATCCCAAAACAAAAGTCCATTGAGCAAAATGAAGTGATCTGTACACACTTATATTTTCAGTAATTACAGAAGTAATCATTAGATTGAAGCTAACACATAAAGCAGCTTCTTGGAGAGGAACAGCAATCATGTTCGGTAACACCATTGTTCTTCTCTCCACTGCATACTTTCATGATGGTACATATGATTCTGCAGTCATATTTACCTACAATGCTCCTACTTGTCCATTTAAGACAAAACAAAACAAACAAACAAGAAACCAGATTCTTATAACTATTTTCTTTTGTACGAACATTTCCTGTAATCTTGAATTATTTCTTTATGTTTTTCAAAGCCAACACTTGCTGACCCTATATCATCCACTTATTATCAGCTAATTGCTTATTCTCTGCTGGAAAATGGGTAGAAAGTTTGGATGAGGCTTTTGGCAAATTTCACATCAGCCCCCATATGTTTCCCAGCTGTTTCAACTACGGCAAAGCTCCATCTTCTCAAGACTCTGACATCCTCTGCCAAATGGTAGGTGTTGAGGGGAAATCTGGAAACTGCCTTCTTTTCTTCTCTATCCCATAAACACAACCTCAGCATTTCTACAATAGTATTCCATTCCACATATATTTATGTATCTGTGGGTGCACCTTAGCATTCTTGCCACATTGAAGATATATTGACTTAAGTCTTCAGGTACCTTGGCAAGCCCACATTTCAAACTTTTGGCTACTAGGACTATGTTAATTGAAGAAGTCTGCTCTGTTTCTAAGAGGGATTGACACTGTTCTCCAAGGATCATTTCTGTCTAGTGTTTAGAATTATTCCACATGTAACATTTTATGACCCCTAATAAAATAGGAAGCCAAAAGACAATATAATATTTTAAGACAATTGATGTGAGGGATCACTATGTTTATGCATGACACAGAATATCTTTTAATGCAATATAATTAATAAAAACATGATGAGTATAAACTTATAATTTAACTATGTCTATAAAATGCTAAAACAGAAGGATTTCCTTTAAGAATAACAAAGAATTCTGATTCCTAGAAATATTTTAACATCAATTCATCTATTGTCATGCATGAAAGAAAATAGTGATTTACGGCAAGTTCAAATACCTTTCTCTAGGGATGTGAAAGACAGAAGCAGAGGGAAGTTATAAAAGGTAACATTACAGGCTTCTTCCTAAATTGATACAAATTTACTAAATTAATTTTGTATGAAACATTTGAAAACAAGCAATTCACAATTTCTTTTTAAAAAATCCACATAAATCCTCACACTTTAGAGATGGCTTCTTTCCTGAAGCAGGCAATGTCCTTGTCTTGGCACCTCACTAATTCTTGAAATAAACTGGAAAGAGAGCATTATAATACACTGTTTTTCCTGCTTCTTCCTGTCTCCTTTGTCATTCTAAGCTGATGACAGTTAAAGGAAATTTGGACATTTTAAAAAACTGTTCCACCTTTTTTTGTAACTATCAATATTTGAGCTTGGTTTTCTTTATTGCCCATTCTTAGTAAAGTTTCTTGTCTTAAGAGAATGAGACACTAGCAAGAATTTTAATTTTAATCATTGTCCATCACTATGGTGCACTTTTTGATTGGAGGAAATAAACTCAATAGTTCTTTTTCCATGACATAAACACAAAGGAAAATCCACAAAGAGTAAGATACATTGATAAAGCTTAACGTTATGAACAACATTAAATAATGTTGTTCATTCCAAATACATTGAATACAAAGTACTTCAGCAAAATAACAGCAAAAAATATCAAAAGACCAAAGACACTGAGTATCCCTATAATCCTTTTACTGAAATTTGCAATAGATAATTTCTGACTCTTCTCACCACAAAATTTAAATTATTTAATTCAAAATTCACACTAGTATATATTTTCTGGGTAAGATGTTTTGCAATTATAGGATTAGGGATTCCTCAGATGTCAGAACTCACATCTATAACTCCAGAACTACTGAAGAGGCTGAGGCAGCAGGATTGCCACAAGCAGTGACTTGTCTGGGCTCAAGAATGAGACTCTGCCTAAATAAGACCAAACAACAAACTAGCAAACAAACAAAATGAACTCGGGTTACACGTCAGACATGATGGTATGCACCTGTAATCTCAGGACTCGGTAGTTAAGATAGAAGAAGGAAATAATAGAAAAATAAATCAATTTAAAAAAGGAAAGCTGCTAGGAAAGAAGAAAGGAAGAGAAACAGAAGATCAGAGGAAGGAAAAGCTATAACAGATAACTAGAATGGAAATCATGCCTCTTGTTGCATTTCCTAGAGGAAATACAAACTATAAAATATCCATCTATCCATGTGTATAACACTCATGGTTGGATTGTACCAAAGGCAAGAACCTCTAGTGGGCCATTCAATCCCTAATGAAGATATTTTGTGCATAGCATAACCCATTCCATTCCCTCTCACCATATTAATTTAAAGAGGCATACCTTTTGTGGACTTTCATTAAGTCCTGCCTTCCCTTTCTCAAATTTACAATATCCTGTCACTCTAGGGATGCTTCCTCTCTTCATCTAGAATGCAAATTTGACACCAACACTTGCATAATATAGACCGCCATTGGAGGTAAATCCAGCTAGTGCTCTTCTTTGTTTGTTCATTTTAATTAAAAAAGAAACATTGACAGATTTTGCAAGAGCAGTCAGTGTTCTGCCCATGAACGCTATCCACCTCCTATCCAACCTTATGTCACCCATTTGAGGGAGTTATGTGGCATTATTGCATCTTCTGAGACATGGGGACAGAGGAAGCTATTTTCATTCACAAGGTAAGGACTATAAGTGACTTGGCAGTGGCTAGAATATTATGACACTTCTGAATAGCAGCTCTCAATAGAGCAAAAGAAACTTAACTCTTTTATGACAGAAGTCAACATATTAATTTGGAGTGCAGTTTTCCTGTTCTTTTAGTAACTTGGTAGTTCCCTTGTATGTGAGGGAGACAGGCCAGAGTTACTTTCATAGATAAAAGTCAGTAGATGTTGTCTCTGTGTATCTGATGATTATTCATGATTCTGAGTCCATATTTTGTCAGTTCTTTTTTTTTTGATTTCTTGTTCAATATTCTAATTCTTTTTTTTCCTTTATTTTTTATTTCTTCAAGTTACATCTCAATCGCAGTCCCCTCCCTATTCCCGCTCCAGTCCCACCCTCCCACCCTAACCCCCCATCCTCTTCCCTTTTTTTTTTCTTTTAAGTTTAAGGTATATCTTATTTCCCCCTACAGTTTCCCCTTTCAGTCCAACAAATGGCTCTTTGTCTTATAATAACAAATACAATACAGTACAACAGAGGTAATTAGGCCACAGTTATGAGGGTTATATGGCTTAACATACATTCCCAATGACCAATCCATATGTGTTTGGTACCTGACTTTAACATTCTACTATCTAAACATCTCCATGAGTTTAAAGGTCTATATCTGACTCAACATTCATACTAACTTGCAACACAATTTTAAAAGTATCTTCTTAGATCTATAACACTCTCTTGACTCCTAAACAACTCAAAATTAAATTATGAGACTCTAGCTATCTGTTCTTCAACCACCTCAGAGACCTGAGAGGGATAAATATGTCTGATTTTATAGGAAGTACAGGGCCTGCAGCTTCCCAAACTAAGAAATGACATACCTGTGGCTGCCTGGACAGTTCCCATTTTCTCTCCATACATTACAGCATCGATCTTCAGTCATTTGGCCCCGTTTCTCTGACAGACATTGATTGTAGAGCAGGGGTTATGAAGGACTTGCCTACCCTGTCTTGGCAGAGCTAGACTGTCGACTTACCTGCTTCCAGGTTTTGTCCTTTTTGGACAGCATTCTGTCTACAGTTGGAGCCAGGGGCTTTTCCTACCGAGAAATAGGCTTGCGACTAATTCAATCATCTCCCACTGGAGATTCTTCGATGCTCATCTTCTACTTGGAGGAGAATAGAGGGTGCTGTCAGGAGTTGATATGTCTTGATATAAAAAAATCTAAAGTTACGAAAACATCTTTGAATGCCATATTCTGCAGATCTCTTGAGGTTTTTGAAGAGCCCCTGTCTATCTCTTATATTAGGGTAAGCAGATGTTGCTTGTCTCTTGCCGGTTTATTTCTGATTAGCTTAGAAAGTAACTATAATAGGCTGTCATAGTACCTAACAGAATGACCGGCTTGTATAACCATTAGTTTGCATTTCTTAATTATCCTAAACAGGTTATGACAATTAGTAGTAAAAGGCTGAAACATCACATTTCATTTTCTTTCTTTACCTCCTAACCCTTCCATCCCATTTCTCTGGGGTGGGGTGTCCTTATATAACAGTCCCTCATCTCAGTTGAGACGTTGTATGAGGGCCAAGAGCCTCTTCATTCACTGGGGATCTACGAAGCAGTATCATCAGTGAAAAGTGTCTCGTTGCCCAGGAGAGAGAACTACTAAACAAACAAACCTATAAGCATACAATAGATAAAAAAGACTAAAAAAATAGAAAAAAAATATAACTACTATATAAAAAATAAACAAAAAATAAAAATTAAATATAAGAAGTCTATGTCCAAGTTCCCTTTGGTGTGTTAGTTGTAGTATCGATACCTTCTACTATATAGCTAAAACCCTACTATAAGTGAATAGATGCCATATGTGTCCTTCTGAGTCTGGATTAGTTCACTCAGGATGAGCTTTTCTAGTTCCATCCATTTGGCTGCAAATTGCATAATTTCATTGTTCCTGATAGCTGAATAATATTCCATTGTATAGATGTACCACAGTTTTTTGACCCATTCTTTGGCTGAGGGACATCTGGGTTGTTTCCAATTTCTAGCTATTACAAATAAGGCTGCTATAAACATAGATGAGGAAACTTCCTTATGATTCCGTGAAGAGTCATTTGGGTGTATACCCAAAAGCAGTATGGCTGTGTCCTGAGGCGGAGCTAATCCAAGTTTTTTTAAGATATCACCAGACTGGTCTCCATAGTAGTTGCACAAGCCTGCATTCCCACCAGCAATGGAGTAGGGTCAGTTCTTAATGGTGACTTTTCAATATTCTTACAGTGTTAACAAAATTGAGCCTTTTATTGTTCTTCATGTCTGCTTTGCTTCTTTTCTAGACTGTAGGAAATGGAGCATAGGTATTTTCCTCATTTCCTGTGCTAGAGACTGGATTCTGAAGCTGCTGGATTTTCTTCCTGGTGCTTTATTTATGGAAATAGGTTTGCTCTGATCAGTTTGCCTGAACTTCAACTTCAAATCAAATAAAGCATTATTTGATACTTCTATATATTAGTTTCCAAAGCTTTTTTATACAACTGACAGAATCAACTGGAATAGGGATAAATAAATATATATGCCTAGTGTTTGTAATGATGTCTTTAGGCATGTTCAGATATAAAAAATACCAAACAAGGTGTTGGTAATGAAAAATGTAAACCTAAAAGAATGAGGAACAAGTATGATCAAAATACATCATATGCCTATGAAAATTTCACAATGAAACCTATTGTGTATAACTAATATGTCAAAAATAAAAGACAACAAATTTATAGCAAAATATTTAAATGTTATACCAATGAAGGAATAAATTGCACAAAACTAGCATTTTTAAATCTAAATAGCATTGGTATTCTGAGATAAAAATTATTATCAAATTAAATTCCGCTGAAACAAACACACTCAAAATAAAGTTTCAGTGACAGGCTTGTTGGACAGTGCAGAGTTTTTCTAAGGTGATTTAACTGCTACTCACAGCACACTCAGAAATTCTGCCCACCTAGTCTAGCCAGGTAAGACATGAGATTTTCAGGACAATATGAACTTCATGTGAACAACAAATATGATTCTAACATATCACAAGTGGTGAATAGAATATACTTATGTAAAAATATTATTCATTGCTTGGAAATTATTTTAATTGGTTACATCTGGAAACCTTCTATTTGCGTCATCTAAAAAGGTTTCTAGGTATTATAAATAGACACTGAAAAGAATACCCACGTGAGAGCCATTGTTTGCAAGTAATATCTGAGGCCGAAAAACAATGATTTGACTTTGTACAGTGCTCTTTCCATATGACCAATGTGATTTATAAATGTGAGCAACTCATATCCAAATAACATCAGTTTTATAATATGATCCTATCAGCTGTCTTCTAATTAGGGAAAGTTGTTTGCAGATAAAATAACTAAAGAAGAGGCAATTGTCAAAGCTAACTTATATAACCAGATAAGTGCATCCAATAATGTAAGTGAGGCATTCACAGCAGACATCAGAGTAGAAATTCTGTGCCAACTTCCTGGCCTATTCCTTCAGGGCTAAGATAATGTCAGTGGATTTCATGGGCATTATGCTTCCACGAAATGCAAAGATGCATGAGTAAACATAAATCAACTATTTGATAAAAATCCATGTTTTTATTGACAAATACTGGTTGAAATAATAAACACTAATTTGATACAGAATTTATAAATTATTATTCTCCTTTCTGTGTTTGCAAATGAGAGAATGTTCTTTGGATATATGTTATGGTTTCTGGTCTTGTGGTTTTGAGGCATTTCTGTCTGTCTGTACACCTAGGTCCATTTATTGTGATTTTCTTTGCTCTATTCTGTTTGTTTTGTCTTATCCTGTTTATTCTTATTTTATCTTAAGCAATTTTATTATTATTATATTTTAGATCCCTGTATTTTTATGAGAGAGATAAAACAGGTATGAATTTAGGTGGTGGTGAAGTGGAGAGGATCTGGGAACAGTTGGGGGAGGGGAAACCACATATAATAATAAATGCAAACAATATATTTTGTATTAAAAAAGAAAGAAAGAAAATGGGCCTCAAGGTATGACTGAAGGACTCATGAGTCAACTCTGCAGTCACACAGTATTTTTATGTCCCTTGTGCCAGCCAGTTTCAAAACTAATACAAATTCCTCCTTAAATATCCTTTGCCTAACACAGATTGGATAACGCTACCATTAAAATATGATACTAAACATAACAAAATGTTCAATTAGATTCTTGATCAGCCAAGAAGCCAAATTACATAGATATTGAAGTTTAATCCTAGACTCTGATACATATCTGCTACTTTTCCATTATAACCTTCTTCTTCAGCTCTATCAGTTTAAGTGAATGTATTTATGAATCATTTAGAACAGTTCCTGGACATTGGAAGCACTTAATAGCCATGGGCTGTGGGTAACTATGGTTAGTGAAGAACTAATAATGAATCAAAGTAATTGAAAACCTATATATTTGAGAGAATCAGAAGCTTAAAAATATTTTTAAGGTAAGAAAATTAATTTTAAACTAAAAGTTAACCTAAACATCTAGAACGTCTAGGAAACATGCAATGACCAATAGTGTTTACTTTAGTTTGCACAGCAGATGAGCCATACTAGGATCTGTGTGCTTTTTCCAGCTGGTCTGTGAGGTAATCTCAAGAGTAAGTTAGGACTCTCCAGTGAAAACTGTGAGGTGACATTTTACAAGGCTCAGTGGAATCAGGACACAAATTTCTGTTCCCTCTGAATATTTTAAAGAAAACTTGATGACTCTTATCCAAATCTGTTATATACAAGAAGGTGAAGATTGTGTGTGTGTGTGTGTGTGTGTGTGTGTGTGTGTGTTATCCTAGTAGAATAAAGATATTGGATTCTTTTCTTTTAATCCAAGTTACCTCTCGATCACAACCCCCTCTCTCCTCCCCTCCTGGTCCCACCCTCCTACCCTCTTCCCCTTCTCCATTCCCTCTTTCTCCTCGGGTAAGGGGGGTCACCACATATCAACTCCCCACAGTTCATCAGTCACATGAAGGCTAAGAGTTTCCTCTTTCACTAGTATCTGACATGGCAGCCTAACTAGGGTAAGGAGTTCCACTAACAAGCAACAGAGTCCATGACAGAAACGGTCCCCCTTCCACTTGTTAAAGGATCTGTATGAAGATCAAGTTGCCTATAATATATATATGCCTAGGTCTAGTCTATATGTGTCTTTTTTGTTTGTTTATTTGTTTGTTTGTTATTTCAGTCTCTGTAAGCCACTAGGGGCCTAGATTGGTTGATTATGTTTATCTTCTTATGGTGGTCTTGTCCCCTCTGGCTCTCTCTATTCCTCCTCCCTCTCTTGTACACAACTCCCAGAGCTCCACCTAATGTTTACCTATGTGTCTAAGCATCTGTTTTGATTCACTGCTGGGTGGAGTTGATCATAGGATTGATATGCTAAGTTCCTGTTCTTTTGGGCCTGTGCGTTGTAGGATCGTTGTCCTGCACTATATGGCTAATACCCAATTATAAGTGAGTGCATGCCATGTGTATCTTTCTGGGTCTGGGTTAGCTCACTCAGAATGAGCTTTTCTAGTTCCATCCATTTGGTTGCAAATTACATGATTTCCTTGTTTCTGATAGCTGAGTAGTATTCCACCTTACAGGCTAATTTTATTATCCCATTTTATAGGCAAAAAAGTATAAAGATACTAATGAAGCTTTCAAATTGCATAAAGTAATATTTAGTTAAACTATTGATACTCTAATCCATCCTAGAACCAGGTATTCATATTCTATTATTAAACTGTCACCTGGTGTGTGTGTGTGTGTATATATATATATATATATATATATGAAGAGGTTATTATCTAATATAGTTTGAAATGTGCATATTAATAGCAATCAGTATTACATCACACTGTGGATCAAAGGAAGTTTGAGATGTAAAAACTTTCATCAAATTTAGCACCTAAGCTATTACAAAGAATATGTGATTTTATGCTAAAATGTAATTTTCTTACACATACACATGTGTTTGTTTGAAAATTATCTTAGCAGTTATTTTATGTGTAAATTTATCCTCTACTTATCTTCAAATCATTTCCAATTAGTGGAAAAACAACATAAAAAGTTTTAGACAATAAGATAGTGCTTAAACAAAGTTATAATTAACATTAACGTGATATTAGTGATATATATTTGTTTGCAGAATTTACATATTTAGGGTGGTAGTATGTCTTAAAGAAAAAAAGCAGACCCTTGAAACTTGGAGATTTCAGTTGGAAATTCCCAACTGATGCTTGTTGTGTGTTAAATCACTTGAAATTAAGTTTCTCTATCAACAGAACATACAAGTGACTGTTGTAAAGAGAAAATTTGAGATACATAAAGTACATATTATGATACCTGGTATCCATTCAAAGTTATACACAAATTACAAATAATTTTAACCTTAAATGTCTGTCTGTGAAATTTAATTAACCTAAATTTTATTGTCACTTTTATTGGATTTATAAAGTTTGTTTAATCACCTGTTATTTCATATCTACCATTTAGTGGAATGCACCATTTGTCATTAAATATGGAGTTGATTTTGAATAGGTGGTGATTTCTTTTTCTAGCTTTTTCTATTATTGTGTATTTTTAAAAAGTGACTGCTTTAATCAATCCACTGGCAATCAAAAAGAAGTAATCAAATTTGCTTTGAAACACTTAGTTTCTTTTGCAAGTCATATATTCTTAGATATTGCATAGTTTTTTTTATACTATACTACTAAAGAATAGAGTCAAAAATCAACACAGAAATTGTTTAATTTTGAGTCTGGGTGGTAAGTTTTTAGTTTCAAAGTAAATGAAACTAAAATTTTAAAATCTGTTTTTATTGGGTATATATAAATATATGTGTATGCATATATGTTCTTTCTCTTTATTTAAAAAAAAAAGCGCATTGGTCTCACATTTGTTTAGTCAAGTTCACTCAACAAAAGTTCATTATCCAGATACATAAAATATATTGGATTTTCTGGTTACCAGTTATGTAACCAAGTGGTTTCAATGCAATATTTGAGTCACTGAAACACAATTTGAGATATCTCATATTTATGCGCAGGTGAAGTGTCCGTGCTTTGACTCGTATAACTTGTCTTTTGTTCCCTATAAGGAATTCCAGAACAGCAAGCTATAGTCAGGACCACTATCCCTAACAAGTGCTAAGAGTCAAACCATTTGTTCCTAGGACTCCCCTAAATATACCAGCCAACCCAACATTGCAACCATTTTACAAGCCAAACCCTAGCACACAGAAGTAGTCTTAAAATTATGAGTAACCAACTTTGAATGAAAGAAAATAAAAAAGATAAAGAATGTGTAAGTAGTTTCCTTAGAAAACAGTGTAATGACTAAAGAGTTATTCATAGCAATATATAGACTAATGAAACACTTCTTACTTACTAATCATCCTTTTGCTTTATTGATCAGACAACTTTCAAAAGGCAGGTGAAATCACAGTGGTGGTGCTGAGGCCAATGTGAAGAACAGTGCTAGAAATTACTGTAAGTTGGGAGACCATTTTTAAATCCTATTCAACATATAGAACGCAATCACCTTAGGTTGTTGAAGTTTCTAACAATTGTACACATATGAGCATGTTGTTCTTTTTTGCCATATAAAATTATTAAAAAATAGTTATCTCCAAATAAAGAATCACCCTTTGATCTTCAAATATTATAAATGCATGTAAAGAAAAAGAAGCCATAATTTCAAATGTCCATAGTGCAACTATTTTTTAATCTTTTTATTGTGTTTTTATTTTGTGAATTTCACATCATGCACTGTGTTTCCACTCATCTCCTTTGCTCAGATTCACCCTCCACCCTTGCAAACTCCCATAACAGAAAAAAAAATGTCATTGTGGAAGCTGTAATATGTCTCAGTGTGTCCTACAATATTTCCTTTTGTCCACACTTATTTTGCTTGCTTGATTCTTTGATCTGGTATGAGGCCTGTAGATTCTGCTACTTTGCCAATATTGGAACCTTACTGGAGCTCCTCTCAGATATCCTGTTGTTTCCCTGTGTCATGGAGATCTTGTAGTTTTGAGTCTGGAATTGGCCTCTTCATGTACTCCAGCAGTTCAACCATGGGATAGATACTGGGGTGGGCCAACTGAAAGCACTGGTTCTGGACCTGCAACCCCCACATCCAGGGCCAGTTCTACTGTACTACCCAGGTAAGGTTCAGGGCCTGCTCTCCTTAGTGCTTCACCATGTAAGGGGCTGGGCCACCTCTGCTGCTCTCATGGTCCCATCAGGGACAATTCTCCTGCCTGCTACCTGTGGTGTGGGCAAAATGGAAGAGTAGGGGATCTCTCCTTTGCTAAAACCACTATAATGTAGGCAAAAGGCAGGGCATACCCTGGAGGACAACTCACCCACAACCCACATAGCCAGGGCCAGCTGTACTGTGCTGGCCAGCTGTACTGTGCTGCCCAGCCAAGGTACAGGACCTGCTCTCCCGAGTGATGCAGTATGTGGGGGGGCAGGGACAGCTCTCCTTGTGACCCCATAGGGTCCAGATCTCCTGTCCATCACTGGTGGTGAGGGCAAAAGGGAGGGGAAGGGATCTCTCTCTCGCCAATACCACCACAAAGCAGACAAATTGCAGAGCTGGCTCTCCCACACTCACACCCTCAGGGCCAGTTCACCCATAACCCCCACATCCAGGCAAGTTATACTGTGTTGCCCAGGTGAGGTACAAGGCCTGCTATCCTGATTGCTGCAACTAGTGAAGGTCAGAGCCAGCTTCCCTCCTCTCATGACCCAGAGCCAAGTCTCCCACCTGCTAAGGGTTATGAGGGGTGAGAGAGATGAGAGTATCTCTTCCTTAGGGAGATGAATGATAGGGACAGCTTTCCCAAGCTCACATGCTTGGGTCCACCTTATTTGCAACACCCAAAATGTGCTTGGCCTGATCTCCAGAGTACTGTAGCTGGTTAGCGGCAGGATCAGCTCTCCTGCTCTTATGCCTCTAAGGCTACTTCTCCCATGAGGCCCAGCTGGGGGTGGGGGGTTGGCTAGTTCTGCATAGCCCTCAGACATCAACATGACTGGGTGGTAAACCAGACCAGGGATGCCCATCTGTATTTTCGTGGTAACAGATCTCTGCTGCTACAGGGCATGGACCTAGATATGGGCATATTGGGCAGCAGAGGTCAGGACCCCACCATGGTCCTAGGTGGCATTACTGGCTACTCACATCAGCTTGTTCCTCACTACTCTCAAGTCTCCAGTTCTTCCTCTCCTCGTTGTGCCCACATCCTTCTGTTTCTCTTTTTCTTCCATTTACCCATCACTTACTTGTTCCTCTTAGTGGTGCCAGGGGTCTCTCAGTGACTGGGCTTGTTTCAGAAGTGGTCTTAGGAGTGCTATGCCCCACGTGTGCATTGCGCATTCTGGCACTTGGCAGTGATCTTCTTCAGTATGGTCTGACCTCTAGGCCTGTGTGGCACCAGACTTGTGTTCACCTCAGCCTGACTCCCTGTCCAGGCTCCATGGTATCAGTCTGGTGTTGGGCTCAGGTTCACTCCTTACCCAACTTTCCTGAGTGGTCATCTGCCTGGGGCCCATGGTGCCAGGAAGGGTTCTTCTAGTCTCTGGTTTGCTTCCTGTCCTGGGAAACCATCTGGTGCTTGTCTGGTACAGGACTGGTGGCTGTCACCAGCTAGTTCCCTGTACAGGCCCCTGTCACTAAATTGGTGGTGGTCTCAGGCTTGGTTTTTTTCCAGGAAGTGTTAGGCTACTCTTCACTCAGAGTTCATAAGTCAGAACACTGATGTAAACATAACCTCTCTCCTCTCTGCTGATGCTCATGTGACAGCAGTCACATCTGCAATGCCTCTAGGGGCAGGGAAACTATTTTTTAAAGGTATATATAAAATTATTTTGCTCAAATTTTGGTATGTTGTACTTATTGTAACAAATTTACAGTTTATCTTAAGATAATATGATCTCTTAACTTGTTGAAGGCTCTCACCAAAGAAAGACTCTCTCAAGGCATATTTTGGTAAGTTCATAAATTAAAGTCAATTGTATTGCATAAATTTCCATTTAAAAACATTGTAAGGTAAGCAGTAAGGTGAAACAGACATGAATCCTACTAAAAACTTCTAGCAGAAAGCAAATTTAAATGCCAAATCTGATCCCATTTTGATTTGCATCACTGTCAAAACAAATGCAGAGTATTAAACAGGACCATTTAACAACTTGTAATCTCTTCCCCTAAATTACAGAGTTTTCAGTTGTCCTTCAAATAACCAAAAGGGGGGGGGCAGAGAAACACCCTCCCCACCCTCTGGGTATAGGACATCGCTCTCTTAAAATGACTTCCTGCTGGTTTGGGTCGTAGTAAACCTGTTTGGGGCCCAAACCAAAATGGAAAAATGGTTAAAAATGTTAGTACTATCCTTTTGTGTTCAGTCCTTCTGTTCTCAGCTGTTTAGATGACCTAAGGAGTTTGTAGGCAGAAGCTGAACTTCCAGGCTTTACTGAGGTTCTGGCTGGGGCATTGTGTAGGGCTGAACGGTCTTAGCAATATTGAGTTGTTGTGGTTGTAGGCTTTTGATGGACACAGCTATTGAAGGAGTCTGTCAGGCTGAATCAACTGGGTCACTCATCTTCTTTTGGTGTCTGATTCTGTTTTCTGCTGAGGTTTCCGTTGTCCAGTTGTCACTGGGTTCCTTGAATGGATGCTTTGATTCTCCTGGAAAGATAAGAACAGAGCCCTGCCCTAATCCTCACTCAGGGACAATCACCCTCTTTTTTTTGGGGGGGGTAGGTAATATTTCTCCTGAAGCAAATTTGGTTTTTTGACAATATATAAAGTGTTATCTTTCAATCTGGTTTAAAGAAGAAATTATTTTGCTATTTTGGAGCTAAACCAGCTTTAGTGTATATATTTTGAGATCTTGAAGGACAATTTGTTTGTATTGAGTGGGCCTTTTGGAGGTTAGACCCAGGGTATTCCTTCTTTCCCTTTTCTGTATCCTTCTTTATCTCCTATGTAGGAATGCACGGACTTGAGAAAAATGAGACATAGACATAGTATGGGAAGGACCAAGAAGAAGGGACAGATTATTGAATATGCCCTTATACCTTTGTATATTGATACAAAATTAGTAGTATATTTGGCGAAAGTGGTATTGACCATTTTTTATTGTGCAAAAATAAGATTGTATTGGATTACGTCGGTATTGATATTTGTATATTGATACAAAATTAAGATTATAGTTGGCCACAATGGTATTGACCCTTGTATATGGACGCAATATTAAGATTGTATTGGGCCACATAGGCATTGATCTTTGTATATTGATACAAAATTAAGAGTATATTTAGCCACATTTGAATAGATCTTTGTATATTGATACAAAATTAAAGGTAACACTTCCTAATGGTATCGTACCTAGAGATACTTAAAAATGAAATGTGAAGCTCTGGCCTCTTGATACCAACCATCTTAAACTGTTTAGGATAGTTAAGAAAAACAAACTCCTAGTCATGCATGCATGTCACCTTGTTAGCTACTATGACAGTCTATCACAGATATTCTCTAAGCTACTCAGTAATCAAGTTGTTAAGAGACAAGCAACATTTGCTTATCTAAATACAAGAGATAGATAGGGCATCTTCAAAAACCCCAAGAGATCTGCAGAATATGGCATTCAAAGATGTGGTCTTAAATTAAGATTTTTTTGATATCGTGACATATCAGCGCCTGACAGCACCCCCTATTCTACTCCAAGTAGAAGATAAGCATTGAAGAATCTCCAGTGTGAGATGGTTGAATTAGTGGCAAGCCTATCTCTTGGCATGTAAAAACTCCTTGCTTCAACTGCAGATAGACTGCTGTCCAAAAAGGACAAAACTTGGTAGCAGGGAAGTCGACA
>CAJQZJ010001694.1:5414116-5502401 GCA_907164525.1 Lophiomys imhausi | reverse complement strand
TTTGTATAGAATTTACTGTTATAAGAGAAAGAACCATTTGTTGGATTGAAAAGGGAAGCTGTTGGGGGGGAAGAAGGGGGAAGGGTGGGACAGGAAGGGGGAATAGGGAAGGGTTTGTGACTGAGATGTAACTTGAAGAAAAAAAATAAAGTACTTATATAAAATAAAAAAAAACAAATGTAGAGTATTATGGTTCATCATTGTCATTTATTGCACAGATATGAGCATTAGCCCTAAAACATTTTAGGTTTGAATATTTCATGGTAAGCACCGCCTCACTGAAGATTCCCTTTGACCTTAGAGTTATGGAGCTATAAGACCAGAGGAAAACACGGGGCTTCTTCCCTCAGCATCACATGAACATCCACACAAGCACAAGTTTAAGGTGCATACTATAAAATGCTGTGCATTCCTCAGAAGATAAGATTTATATTCCATCTAATGATAATTTTCCTGAGTTTTTTGAATTTGTAAGAACATAGATCTCTGAAAACCAAGACATTCATAATTACTTTCAAATATGTTATCAAATATTGTAGTAAATTTAAATAAGCTTCATCTTTTCTGGCTAGATGAAACAGTTCTGGAAGGGGCAATGTATAATACCAGAGGAGAAAAGAAACCATCAATCTTTACACAGCTGTAACTTCAGCAACCTACAATGATCGCCAGCCAGACACAATAAATTCACGGTATCAGAGTGGCATGAATGTCATGATGGTAACGAACAACTTTCTGATTATATTTAAGGCCTAATCCACACACTGAACCTATGCCTGAAACTGTTATGAGGGTTTAGAACCTGAGACTCGCCATGTCATAGGCCTCAGGAGAGAATCTGCTTCTGTTACTCTTTTAAATATACATAGTGTTAACCATCTGGGAAACCATCTGGTGCTTGTCTGGTACAGGACTGGTGGCTGTCACCAGCTAGCTCCCTGTACAGGCCCCTGTCACTAAATTGGTGGTGGTCTCAGGCTTGGTTTTTTTCCAGGAAGTGTTAGGCTACTCTTCACTCAGAGTTCATAAGTCAGAACAGTGAATGCAGACATAACCTCTCTCTTCTCTGCTGATGCTCATGTGACAGCAGTCATATCTGCAATGCCTCTAGGGGCAGGGCAACTATTTTTTAAAGGTATATATTAAAATTATTGACTTATCTTTATACACATAGGTTAGTGCATGTCCCATATCTCATCAGAGAAGCTACATTTTCTAGCAGATGTTGATTAACAAGAAGATCCACAACTGAACTATGCACAGAGAATGAAAGTCTGAAAAATGTTCAGCCCTACAATGCACATTTCCCCCTCCCAGTGCTCATGGATCATTTTGGAAGAGGAGATAGGAACATCGTAGGAATCAGAGAGGTGAGTGACTACAACTAGACAGTGTTTTCTGGATGTGACATGTGACATATATTAACTCACAGTAGATTGTGATGGTATGCATAAAATCACTGGAAGCCCAAGAAAGATACAATTTCAAAATCCCAGCTCGGATGGGGAGGCCGTTATGAATTGGTGGAGCACTCCATTGAATGGCCACACTCAAGGGTGCAGAGTGTTCTAAGAATAACTAACACACTAGTAAAAGCTAACTCCCTTCCACCCCACAACTGGCAATTATCAGTAGCTTCTCAACTAGAGATAGGACTTCATAATAGTCTGGTGAATCTCTACTATTTATTTTTCTGTGCTGTGACCAATGGTGGTTAATGCCTACAGTGAAGACTGCAATGGCATCATTATTTTTATTTTAGTTCAATAAAATACTCCATTTGCTACCAAAAAATATTTTTCCTATCAATAAGATATTTTTAAACTTTTTTTGTTCATTCCATGCATGAACTACTGTAGTTACTAATGTAGATGGCCTCCTGCTATTAATTGCTTTAGACAGGAGAAATTCTCAGAAAAAGACAATGTACAATTAACCAAAGAGAAGAGAAAATATAAGTCTTTACAAAACTGTAAATTCAGCAGGCTACAATGACCAACAGTCAGGCAAAATAAATTCACTTGTTTCAGAGTGGATGGCTGTCGTGATGGTAACCTACAACTCTCTGATTGTATTTAAGGCCTAATTCACATATTGAGCATCCTTGCACATGCATATACAACTTTTAGTATCACTTTGAGAATTTTTTTTTTTTTTGAGGAGGGAAGGGTTTATTTCAGCTTACCATTGTAACCCATCATAGAACGCACTAAAGGCAGGAAGCTGAGAATTTTTAAAGAATTGTTTTTCAATGCAAATACAGTTGATGCAGGCTATTTTACATACACACACACACACATGTCTATGTTCTTCTCTGGAACATACAGTTTATGTGTCTCTTTTGTAACATAAAAAATGTTTTCATCTTAAGTTTGATAAAGTATGCCAAAGTTTAGTAAAATCTAGTTTTCTCACACTGTCATAACTTAATTTATTTTCATGCTTATTATTTTTAGTTTCTATGATCTCTAGTACATGTTAACTACAAAACAATGTTTTATTAAAATGGTATATACAAGTATGTGAGATGCCTTTTCATAGTGAAAGGAAAAGTTCTACAATTCACAGTGAACATCATATCACAAGTTTGAGATTTACTGGATTATTTACATAAAAATCAAAACAACAAAATGTAATATCCAGAATATGAAAAAATATGGATGAATTAGTGGAACATTCGTACCCCTTTATTTACTTTCTCCTTACTTATATCTTGCTATCATCGATGAATGATATTGATGCTTCTGAAACATCTTATCAATATATGTATAATATTTAGTTTCTATATACATTATTCAATATTGAATATGCTTAAATAGAATGTTATACATTTTAAAAATCAATACTATGAATATAGGGATATTAATCCACAAATTAAGTTTAATCTTTCATGATGCTGAAAAATAATAATTACTAGAATAATCTTTGATTTAGATGTTTCAATAAGTCAGTAAGGAATAATTGCGTTTTGTCTTTAGATTAATAGAATTTATTATGTATCATGCTGTAACAGCTTGAGTTTTCTGTTGTTAGACTGTTAGATACAGTTCTCACAAATCTGGGTATCTCAAACCTTAAAAATAGATGTTGATAGATTGTCATTGCTCACTTACCCATAATTTGTGTGCCCATGAGCTCACCATCACAGTACCTGAGGAAAGTCTTCATGCCTTGCATATTGAATAAAAGATGCTCACAAACATATAACTCAAGAATTAATCATATAAATTGTCTTAACCAGCAGGAATATTTTGCTTATATTATACGAGATCCTACTTTGATAGTTCAATTTCTTTGTTGGGTCATCTATATAATTTTCTTTTCTAGGCAAATTTATCAGCATAGACATTCTAAAGGGGTGTGACCTAGGCTCTAAAATGTAAAGTGGTAAATCTCAATTTTAAGGAACACAACATTAAAGCTTCTGAATTAATCACTGCTTGCCTGTGGCAAAGTCTTGTGACTGAAACATTGTCATTATTTGTGAAAGTGAACGAAAAATCATGAAAAAATATTACTACTCTCATCTTTCCAAATATGTTACAGTGAATTACTCTCTTTAAAAGATAACTAATGAAACAACTTGTCATCTAAAATGTGGTACACTGAGTACACAAAAAATGATTTTTCTTAATAAAATATATACTTTAGGTCATTTTCCTATAAAGGAGTGACTTCAGAAGTATTTTATATTTTTAACTTCTTAGTTTACAAGCTGTGTTTATAAGCACTCATAAAATTAAAATCAAGCAACAGAAATATATTAGTATGAAAAGAACTTCATTTAACAGTTCATTGCTTTAGGAGATCTGGACTTTAAAACGCTGAATATTAAGTTTTTAAACTTATGATCCTAGAAACAATTCCATGTCAATCACACTCATATGTGATGTCATGAATTTCTCTGTATATTAATTAAATAAGCACTTGTTGAAAAATCAGAAAAGATAAGCAAGTCTTTTTTTCCCTGCTTTCTTTTTTTTTTAAATTTATTTTCCTTTATTTTTTATTTCTTCAAGTTACATCTCAATCACAGTCCCCTCCCTATTCCCCCTCCTCCAGTCCCACCCTCCCACCCTCAACCCCCATCCTCTTCCCTTTTTTTTTTCTTTTAAGTCTTTAAGAGATTAAGAAAATATATTCATTTCTCTGTGATAGCAAAACATTAAGTGTTTACAACTAAAACACAGCTCCTTAAAAGCAACATTTTATTAAAATGATTTAAAAATGAGTATTGAAACATGCAGTATAGACATGAAAAGTAGAAAAGGACTGCCTTTCTCTTTTGGAAATACAGTCAGTTGCTCATAGAAAGTAGTCCTTTGCTGCTGTAGATGAGGGAAAACAAAATAATGAAAGGTGAGAATGACCTCACACAGTACATAAATGAAGCACTGTGTTTGAAAGCACTGAGATGTTTGATTTTGAAGCTGTATCATCTATGCTAGATAGTAGGCCGGAGAATAAGACCCAGGTCCTTTATTGTTGTCGTTAAAGTCTTACATAAAACTGTCTCCACATTCCATAAAAATGCCATGGTGCTTCAGGAAAAATACAGACCTGAGACAATAGTTTGTTTTGGCTGGAATTAAAGTTCCAGAACTGAAGAGTTACTGCCAGAAATAGGAACCAGCTCTGAGAAAAGTTTCATTGAACTAGGATGTAAGGAAAGAACTACAGTAGTAATACTTCAGTGCTTTGGGGTCTGAATCAAGGCTTCTTTGTTAAAAGCCTTGCAACATAATTAATCATCCAGAGGAAGTAAAGAGGCTTGAGGTTGGAGTCTAGTTACCCAGGGAATTCCCTTTTCCTCTGGCACCCACTTGCCAGCACAGCTATAAAAGAGGAGCAGAAGTGTTTCACTCTATAAATGGTTAATCAGAGCTGATTTACATGAAATTAAGGTGTTCACTACCTAAGACATCTTCTACCTGGATTCCAAAGGTCATCCTACAATTCTCTGAAAACTCCTTCTCCCCTGTTTCCCCTTTCCCTTCAAAATTTGGTGTTCTCCATAAGTTGGGTTTATTTTGAATTTTTCCACAATTTCCAAATTTTACACAGGTCATAATTTTCAACATTATTAGCCACATGAACTCCATTCCATATATATTCATTGAATGCTTATAAAGCAAGGTTTTATGTTAATCTTCAGAAAACAACAATATAGTGCTCACTTAGTAGTGGAATTTCTAAAAGTAAGGCTCCTGAGAAAAGGCAAGAGATAAAAATAAATACAAAATAGCTTTAAAAATCTAATAATATATGTAGTAGCTGAAGAGACAGACACGATAATCAAAGTAGGAAAAAATCCACACAAATTAAGTATGCATGAAAGACTTAATGAGAGTTGAGAATATAGCTCAGTTGATAGAGTGTTTTCCTAACATGAACCAAGCTCTGAATTTGATCCCCAGCACTGAATAAGTAAAGGATGGAGATGCAAATTTGTCATCCCAGTATCTGGAAGCTAGAGACAAAAGGATCATAAGTTCAAAGTTGGTCTTAGCTAAGTAAAAAAGTTCAAAGCAAGTGTAGTTTACATGAGATCTTTCCCCCCCCAAAAAAAAACACAAAGAAAATAATAAAACCAAAGCTTTATATGCATCTCCAGAGTCTATCTAGATAGATATCACTCTTGCCTCTTATAAAGGAAACTTCTCTTTGCAATACAGATTATCACAGGAAACCACAACTGATAAAAATGCCAACTTGTGGAAATGTGTCCCAATTGATGTACACACAGGTCTTGCAGCTAAGATTCAGGGATCATTTTGGAAGACTAGGCAAGAGACTGCAAGATCAGGAATTTAGCTGTAAGAATGACTTTCCTAAAAATATCAAAGAAACTGCTCCCATGTAATGTCACCAACACAACTGTCTAACCAAGACCTAAATAATTATAGAAACAAATATATATAATAAGGTGGAAGTGGGGAAGCTCAGGAGGCCTCAGTCTTAGACAAGGAACTACAGACAATTAAGGAATCCTAAGAGCAGAAAATATTATCTTCCCTGGGGAAGAGAAGGCAAATTGGTTATCATATACCAAATGATAAGCCTTGAAAACGAACATATAAGTAATATACACACTGACCAGGTTGGAGCAGGGTGTAGCTGTATAATTAGGAATTAAATATATATATATATATATATATATATATATATATATATCAACAATTCTAAGAATTTGAGAATTTTATTTGGGAATTCCATCAAGCTTAAGAAAGTTTTGGTGGTTTTATATGATATATCAAAAAAAATTGCAGAGCAAATGATTCCCAGATCACATTATGAAGACATTATTGCCTTGATATAAAAAAACAAGCATCTGTTATACAGAAAAGAAAAAAATAAAACATTACAGAGTAGAATTGAATAATATTTGAGAATAATGTCATTCAATTAAGTATTTCTAGAAAGATTTAATATTTAGAAATCAACTGCATTACAGCCAATGCACCAAAGGGAATAGGAACATAGACTTTGTTACCTGTCAACGAGACACTTTGCCTAGTGTTGCTGCCTTGTAGGGCCCCAGTGTATGAGGAGGCTCTTGGCCCTCATATAATTGCTGAACTGGGGCAGGGGACTGATATCTAGGGAGACTCCACTCTGGGGGAGTGGGATGAAAGGGAGAGGGGGTAGGAGGTGGGAGGGTGGGACTGGGAGGGGTTGAAAGAGGGTACTGTGATGGAGATGTAACCTGAAGTAATAAATAAACATTAAAAAAAGAAAGAAATCAACACAATCTGATGCATTAAATTTCCAAGACTTTCATGGATACAGGTTCATGTCCTGTAAAGGAATTATCATTAACATGGTCTACACTGAATGCTTCCTGTGTGCCATAACTTCTCAAAGAAGACCATTTAGTGTACAGGTTCATCTAATACTTATAGTACTAATGTGGCTGAATGAATTGTCGGTGCTGTATTCTTGTAGAAAATATTGAGACCTTGGCTACTTCCCTTCCTCTTTCTTACTTCACAAATACCATGAGTAAGCATGACTCATCGGTTATCTATTTCTACCTTGATAATCTGACCACACACATATTGAAAGGCATTCAGATCAAGCTATCAGAAAATAAAAACTGGTGTTCTGAGCTGAAGCAACTCATTCTGCTTATAAGTTAAATATTTTATGCATTTTGTCACACTAATGGAAATCTGACTGAATACCATTTGAATTTGTAGTCTTGCTCTTTATAAATGAAATATGATAGGGTTTTTTTCTCACTACTACTATAAAATTTTCTGGGAATTTCTCCTGTCTAAAGCAATTTATAGAAGGAGATCATCTACTCTGGTAACTGCAGTAGTTTATGCATGGAACAAGCAACAGAAGTTTTTAAAAAATCATGCAGATAGGCAAAATTTTTTGGTAGCAAATGGAGTATTTTATTAAACATAAATAAAAGTAATAACATCATTGCAGTCTTCACTGTAAGCATAAACCACCACTGATCACAATATAGAAAAATACATAGCAGAGATTTTCCAAAGGAACTAAAGGAGCACTCTTTTTCATGACTAGATAGCATTAAAGTTATAAAGCACTAACAGCACCTAATAATATCAGTGCTAAAACAACTCAGTAATTAGCCCATAGATAAGAAATTGAGAATGTTATTCATCTGCTATTTTAGAAAAATGTATCTAGTGACACATGTATAAATCATAGATTGCATGTCAGATGTATGGCATATACCTTAAACACAGCAATGAGATGTGGAGGCAGGAGTTTATAACGTGTTTGGGCAAAATATTGAGACATTGTCAAGAAAGGAAGACAAAGATATAAAGGAATAAAGGAAGGAAGGAAAGAAAGAAGGAAGAAAGGAAAGAAGGGGGAGGATGGGAAGAAAGGAAAGAAGGACAGAAGGAAGGAAGGAAGGACAGAAGGAAGGAAGGAAGGAAGGAAGGAAGGAAGGAAGGAAGGAAGGAAGGAAGGAAGGAAGGAAGGAAGGAAGAAGGAAGAAATATCTTCTCTGATGAGATATGGGACATGCACTAATCTATGTGTTTAAAGGTATCTATTTAACGCTATGTCAGTTTAGAAGACTAACAGCAGCAGATTTTCTGCTGGGGCCTATGACATGACATGCCACAGACTCTAGACCCTCATAACAGTTGCAGGCATGGGTCAATAGGTGGGATAGACCTTAAATATGATCAGAAAGTTGTTGGCTACCATCATAACATTCATACCACTCTGATGCAAGTGAATTTATTTTGCCTGGCTGGTTATCATTGTAGCTTGCTGAAATTACAGCTGTGTAAACTTTCTTTTCTCCTCTGGTATTATACATTGCCCCTTCTCAAACTGTGACATCTAGCCAGAAAAAATGAAGCTTATTTAAATTTACTGTGATATTTGATAACATACTTGAAATTAATTATCAATGTCATGGCTTTTAGTGATTTGCAATCTTCTTAATTATGCAAGATGCATCCATTGCACATTTGTGTTCTGTCATTAACTGCAAGAAATTCAATCTCTAATATATAACTTAACACTTCAAGGAAAAAATAACGTTTAAAAGAAACTGCCAAATGAACTTGCTATAACTACATTATAGAACTTTTATAGACTACTTCTTAGAATCATGTCACAAAGGGTGAAACTATTTTTAATTGCTCATATATCCTTAATACTCTTGCTACATCATTTTCTAAATTAAAACGTGGTATGTAGTGGTATTAATTGCAATGGGGTTTTTTTTTGTAAACTCAAGTAATTTAAACAACTATGTATTACTCTCAGCCAGATGGCTACTCCTCATCTTGAAACAAGTCCTCACAAGGAAAGAATATTTTTCTACTAATTGTAAGGGAAGCATTCAGTCTTCTATCACTAAATAGGCCTTGTGGTAGTAGTCCTCACAAGTTGAATGAGCATTCTTTCATTCTTAGTTTTCTAGGACATGCTGCATGGGTGTACCTAGAAACTTGTCAAAAAATTGTTCTAATTTTATTAGTATAATTCTGACAGTTTAATACAGCATATTGTGTTGATTTCTAAATATTGAATCATTATAGAACTCCTCAATGTTTTATTTTTTTTTCTTTTCTGTAAAACTGATGCTTGTTTTTTATATCTTTATAAAGTGGTTTGAGAATCATTCATTCTGCTACTTTTCTTGATATACTATGTAGAACTACCAAAACATTCTTAAGTTTGATGGAATTCTCAAATAAAACTTTGTGAGTTTTCATCTGTAAGTTCCTAAATCACAAACTCAATATTTTTAATAGAATGACAGTTATTCGGTTTGGTTTTTATACTAGATAAGTTGTAGAACATGTATTTTATAAAATTGATTGATTGTATCTATTTTTGACATTTACCTTTGTGAAGTAGTCTATAGTACTTGTCTTTGTCACTAGCTATCTGTGACATATACAATTCTATTCCCTATGAGATTTGAGACTTCATTGTTTATTTTTTGTGAAATACCCATTTTATTAGTGAATAATAACTTTTTGTTTCAATTATTTATCTGCTATTTTCCTATGGTCAACTCTATTGTATTTCTCTTTTAGGGTGAATATTCGTAACTTATTGGTTCATGATCCCCTTTTTCCATATCCTTTCTAGTGTCTAATCAAGATGTTTTGTCAACTATTGAGAAAAGTATTTTCAAACTTCTGTTCTAGTTCTGCATCTTTTATTTCTGTTTTAAAATATATCAGTTTGATTTGGCATTCCTAGAAGCTCTAGTTTAATTTAGTCAAATTATCCTTATTTGCAGAGGATATGATAGTATACACAAGTGACCCCAAAATTTAACAGAAGTTTGAAGCTACATTTTCTTGTCAGTTTGATCTTTCATCATTATGGAATGTTCTTTTTGTGTCACATAATATTTTTGCTCTGAAATTTACATCACTTAAATACAGCTGCATTTTTTTCAGTCGACATGCAAGAAAACAAGTTTCTTGAATACACTGCAAAGAACACTGGACTGGGTGGTAAGAAGAGGGATGCCTATAGTCTAAATCTGTGTCTTTAGATCACTCAGCCATAATACCTCCAAAAGTCTGAAGCCTACTTATGTTCATTCATACTTTTTCTTCTGTCTTTTTACTGTCAACTTGCACAACATTGCAATAAAATAATTGTCTTGCATACAACAAGTATTTGGTCCATGTCCTAGTCAAGTCTGTCTATTTTATCATTCAGTGAGAATATGTACAGTCCATCAGCACAGTGTTAGCACTGGCATGCAGGAACGAAAGAGCGGCTTTTTATTTTCTCATTGTTTCCTAGTCTCATTTCCACTTTTATCCTTATTATTTGATTATGTGGCATTTACTACATCTCTTTGTGTAGCTATATTGAAGTGGTCCTAAATGGTACGGTTAATAATAAGTCACAGATGTTTTCAGTCTACCTGCATGAGTAAAGACAAGAAAAGCTTATTACTGTTTTCATATCACTAAGCATCCAGTTTATAATATCATTACCTTCACAGGTTCTTTTAATTGCATATGAAGGTGGAGAAACCATAAAATTGCTGTTGTCTTTGTGAGTGATTTTGCATATGTGTTTTCAGTATGGGGTTTGACAGTAGGATAAAATGAAATAAACTTACAATTTGTACAAGGGCACATAAACATAAATGAAAAATGCCAAAGATTGCTTAATTTCTATACTGACAATTTAAACACTAGAAAGTAATTTCAAAGTTCCTGTCACTATAAATACTTCATTTTCTTTTCATAATTACTTACTTATTTATCTCATACTTTTAACAAATATTTGAATTTAAACTGCTTACCAATCATTGTCCTGAGTGAAAAGAATTAAAAACCCCATCATGATGATCAAGTTCAGAAAATAATGGTTGATAAACGACTTTCACATAAAATGGCATTCAAGACTGCCACACATCCCATGATCATTGAAAGGATGGATTATCCATGAGATGAAATGGCTCTGGTACTAGATCTAAGGAGTATGTAGAACTTATGAATATGCAGAAAGGTATTGCAGACAATGGAATAAACCCGATAAGGGCAAAATCTAAAAATATGTAGGTTTCAGAATAATCTTTGAAAAGTCATATTTTCCTACAGTTAAAACTCAAAGCATAAAAATTGTTGAGAATGGGACTGGAAAGAAATTGGGCAACAGAGAAGTAAATATGTTGTAGTTCAGTGGTTTAAATCAGGTCAGGATTACAGATGTGTGCCTGAAGGAAAAGGATAGATCTCTTTATCCCAGCCATGCTTCATCCATGACTCTTAATCTTTACCACTTCAGCGTAGATTGAATCAGATAATTCTCTGTTGTGCAGGATTGCCATATAACAGTGTGGTAGTCCCTCTCTCTCTCTTCGCTCTCACTCCACTACAAATAGTGAAAAACATTTGTCTCTAGTGTTATCAAGTGAGTCATCAGGGTAAGAAAGTAAAATAATGCCTTAGCCTGGTGACATTAACCTCTCATCATAAAGGTGCACACCTTGGCTTGAAACATGGTAAGTTCTCAATAAATGACAATTAGTGCCATACTCACAATGTGAATGAATGTATTTCTAGACTGAAGTAACAGAAGTATTAACCAGTTGTGAATACAATATGAAATGTACAGATTTTGATGAGTAGATATGTGAATACTTTCACTGTATTTTATATTTCTTTAACTTATTAAATTCTTCACATCCTGCATGTGAATTACTTTACCTAGTATTCTCAGGATTTCTAACTTTTCTTAGAGTTAAGTAAATAACAGTTTGGGAGAAGTACATCTCAGATCCTTCACATTCTTCTTGATTGATCAATATATCCACACCTTAACAAATTAATTTGATTAAATAGACCTACATATATTACAAATCTTTAGCTTTAAGAAACTACTCCCTCTGTCTTTTGTTTTTGAATATTTTTCATTTCTATTATATTATATTATTACATATTCCATATCCATCCTTATTTAGTATCTGTTACGCCTCTTGTACTCTCTCCAAGAGCCTTCATAGTCCCAGTATGTACTCCTCTTATGTTCATTACCCACATTTTAGCTGAGTTTTTTGGGTAAGCATGAATACAGTTATATTTACTGGAACATGAGCATTATACTAATGGTTATATTATTAAGGAAAGTAATACTCCTTGCTCCAGCAACCATCAACTGCCAATACCCAATAGGGAAAGGTGGGGCCTCGTAAGTCCTCCTCCCTGCCATTATTGATGTATCTTTTTTCACTTAGGCAATGGTAGTCACTCAGTAAGTATTTTAGTTAAGGTATTGAATATTTGAAGCAATTAATGATGAACCAATCATCCTGAAGTAGGATAAAACACCTATAAATTGACAATCTTGAATTTGTTTCCAGGTTATGGCCAAGCAAACACACTTTTGATTACAAAAAAGAAATATATGTACTGTATAGTAATGGCCAGGTATATTCTGTAGCCATAAAAGAACCTTTTTTTTTTTGGGGGGGGGGGGAGAAGCTAATATAACAAGATAAAATCCTATACTAAGCTTAACATCACTGCTGCCATTCTACCCACTTGAGTTAACTTACAAGCAATGGATAGAGAGGCTGGGTAAAGATAATCAGCATATTTTTATAAACATCTAGATAAGAAGAAATAGCTTTTTACAGCAAAAACAGTCAAATTAAAGGAGAAAACCAAATAATAACAAAATAATAATAATTATTATTATTATTAAAGGATGATTCTTAATAGTTGAAACTATGTAAAGTTAACTATTTCATTTTTAGCCTGACATCTGGGAATTAGAAGAAAAGGTATGTGCACCCACTTCCTTTCACCCGACTCTACAGAAGACTAGTAATGATCCTTTCCAAAGTTGATTAAGGAATTTTGGATTAGAAAATCAAACTAGGGCTTGAGAGATGGCTCAACAGTTAAGAGCATTGGCTGCTCTTCCAAAGGACCCAAGTTCAAATTCCAGCAACCACACAGCTGTCAAATTGCCATGCATGGTGGCACACGTCTTTAATCCCAGCACTCAGGAGGCAGAGGCAGGTGGATCTCTGTAAGTTCAAGGCCAGCCTGGTCTACAAAATGAATCCAAAACAGCCAAGAATACACAGAGAAACCCTGCCTCAGGAAACCAAAAAAAAAAAAAAAAAAAAAAAAAGAAAGAAGGAAAACAAAACTATTTGTATACTTCTGTTTGCCTTCTGGTTAACATTTAAAAAGAAAAATCACTGGATGATTGATCATTGTGAAGAGAATTCTAACTGTACCCTTTGTGAAGTCTGAAAAACAGGCTATGATAATATAATATGCAATACTTTTTAAGGATCTGTATGAGTTTTAGTGGTTTTCACTAATTATTTTTCTAAACTAAAAGTAATTAGGTACATAAAGAGAGAAATGCTAAAAACATTTTTTTTTTTGAAAGCTAGAGAAAATGACTCAGCAGTTAAGAGCAAGCACTGGTCTTCCGGATGACCCATGTGTGATTCTCAATTTCTCCCAATTTGTTTTTTATGGTGATTCATAACTGACTGTAACTCCTGCTGTAACAGCATCAACACCTATAACCACACCTCCATTCACACACACACACACACACACGGGCACACAGGCACATGGACACACATACACATGCATGCACAAATACACAAACACATACACTCAAACACATACAGGCACAATTGAAAATAATAAAAGGAAATTTAAAAAATTCTTATCATCAATAGTACAATGACCAAACTTCTGCCATAACATGAATGTGAATATCAGATGTTTTGTTCTTAATTATGATTATAAATACTAGCCAATCAGAACCTTGAGTGATATTAAATTTAAAATACAGGAATGAAGACAGAAAGACTGGGAAAATTAGATATATTTTGTAATTTCCAAGCAATGCAATTTTTCAAGTTGGAGAAATGCACTAATCCCCTATAGAAATGAGCAGACTTTCAGTTTCCACAGTGTTATAACTCAGATTTTGATATTTTTGGCTTAGAACAATGGAGCAGGCCTCCATTCCTTCAGAGCTTTCCACATCCTTTCTAATATCCACACTGTGCAGTGACTAAGAGTACTCTGAGTGATTTATTTGTATTTCTTCCAGAGATTTATACAGAGTGAAGTCACTGCAAAAGATTTACAACCGAATGCTTTGCATGTAAAAATTTAAAAGCACAAATCTTTAAACCAGTGAAGACTTCTGTAATAGAAAGTAATAACTCAGCAAATAATGCATATTCCATGTTCTGTTTGCTAACTCTAAGGCATTATCAATATCTTAATAGCAGAAGCCCCAGAATCCAAAGACCCTGGATTGTCTTACCAGAAAATTGAAGAATATACACTGCTTGAGTTTCATGTACATGGTGTTCATTCTCACACGTGTGTATTTTGTCTACTAGTCTAGCATGTAGATAGAATGTTCACCTTCCTGGTGACTGAGAACACACAAAACTATTGACCTTTGATATACACAAGCTACAAGTTGTTAAAACTATTCACACACTCCAAACACCAATATAATCATAAATTTATTGTTGAATAAGAAGACTTAATACTTAAAAATACAGATTCACCTAACAATCTGCCCATGTCAGTGAAGACAAGTAATTTTTAATGGCATAAAGCTAAATTATTATTTACCTTATTTTCATTATGCTGAGGATGGAACTAAGAGTTCTATTCATGCTAAGAATGTCGTCTAACACTGATCTATCTATCATCTATCTATCTATCTATCTATCCATCTATCTATCTACCATTTATCTATTACACACATCCACATATATATATTTATACATCATATGTCTATTTATCAATCTTTTTTATTTATCATCTGTTGTGTGTGTGCATGAGTGTGCACATGTATTTGTGTATGTAAGCAAATTATCTCAGGTGTCATTCCTTATGTGTTATCCACCACTTATCTATCTATCTATCTATCTATCTATCTATCTATCTATCTATCTATGTGTTTATTATTTAAGGCAGGATTCCCTACTGCTAGGTTGGCTGGCCAACGAGCCCTAAAATTTGCCTATCTCTGCCTCCACGATGGACAGAGATGATGTACAGAAGCAAATGCTTAGCAAATGCTAAGAAGACATTTGATTTATTTTGTCCTGATGTGTATCTGACCTTGTAAACTGCTATATAGAATCCACAGACATTTCATTTAAAGGGATTCCTTTATTTTAAGAGAAATAATAATAAAATATAAATCTGGGATGTTCCAAGAACAAACATATAAGCAAATGAGAGGAAGCCCTCATTAATCAGTGCTTGTTGCGGACTATTCAGTAATTACGGGATTTCTCACTAAAGTTATCATGTGAAGATCATTTAGTGCAAAGATTATAAAGGATAAAGCCAGTCTGGACTACTGAAGTAGTTGCTAGTCAGCCCGAGCAATAATCCCACCTCCTAAAAAACTAAAATTATAATATTAAGTAATTTAAAGATGAAATTTCCCCATGGCTCTTTCAATGAGAGCAATCCCATTTCAAGTCCCTGTTTCGCAAAAGTCAACCTTTCTTCCTAGACCTTTTTCCCATGTGTTTCTTTCTTGGCTTACTCACACATTTATAGTGGGTCAAGGTTTGTGGTTTGTTTGAATATCTGTTCTGAGTCCATTGGACTTTTTATCAGGTGTGGAGACACCACTACTCCTCCTCTTCTTGCATCTCATATCCACTTATGAAAATGTCATTTCTAAGGAAGAAGCAAAAGTGACTTTTGTTTTCCTGGAAGTCTCCTGTTTCAAAGGACTCAAAAGTGATTTGTTTATTTCAGAGGAAATGGAGACCATTTGGTGATGACAGATTTATTGGTTAAGTGGACATCACAAAAAAGCACTTTCCTTACAGCTCAAGCTTCCTTCTAACCACACTGTAAATGTTCAAGATAATGTGTGTTTTGGCAAATCAAACCCATGAAATTCAATATAGTCACATCTTTTTTTCATATAGAAATTTAGTGAGAATTTCTTCATAGAGAAAAGAAAATGGGATACGCTAAATTAGGGGGAAAACTGGATGAACTGATAATGAATATATTTTGGATACAATATAAAGATAATATAAACAAGATATGATGAGTCATAAGGATTTAAGTAGGATATCTCTTACAATAACCATATTCCAGGTCATGGAGTATTTTTATAAACATCAGTATTATATATCTGTCATTTGTCATTGATGATGTATTCATAACACTTTAATTTAATCACTAGGTATGAATTCCAGAAAGGTCCAAGTTACTGTTCCTGAATGTCCCCTGTATGTTATTCCATTGGTCAACCTTTGTGAATTTTCATACATATAATATAAAATGCAAGACAGGATGACAGCAATTGACATAGATCTCATCCCTTTTTTTAAACTAAGAAAATAATTTCACACAGAAAGTATATTAAGATCTCATCAGTGAAAACTCATTCCTTCCAAAATTAATTAAAAACAAAGAAATACTACCAAACTGATATTTACTATTTTTTTCACATCAGTAGACTGGCAACTGAATAATAGCAATAAGAGTCTAGCATCATCGTTTTGTACACTAACATAACCCTTAAATTTGAAAAGAGCCCGGTTGTCTCTAAAAGTAAAAGTTTAGCTCTATGATATCTTCATGAATACAAAGATATAATTTCAGAGTGAAGTATGCAAGAGGAAGTCATGGGATAGACCCTTATCAGAAGCACCTTATACATCGATCTCAAGGTGGCACTCTGGTCCTCAATTGCCTCACCCTCAAAACAACATGGATGCCTTTAATGGGTTTTGAAATCCCTTCCAATTCTCTCATTTTAAGGTGCTGAAGATGAAACTTTGTACATAGAAGGCAAGCTCTCAACCATTGAGCACTATCCCTTTCTTAGAATAATATTTTGAATTAAAGAGTATTTATGTTTTCACAGTGACTCCCACAAAAAAAACAAAACCTTGGTGCATAGTACAAAGGAATACCCAAATGGAAAGAATTAAGAACTTTACTAATAATACCCTAGAAACATTTTCTGCATGATTCTAGGATCCTAAATCATACCTTATATTTGATGTTATTATTTAACAGCGTCGCTTATTTGTACTTCCCTAGGTCAAGCCTTGTGAATTTTCATACATATATTACTAAAATGCAAGACAGGGTGAGAGAAATCGATACAGATATTATTCTTTTTCTGGAGCCTCTTCACATTCTACAGAGATTTTAAGGCATTTGATAGATTGTTTATAACATCAGCTCAGTCCTTTGCTTTCTGTCTTAGTCATTCTCAGGAGCATGAAGGTATTTATTCATCTCGGTGTACCCTCAGTACTGAGGAGATCGATCTATCTGTCTATCTATCTATCTATCTATCTATCTATCTATCTATCTATCATCTATCTATCTATCATCTATCTATCTATCTATCTATCTATCTATCTATCTATCTATCTATCTATCTATCTATCTAAGTACCCTTATGGAATTACAAACCCATAGAAACAGTTATTGCATAGTGTTCTGTTGTGACAGGGCTGAGAAAAGCTATGATATGATCCTAATTATCATTCCTCAAAATAACCTTCCTTGAACTGAATTGCAAAATAGTCCAACTTTGATCAAAAGTACTAATGGAACTTCCTAAGGTAAAAAAGGTGTTTCAAAATAAACTGTTTCAATTTTAAATACAAAAGAAAAATTTTAAAAATATCTGAAGAATAGAGCAAAAATAAGAGGAAGTATTTATGTCTCTCCAGAAAATAACACATCTACTTTATGAGGAAATCTTTTAGTAATATTCTACTTGTTGCTGCTGTGTTGAGTAGACTGTCTCTAGCTAAGCACCTCTTTCAGATACAGATAAATTATGAATTATGTGCTTCATTGCATCCTCTTTTAATAGCATATTCAAATTCTTTATTGGTTTTGTTTGACTTTCTCATTCCCAGATTTTCAAGGCAAGTGATTCAGTTCTGAAGTTACCTAGTTCCATTCTGTGAGAGCAGGCATTTTGGTTACTTCATTCAATATACACTTTAGTGTCTTTGATAGTTTGTTTAATAGCTGTGCTTCTAAAGGTATTTTTAAATTATAATACCTTATTTCTACTTAATTATGTCTATGAATAAAGCAATATTACATTTAAACTTGGAAATAAAACCAATGTATTAATCCAAAGTAGATTATCACATCTACACATTTACTTGCTGAGAGCTACCAATAACATGAGTCTCAACAAAAAAAAAAATGAACTCATAAATTTCAATCACTGTAAACCAATAAAATGTTTCCTCTATCCTTCTACACTGCCAATAAAACTTTATTACAAATTATATTTGGTCTGGAATCACTCTCTTCCAAAAGAACCTTTATAAAAAATAATATCTGCCTTGACAGTTACTTGTGTTTGGTTCGCTCACTTTTTTATATGTCTCTGTCTCTCTCTCTCCATATATATGTGTGTATGCATATATATATATATATACACATACACGTGTGTGTTCATACATGTATCATGCTTTCTGTGTTCCTTAGAATATTCTGGCTCACTGCAGTCATTAACACTTTCTACTTTTTGTACTTTGATGAATACTTTTAAGTCATGAATGTTGCAAATGTGTAATATTAACATTATCTTTTATGCCACAAATTGCGAGGAGTTCAATTATCATTAAACCCCAATTATTCCCTATTAATAAATGCATTCGCTGATGAACACCCTGCTTCCCACAGGAACAGAGCTATCCGGTTGTGACAGTTTATTGAGTAATGTGTTGCCACAGCCCCACAGCCCAGATGCTACATAGTATAGTTGTGGAACTTGCATACCTCCTTCTCCCCTGCATTTGCTGCTTCCTTATGCCAAGATGAACAAGCTACCCTTAATTTCTGTATTTTAAAAAGCCTGAAAAGTCTCTTTTCATTTCTTCTGCTTTTCTTTAGCTACCTGACTTACAATTTTGGAATCAGACCAAATATTACAAAGCATGGGATCTTTCAAGAGACCTAATAAGTTAATAATGATATGGCATTAATTACCACTGTTTGATTTTATTAAGTTTTCATACTTTCTCCCTGGAAAATCTAGCTTAGTTTCTGGCATGTTCCCCACCCTTTCCCAGAAAAATGTTCTCCTCCCCATCCCTCTAGAGGCCTAAAAGAATCTCTCTAGTTGACCTTACATTTTTTAATATGCTTTTATTATTTGCTTCTCTACTTCTAAAATTCTGATTTTTGTAGTCATACCCATTGTTGTAATGTATTTTATTTCATCTTAATCATATATTTGAAATTAAAGGTTTAATATATGCAAGTATGTGTTTATCCTGATAATTGCTTAACTCTGATATATATGTGTGTGTGTCCACTAATAACAGTTTTAAGATGACAGAAATATATTTTATAGTAATCAATATTTAATTGACAAAATAAACATTTCTATAAAAATCTTTCAGCAAAGTAGTGATTTTTATGTCTCACTTTCAGCTGTGTTTTGTCTTCTTGATGTACTTGAATTCTCATACTTTCTTTCGTTGTTGAGCAGTTCACATCCTCCATGCCTGTTCCCTAGCTAAATGTTAAGTTAGGCTTTTGCCTATCTGGCTAATGGAAACATTCTGTACCTGAACTGCCCACTTCATTACTAAGCAGACACAGAGGGCAACTGAATACTTGAATCTATCAATTGAAGTTTTTTAAAAATTTTATTTAGTTTAAATTTAAATAGTGACAGGTAACCCAGTAACTATTCTACCGCATAGTATACTGTTGGGGATAATTGCAGGTAAACAATTATTTCTTGAACATCTGTTACGTTATATTGAAAAACCATGTCTACCATTGCCTTCCATGTGCTAAAAGGATGATATTCAGAACTTTTCATTCAAGACATGAGACTTTTTGGATAGATAGTTCCCAACACTATCCAAGCACCTGATCCACCTAGAAACATTTTTAATATAATGTATTATTATTTCTGTGATGATTTTCATACAATGTATTTTGATCATATTCTCCCCCACCCCTACCCACAAGATCTCCCAGATCCGTTGTCTCCTCCCTATTCTCTCCACTTTGTGTCCCTGTCTTTTTTAGAAGAGACTACTATGCAACATATGTTCTCATCATCACTCTTTTAAACTATTTTTGTTCCCTCATTCATGATATCTTATGTGTCTTATGGGTGTGATGTAAATGTATTACTCGGAGAGGTAACCCTACAGTAGGTTATTCTTTGCATTTTTGACTAGGTATGCCTTTGTGTGTTGATCTGAGTCTGTTCAAACAGAAGTTTCTTTGATGAGGGAGCAGAGCTTCACTTATCCATTGGTATAAGTTTAATGTTGAGAGTACAGTTAGATATTATATTGGTTTAGGAAAGTGGCAGTATTATGTTCTCCTCTAGATTCCATGGTCTCAGCAGCTATGGGGGTTGTCTAAGTTTACAGTATGATACATGAAATATTCTCTATTGTATAGACCTGAAGTCCAATCTGACAGCTGTTATTGAAGTATTGAGAATTTTTTTAAATACCATTGTCCAGATGAAACAATAAGCTGAGATTTGTCTGAAAATAATTAAGACAATGTGATAGAAAGGAAGATGGCAAAAACAAAATTCCAAATGCAATGTGATGACTAATCTTGAAAATAAGCATTGTAAAAGCTCATTCAATTCTCTCTGCTCTTTCACAGCTATGAACTCCAATAATCAATGCAATAAATGCCACTTCTACTTTAAGCTGATCGTGCTAAGTGGGAAATCAACATTTTCATGAAGTTCCTTACATTCCACTGTAACACCAGTATTGATAACCCTTGGTGTAAAAAGAGTAGTGTTATGCGACCAGAGAGATGGCTAGGAGGACAGTAACCTGCTGCCCAGTCTGACATTTTGAGTTTGATCCCTAAGATATAAACAGTGCAAGGAGAATACTGAGTTCTGGAAATTGTTCTCAAAATTCAATCATGACATACATGGATGTGCACATGTGCATGTGTGGGCAAGCACACATATACAGGTAGCCACATAAACACACACACACATGGATACATAGGCACACACACATAGACACATAAACACACATACAGATACATAATTACATATTAAGCACAGATACATAAACACACATACATAAATACATAAACACAAACACACATACAGAGATAGAGAGAAAATAAGTAATTTTGAAACATCTTGTGGCATATTAGCAAAAAAGAAGTGTGAAGTTCTGATGGCTACTTTTCCTTACTAATTAAAGGAAGTAGTAAGATAGAGTAAGTATCAATGTCAAGGACAATAGAATTTCAAGAAAAATTTGTCAAAAATGTATTGCGTTATACATTGGTTTTTAACTTTCTACAGAAATGAACTCTGACTTTCTTGACACAATAGACATATTGTTAATTTTCCCTTCACCAGAAAATGGGCCAAGAACTATGTTTGAGGTGACATATGAGTTTATGTACTCCACACAATCAGTACTTTTTTAAAATTATTTTTGACACAAGTATGGTATTTATGTTTTTTTTTAATTTTTTATTCTTTGGTTTTTCAAGAGAGAGTTTCTCTGTGTAGCCTTGGCTATTCTGGAAATCAATCTGTAGACAAGGCTGGATATGAACTCAGCGATCCATCTGCCTCTGTTTCCCAGGTTAAAGGCCTGTGCCACCACTGCCCTACACTAGTACTGAATTTAAATGCATCATTTTCATCCCATCCTTCTCAGTTAAGATCTTTCTGTGTCCTGCCACTACCCCTTAAATTTATGGCCTCGTCTTCTTTAACTAGCACCTTTACATATTCTAAATGTAAACATGAATATAAATACTAGTATTTAAAATTATTCCAAAGACTAAAAATATGTTATGTGAATATTTTATGCAAAATACATCTCTTGAATAATTCTGTGCATCTTATTTTAAATAAAATTTGATTTCACAAAAGATTTAGTACAAAGTCTAGTAATATAATCTTTGAAAAATTATCCATTCTATGTGTCAAGACATACAACTGAATAGTTGTACTGTAAGTGTAGAATAATTTCAAGTTAAGATAACATTCCAAGCAGAGGAACAATAGAGTTGTAATATCCCTGTATGCTAAGAAGTTGAGTAGATACTCTCGGGATCTTTGCTCCAGGAAATCTTCAGTAAATAGCTAAATTAATCCCAGAAATAATAAAAGTAGGAAGGAAACATATACAAAGACTGATGGTGCATTTAGTCCATCTATACGTTTTGAAACATTGACAGCAGACTATCAACAGGGTTGATGGGAAAGACAAGTGTGTGGGCTGAGGTCATAACTCTGAAGGCACTTTTAAACTAGAAATTAGTTTACGCTTAATTACTTGGAGGTGTAGCTAGCTGGTAGACTACTTGATTACATGTAGAGCCTTGTTTTTGTTACCTAGCAACATACACAGAGAGAGAGAGAGAGAGAGAGAGAGAGGGAGGGAGAGAGAGAGACATAGAGACAGAGACAGATGCACACATACATGCATGTGTGCAAAAAAAAAGTGATTTTTTTTAATCAAGTTGTGTTTAGACAAGAAATCAAAGAACATCCAGGAGAAAATGACTCCTATATTTTTAATAATACATCTGTGTTTTAAGATGATGGTGAAAATTAAGTATTAAACAAGCAAGAGAAGTCAGAGTTGGTGCATTACAGAAGTTATGAGGTTAACTGCATTCAGAAAAATAGATGAATCTAGTGTTCACCCATTGTCTGGGAGATAGGTGTGAACAAGACAAGAGGAGATCAAGGAAAGGATTTCTAGTTAGTATAGATACAATGGATAGTAACGGTTTTAGAGAGTGTGATTAATTCCCAAACAATAGAGCTAGAGAGAGAGAGAGAGAGAGAGAGAGAGAGAGAGAGAGAGCAAAAGACATGAGGGTACACAAAAAGGCATTTGCAGTATAGTAAAACATGATTTGATAAAATTTACTTAAAATCTTAAAACAGGAAATAGTTTTTCAAATGCCAAATGGATGATTACACAAAATATGTGTACAAGGATCATTCTGTTGTGAATTTTGTTTGTGTAAATATCTGTTATTTACAATGACTCATCCATACATTATAGGTCATACAATACAGCATGCTGACATATATTGCATGATGTATCAAAATCCCAGGCAATTCTGTCCTTACTGTCAGGAGATCCACAACTATGAAATCAAGCTAAGATGGTTCACCAGTGTCTACACTCATTAAGGAAGAATGAAGAGTAAGCAAGATAATCATAAATTCAGAGAAAACCCATTTTCCCCTAAAAAAAAATGTTTCCCCAAATTCCATTCTGTTAACTGATGATGAAAGTATTTTTACTGGAGGACTAAGATCTTTAGTTTGAAACTACAATTTGGGATTTTCCTTGTAATTGCTCAAGGCTGGAGTTGGGCTCTGGAAACCAGCTACCAACTACTAGGCCAAAAAGACAAACCCTGTTTAATTTCACTTTAGACAAGTTAAATCTATATTAAGATTTTTAATAGCATACTTTGAGATATGCTGATTTAATGCTGTTTGTGATTTAATCAAGACAGTGCTGAAGACTATGTGAACATGTATCTATATGAACATAAAATGTTTCTATAGAGCATTTCTGAATTTTCCACATTGAGAGGTGGGTTTCATAGAGGAAAATGAACTAGATAAATTGAATGTAGCTCATGTTCAGAACTTAAAACTCCAGGGGTTTTGCTGTCCTGTGTTACCTTCTCCTAAGCAGTATTTCTCAGAAATGTAATAGGTAGACAGAAGAGACAAATGAACTATTTCCTTTATGCAAAGAAACTATCACCAAACAAAACTCATGGGAATTCTGTGTGAAATATACTTTCAGTAGTGGTTTTTTTTTTTCATGTTTGACATTCATTAGCACTTAAATGGAGTAGCTAAAATAACAAAGAGCTACAGCCCTGTAATAAACCACATAACATAGAATGAAAATGTACTGCCTATCCTCTCAGTTAACTAAAAGTGGAAATTTCATTGCCGTGTTTGAATGTGTTCAATCGTAGCCCTATCTCTTGACTGAATAGTCCACAGTGAACTCATGTGTGTATGTGTGTGGGCCGGGGCATGTGTCTGTGTCTGTCTGTGTACAACTTCATTCCAGTATAAAATTCCAGTGTATAATGTTATGGAAAACAGGTTAATAATGGAGACGTAGCAGGAGATACCAAAGAATAGGAGATAAAGAGAAACTCAAGCAGTAGAGGCTGCAAGCTGAAAAATTCTTACATAGCTTGGCTAAATCTGATTTGAATTTCAGGAATATGCCATTAAAGTTATTCTGGAGACAGTGCAGATGGTTTTCAGTCTGTAATGGTCACTTAGGTAGGCCAACAAATCTTCTTCTAATATCAATAGTAAATGAAAATAGATATCATATAACAGGTTATTGTTATAGGATGCATACCCAAAATGTAACTACCCTTTCCATAGATGTTAAAATAATAAATAATATTTACAGAGCTAGACATTGGTGCCTTGTGCATGTCATTAGGCTCATTTTCAGGGAAACTAGGACAGAGTGGAGTTCCATTTCAAGCCCACAATGACACCTAGTAAGGCAACGCAAGGGTGTTGCTTTAGCTGTGTGTTCCTTGAGTCTTCTCTCCAAAGTCTTCTGTGTAGCCTAAGTTCTTTGGGTTGAATTTGAGGCTTTTCACCTGCAAGTCCCATGTGCTTGAACATATCATTACTTCTAGCCACTGGACAGCAATACTAACAGACCAGAGGATGTGAAGATTGGTGATGGGCTGTCACAGGACCACGTGAAATTCCGACCTTTACAGGAAGTCTCTGCCTTGAGGCTTTGCTTGGCCTATAGTGAAGGCTCCCTGAATTTGTTATTTGAGTTTTAAGCAGGCTGGTGGGCCACAGTGGTGGGCAGACCCTGACGATTCTTCTTTTCCTGTCGCTTTTCTACTTCCCTTGTCACATACCACTCATCACCAAATTATCAACAGTTCAGCTCTGAATTGCCTTGGAGTGTGCCATCCCTTTTCTTGTCTGATATCCTGAGTAAGGATTAAAACAATCCCCTTATGATTTATTAACCGCTGGCTAAATCCACAAACACAGGAAACAGTGTTATCACTTCTTCATATTTCCCCAACCATGTATATTTTCAAGAATAATTTTGATAAAGCTCCACTTCCTAAGTCCAAACTCTCCTAGAAGAAAAAGTAGCTATAATTTTTTAAATGTTGGATGTGTATGTTCACAAAGTGGTAATTCTGGAAATGTGGGCAGCAGCAGGCTCCAGACTTGGACGACTGAACTCTGGCTTTCCTGGCATTTCATTCTGTCTCAATAGTTTACATCCACATTCTGTCGCGTTTAATACATCCAGATTCGTTTATATTTTCAATGAGAAAAAAACCTTTCATGTAAACACAGCTTATGGTTGGGGAGATTTTAATTGTTGAAGGCAGTAAACATACTGAGAGCTTGTTTTACTTTTGAAAAATATTAAATAGGGAGAGATACCATTTGATTTCAATACACTCTATCAGAAAGCTGTTTCCAAGGGTTCTTACAATATGAGGGCCATCTGACAACTTACTGATGTTTTACAAAAATTACAGCAAAGTTTACTCATTTAGTGCCTAGAGTATTAGACAGAACAAAACAAATTTTCCTGAGGTTTATTTCTTAGCTACTACAACGAATGTTTTGTGCAATATACTTTGCATTCATTTGATAAGGGACTCCACCCATTGTACGGGTTTTATTTCCACTCATTAAGAATACATCTCTGTTTAGTTTGCTGTGTGACAGGTAGCTAATAATCATCACACCATCCTTTCCTGGGCAGTCCTGACTGGGCAAGAAGGCATTCCACAGACACTGCGTACATTTTATCCCTGTATTTTCAAGTTAACTACAGCATTGTAGCAGTATGTGTATTTGGGTGTCATTTCTGGCAGAGTTTTAAGGCTGTGTTTTCAAAGGGTAAAATCTAGGCTTGTAAAACTCAACTGCTACTTGCCAACTTAAGTTGGACAGTACTGTTTGCCTGTCTCCTCCAAACCAGTGAGGTGATTTCATCTTAATTATTTTCTAGCCCTCAGTCATGGTCATGTAAGATAACTGTCAGTTTTCTCCTCTTTGTAGAACTATGGAAATCTCTTGAAATGTATAGAGAATAAAGAGTTAGAGAAAGAAAAAAAAACAAAAGATAACAAACACCGCAGGTGACTTGGTAGTTTAGACTTTTGTGTGACTATCATTGATTACCAGTTCCAACCTGCGGGAGTCTCCACACAGCTGTGCATGCAGCAAGCGTAATGTTTTATTTTATGGTAGAAACCATATTATAGCATTTAATGCAGAAACTACAATCCATATTTACTACTATCAAGAAACTTTATTTTGAATTTTAGTATGCATACTTATCTTCAAGACTCAGTACAAAAGCATTACTCTTATATTTTTTCTAATTAGGGCTACTACATTTTACATAATTGAGGAAACTCCTCCTTACTATCGTAACTGACCATCTACAAAAATACAATGAAAGCTAAAATCTGTTAAAATTAAACGCTATCAACTTAATACGACACAAAAATTAGCATTTCATACACATGATTTTAATCAATGCAGCCTAATGAGTTTTAATTAGCAAATTTATAGTATCTTAGAAAGCTATAAAACAAAATATGGCATTAAAAACAAATTTGTTTCATGAAAAATGTGAAAGCAAATTTTTAATTTAAAGCTTTAAGCAATAAATAGTTTTTAGAACTACATATCTAGTAAACATGTTATAATTTTCAACTAGAGTAAAAATTCCAAGATTTAAATATTGTCACTATCATTTACAAACATCTTAGAATATTTATCTTTTTAAAGCAAATGTTAAATTTTAGAAGTCATATAACAATAATGTATGTGTTACAAGTAATTTATTAATCTCATAATATGTCTAGAATAGAGAAAGCAAAGGAATTATGTTTTTAGAGATCTTTCCTTTAATTCACACAAATCCTTTGTAAAATTTATAATAACAATATAAATTTTGCCTGATCACTCTTATTAACATACAGGTATAACAAAGCAATAGATCTATAAAATATTTTTGATGCCCTGCAAACAAAATGGCAATGAAAACCACACAATTTGTAGATATTAATGTACAAATTTAGAAATTAATTGAAATGGAAAATATAGGTATATAATAATCCTTAAAAATTCATAAATAATGTTTTACGTTTAATTATGAATTTAATTTGTTGAATGTAGAAAAAATAATAATTAACCCATGTGCTCAAACACAAATGTGTGTTTTTTACCATGCGTTTTATGTTAGTTTAATAATATATTTGTCAAAAGATTTTACATTAAAATATTCTCAAGTATAAAAACAGCGCCTGAGTTTTGAGTACATGGACGAGTACATACGTTATGGATTGGTCTTTAAGATTTACATACTTTGACCACCAAGATTATTCCGTGTGTAAAGATGCTGTAGTGCAAGTCAGGTGACCTGAACTTAATGTCACATAAAGGCAGAAGAAAAGAACAGACATGACAAAGTTGTCCTCTGATCCCGTCATGCACATGGTGACGTGTGGGCTCCCTCTACACATAATGTTATGTACAGCCACATAGATAATGAAGCAGGGAACATTTTTAAAAAATTTTCAGACACGAAGTACACTTTTTTTTAGAGGGCAAACAAATGCCTTATGCTTTTAGAATAAAAGTAAAACAGGAGGAACCTTACCAGAAGGTACCAGATTTAGAGTTATCCAGTCTTCAAACAGGTAATACCCTGATGGACCCTCAAGCCTGGGACCTTAAGGACCATTCTGCTGCATAGAGCGCAATATCCCATAAAGTGGCTTCTGAGCCTCACCTTGACTATGATTTAGCAATGACGAGTTTTGATCAGAACTGTAGCACCTTGCTTGAGAGCTTCAGTCCAATGCAGTTACTCAAAGTAGTATCCATAAGAACAGCATGACATCAAGTGGGCAAACCTTAGTGCTCTGCTCTCTTTATGTACTTTAAATGTGATAATTATTAACCACTAAACTATTTCAATGACTGAAATATGCAAACAAAATATGACATCACATGAACAGGTTAAATAAGAAATAACTCTTATATGGCTTTCAAACTTGAGGACTTACACTGTGGTCTGTGACTTTTGTTTTTGTTGTTTTCCTTTCTTCTCAAAAAAAATAAGCTTTAATAATTGATATCAGTCCATAATACCATGTGCCCAAGGAAATGCAATTTAACTGGTCCAACTGAGAATGGATCTTTTTGGTGTTATGATTATAATCAATGAAGAATGGGGCTACTGCTGATATTTTCATCTCTCGTGATAGTTGTCCTGAAAAAAAAATGCCTTAATATTATAAAAATTTGTCTCATGAAAAATCTAGGAATGTGAAGGAAATCAAAATTTGGAACTATTAACATTTTAAAAGATAGATATCAATTACAAATATTAACCCAGAAAGTGTCAAGAAATTCTTACTCATAATTAATTTTCTAATAAATCGATATTCCATCCTTTCATTAATCGTAGATATTTAAAACTTTTACAGCAATGCTTAAATTATAGTTTCTAGAATTTTATATTTAAATTAAGGGAAGGAATATAGTCTAAATCTAATGATAATTAGATTGAGATTATAGTTAGATTTATATGTAATTTTATATGTAATATAACTCCTTTTTATCTAGAAAAATTAAAAGTATGCCATTTCAGTTATTCATTCATAAACTGACATATTTCAAATGAACAAAGTTAATTTCCATTATATATTGGATTTTCTCTTAAATTTCCCAAGGTATGACAGAAAAAAGTTGACCTCTTTTCTAGTTAATTTTCCCTTGAAACTTATTTATTAGGTCTTATCATGAGCATAAGTTACACTCTCTAGGATGAAGGGTCTGTTTTTACAAACACAGAAGGATTTTACTTTTCAATTTGGAATTTATTTACAGAATATCAACATAATGGTTTTCATTGATAATTGCTATAAAAATATGACTGCTTACATATGTAGTGTCAGGGTTTAATGTAGGAGAATCTGCCACCATTTTTCCCATTGACTTCTTCCCTTTCTAATGAGCAAAAAAATAAATAAATAAATCTGCAGGAAACTGCAAACCATTGCTGCTTTTATTTGAGTCATCCTCTCCATTCACTTTCCAACTTAAAGCACTTGATTTAAAAGAAATTCCTGACCTTAGAGTTGAGAGTTATTAACTGTGACCACTCTAGTAGCTCAATGATACCTACATTTGTTTGTTTAAAGCCAGCTCATCATTTAAGAATGATCTCATCTAAAATTAAGCTAACACTCTAGAAAGTTTCACAGTGCAATTGTATACAGTATAGTTTTGAGATATATAAATTCTTCACAGTTCTCCTGGATAAAATGATTATATTATATTGTAAGGAAAATACAAAAAGTTCTAATCCAGTAACATAGATGAATAACAAAGTTGTTTATTTTCTTTCAGAAAACATAACCACTGGAATATGTAGGAAACATTACATTATAAAAGCAGAGTTAGGTGGAAGCAATATAATTCTGAGGTTAGTGTGTAGCATATTTTAGATTCAACACTTATCATTCTGTATAGCCACACAAAGAGACTGACATAATTTGAAACTAAGTATTTTTGTATTATAACAGTATAAATATTTGTAATTTTACAAAAATCTAATATGATTCAAAACTTAATAAAATCTGCATCACCACATTATTCATTGCATTTTGAAGAGCATGGGTATAAATTTATCCCTTCAAATAAAATAAAATACCAGAGAATATGTATATATTAATGATGTATACTAACTGCATAAAAGCTGGTTTGATTAAATGAGCACAGCTATTTTATCAACACTAGGCAATTTATGCCTATTACTATATTGCTTTGTGTAACTGAAGCCAAGAAGTTTACTGTATTTATGGACATTTTTCAGAATCACCTGGCTTGTACTGATTGTTTTAAGCAGAGTTGTAACTCTAAGAATCCCTTTGAAGGAGTGGCAGATGTTGGCTTTACTAACATTGCTCCAAAGGGTAGCTGGCCAAAAGTTATTAAAACATTTAGAACATACAATGGAAATGTCATAATTTTCTATTAGAATGGGTTATTTTTAATTGTTAATTAGCTATGATATAATACTAAAGTTCATAAGTATTTGCTTTTATTTTGGCTGTCTTTCCGGATTTATGTATGTATGCTTTAATGTGTGTTTTTAGAACAGAAATACTGGACGGGGTTATATATGAAAATTTTGCATTATTTCTGTGGATGAAAGTGTAATGTTTATACATGATTTGGTTGTTTAACGGTATTCCCTGGTGCTTACATAACTATTAGAAATTAATTCAATTTTCATACATGCACTAGTAAGTATTAGCAACAGGTATATACAGACTTGATTCCAACATTGCCATATGTTGAGGTACTGTATATTTTCCCAACTATAAATACACAGTGATTATAAAATGTCTAAAAATATAAATTGTTGCTACCATGCATGATTCAATTTTCATCTTATATACTCCTAAATCTCAGATTGTCCAATATAATGTATCGGACATTTATTAATTATGAAGAAATGTTGAAATATTCAAGCTGTGCTAAGTAAAGCATATGTGTTGGTAATAGAACAGGATTATCATTATTCTCTATATCACTTTTTGGTAAGTCAAAATGACTTGACCTTGAATTGAATGCTCACTGCATAAATTGAAATAAGAGAAAAATGACTTGGAGTTAAGCGTACCTATGATGGAGTCAATATAAACTCACAGCCTGAAGACATGAATTTTATTTTCAGTACATGTATCAAGACAATTGGTGCTTGACTTTGATAGTCTGTCAATGGGAACATTCATTCTAAACCAATACCAGTTACATTATCCTTGCTAATGCTTGTAGTCCCCATTCTTGTAACCTATTAATACATTATGGGGTTGAGACAATTTTTTTTATTCTGTTTGCTTGTTGCAGTGTTCTAAATGAGATTCACAGTTTGACAACGTGCTTCACTTTGTAGTGTGCATGTTTCTCCTCCTCGATAAAGATGATGGAAACTACTATTCCTCAATATTAAAGGTTTATAGTAAAATAACTTAAGGAAGTTGGTTTTTAGTCTCACTTTCACTGTTTCCCCAAACCAAAAAAAAAAAAAAAAATTAACTTGTGCCAGAACAAAGATTCTTTCGTGTGCAAATAATCTTTAGGGCATTGTTAGAGCTGAGAAGCAGCAAGCAGTTTCCCCTTGTGGGGAAAAAAAAAAAATCAGGGCTTCTGGCCCTTGCTGATGTAACTACCAATCTGCTGAAGTCATGCAAGCGGTTCTGCTCATAAAAGTCCAGTGTGGAGAACCCCAGTGCATTAGACTACCTTCTTTGGAACCTTTTCAGTATCTTAGAATGTCATATACAGTTAGTGATAAGCACTAGAAAGAATGACAGTGCTAGCAACTGTCTCAGACATAACTAATCATGTCAGAGCATGAGAAATTCTCCCTGGACCTAGAAAAATAAAGTTTCAACAGTGAAGTTGGGAAGGAAGAGGTCACCCCACATCAAGGCCAAAAAAAAAAAAAAACTGTCATCTTTCAACATGATACAAAATACATAGCCAGAACACCTTGCCTAAATTGTTTAAAATGCTACCTTTTTTCCGTTCTTCGTATTAATGACTAGAATTACACGGTCGGACTCTCAAGCCACTAACACAGATTAAATACATACAAACATTGTATTAGTGAAGTGTCATCTTCCAAAAGTCTGTACCCAGGTTGCCATGTAACTACAGAGGAACCTCAATTTAAAAAAAAGAAAGAAAGATAGGAAGGGAGGAAGAAATCAAAACATCCTTATAATACGAAATATATAATGTGAAATATAGCAAAGGACTTGGTTTTGTTCCCTGGAAACTTTCAGTTGCTCTGGACTGTCTGGGTACACTGGCTACTGGGTTTTGGCGTTGCTGAATTCGTTCAGGAGGCTAGCTTTTTGGGGCTCCTCAAATTACCCACACCTTTTTCTGGATCTTCCTGCACTTTCACAGCTGCTGTCAGTCAACTCTCTTGTGCATCTCAAAGCACTGCTTCACTAAGGAAGGCTTTCATTTTCCACTTTCCACAAAGTTCAGGGGTGTTTTGTTTCTTTGATTGGTTTGTATCATTTTGTTTGTTTTGATTTGTTGTTTGTTTTGTCCGAGGATAGCACCATATGAATTTAATCACTATAAGAATAATCGTCTTCAAGTCCTCATCTATTTATTCGCAGTTTTCAGATGTATTTCTTAAATACTTCTAGATTCCTAGATAACACCCTTTTCTCCAAATACATAGGATGTTTTGCTATTGTTTTAGGTTTCTAATCATTTTAAGTAGGGTGCTATTTCAGAAACTAAAGGGAAAACGTTTTTTTTTTTAATTAACCTATTTCGTCAAATCCCAGTTAAAGTTCAAGACATTGCGCAATAATCTGGAAACCCAGTTAAGGATGGGAAAAATCGGGCTGTTCAGAGTTGGTAATTGAAAGGGAAAAGTCAAGGAGAAGCGCACGCAAGCACTCAAGCGCTGCCACACCACTTGCACCGTCCCAGGCAGCACGCCCCTCCCAGCGCACGGGAGGACTGCCATGCTCCCTAACCGATTTCGCACACCGTCACTTGCTCTTTTTTCACCACTTCTGGAAAACTAGTTTGCGATCTTGGAGGGCTTTGAAAGACTGGATGTAGATAAATTAACCTCAGCGAAACACGGGCTCCCGAATTTCAGGGCTGAAGCTGCACGGACGAATTTGCACACAGGAGCGAGGAGGGGCTCGCGACTCCTCGGTCAGGCTTTCTGCGAAAACCTCCGCGCACCCCTCCGCCCGTTCCTAGTCCCGAGCGCCCTCTGCCCTGGGGCGCTCTGCCCGCAAGCACTCACCGGAGCTGTCGCTTTTCCTTTTGCTGCCACTTCTCTTCTCAGCCTCCACGGGTGACAGCGCTTGACGGCCGTAGTCCCCTGGTGCGCACGCGGCCCCTGTCGGGGTGCTCGAACCCAGGCTGGATGAGTTGGAACACAGGACCGGAGGACTGCTCCCCAGCTCCGGGGGCCCTCCGGAGTCAGGCTGCAGGCACAGGCTGTGCCGGGCCGCGCTTGGCGGGGAGGACATCTGCGGGAGGTGCCAGTTGCTTTGGAGAGCCTGGTGCTGCTGCTGCTGCTGGTGATGGTGATGATGGTGGTGATGGTGGTGGTGATGCCCCCTATGATGCTGACTGGCAAACATGCCCTCCTCGTTGGGGTATCCCGCGATTATGCAAGACGAGGAAGACGTGGAGAGTTCGGGGTAAGACATGTGGTCAGATCTTCCGTGAAGGGCCAGAGAAGACTGCGTGAAGGGGTGCAAGCCTTGCGCTGTAGCGTGGGGGCTGCGCAGGCAGCCGAAGAGAGGGTGTTCCATGGCATGCAAGTCTCGGCTTCCAGGCAGAAGACTTCACGAAGGTCCCAAAGGCCACCGAGCCCTGTCACTTTTCAATGGAATCCTAGAAGTCTTTCCCACAGACAAATACTCCCTAAGAGCACCTTGTTTGAGCAGAGCCGGCTAATCCCAGTCTTGAGCCTGAGCGGCCAGTCTCCTGCACATATAAACACTGGGACCTGGAGGAGCTTCCCTCGCAGCTGCTCATATGTCAAGTGTGGGAGCGGTGGAAGCCAAAAGAAGGTGGTCCCAGAGAACTGCTTTCAGGGGGGAAATGGCTCCGAGAGGTTATAAATACAGTGTAATGCGAGCTGGGGGCTGGCTTAGGAGCCAGTGCTGACCACATGCAAACTCCCTCCAAAACTCCCGCTCAGTCAGCGCCACCAGGCTCTCTCATTTCCAGTTTCCAGTTGCTGGCAGGACAGGAGAGGCTGCTCCACGCCCGTCCGGCCCTGGGAGCTTCATGAGCGCCAGTGAAAAACCCAAAGCCTCAGTCACTCAAGTCCACCGCGATCTGTCCAGTAGGTTCCCAGTAACTAAGCGGGCAGTCACTCTAGGATTGCTAAACTCCCAGGGTCCCTGACCAGTTCACTGTTCTTGGAAACTAGATTTGTCAGCCTTTCTGCGGGGTAGGGCTGGGTGTCACCTGCAGGCACTCCAGGACTACAGCCTGACCTTCCTTACAGATCTACAGATCGCAGAGAGATTAGTAGAGTTCAAGGGAGGGAATAAAGCTGATGCACTCTAGCTTTTGAAACTCCTGGACCCAAAGTTCCCGCGCCCAGGGGCGCATTACATTTTTCCCTTTTAGATGTCTGAGGATGGACTATTTAAAAAAAACAAAAACAAAAACAAAAAACACGCCAGGTCTTAGGTTGTAGGGCTGTGCACCAAGGATAACACAGAGAGTCTCTGAGTGCGGAAAGGAGAGGTACTCTGTGGGGTGAGTGGGTGGAAAGCATGAACCAGAGATGCACGCAGGTTCTAACACCCTGGCGGCACGCTTGTGCATCTCCAACTGCTTGCCCGACCCTCCTCCTGTCCCTACTTCTCTTCACCTGTCCAAGTCACTCAATTTCCTAACCATTCGCTCACAGAGTTTTCTTGGGTCCTGGGAAAAACCTGAAGAAATGTCAAATGAGATGTATAATTTGCCCCCCCCCCCCCCCCCCCCCCCCCAATCCTACAGGAGCCAATCCACAGCCCTCTTCTATCCTTCGACAAATGCACCATCCCTGTAACTCACAGCGGGGCATTTTGCATCCTTTCTGTTTTAAGAAGATAACATTCCCACAGAGTCCACTCTTCTCTGGAGGTTCATTTCCCCCAGGTTACAGTCTGTGCTCCTGGAATCGAACTACACAACTTAGCACCAGCGAATTTGTGAGAGCCAGGGCTGGGGCTTGGCTGGCCACCGTGTCTACTGCGGGTCCTGTCCTATACCCACAAAAAACATTGGGGAATGAGCTGCAAGAAACTAGAGTCCTTTTGGGGAAGTGTATATCAGGAGGACGCCTGCAGTCGCCTAGTCTATTCTGATCAGGGTTTGGAGTGTGCCATGACACTATGGTTAACTGACATATGTTTGTTATCTGGGTGACCAGAAGATGATGGCCAATCTTTGAAATTGCTAATGGGATTAATGAGTACAGCAACCTGAACTAGACATCTGCTTTAAGTTAAGAAAAGGTATTGATTAAGTTTGGAGGACTGTCCCCAAGCAGAACCCTTCCCTCTGCCGGTCCTTCTGGTATAAGTCGCCGCCCTTTATTTTAAGAGATTCTCCAGAAGACTGACTTCCAAACAAGCCTTAACATCCGTGTGAAAAGTCGAATTGTTTTTCACTTCTTCGAGATGGGGTGGAGTGGGGGTTGATCAGGAATTCCAAGATTTGTAAGCGCTGCTTTCTTTAACGGAAATTGAGCCCTATTTTGAGGGAAATTAGTTTTGCAGACTTCGTTGGGGGGGGGGAGAACCTAAAACTTTTGTTCTCCAGCTGCCCGAATTTTCAGTCTGAGGCTGAGCTGGAACCTGCAGCAAGTCTTTGACGGTAAGGTTCTTTGCCTGTAATTTGGGAATCTAATCCTGAAAAGGGGCACTGAGCATTCTTGGGGTGCTTGGCTGCTGGGAGCTTTAGGTACAGGCAGTATAGGGTCCAGGACTTAGATCTTAAGACAATTTCTTCTTCATTACCCAGACCCTTGGCTTTTTTAGAATTAAAAAAGAGGGTAGGAAGTGCACTCCTATAGGATCAGAATATATTTTGATTTTCCCTTCTTTTTTTATGGTTTCAATATACATTCTGATACAAAATGTGGAAGTACAAAGAGCACTCACTGGTAAATTTCCTACCTATACCCCTTTAGCATCTCAATGGATCCTAGGTTCTGAAAGCATCAATGTTTTATCCAAACTAGAATTTGAGCAATAACTTTAATAAACATAATAAAAGCATTTACATAGTGTAAGATCCTTCAACAAGAAGCATTGTAGAAAATGTCAGACAAGACAGACAAAAACATGCTTAGTAACACAATCCATTGTGTTCTGTAAATCTAAAGCTAAACGATTAGTAAACAAATAGTTACATTTAACTGGGTAGGAATAACTAACAAAAACAGTTTCATCTCCACACAGGCTGGCATTTTGTGAGCCTGCTCAGTGGCAGTGCTGGCTTTTTTTTTTCTCATTCACTACAGCAGTTGTTAACAGCATGTCCAGAGATTCCTCTACAACCTGCCTCAGTCAGTTATCCTCTGGAAATGTGAGGCCAGCAATCTGGGATGAAAGAGTGAAAAAAAAAAAGTTAGAAAAGGAAGGAATAGTTTCCAAAGGCTCTTAAAGGACACTAACAAGAAAGATCTTTTAAATTGAAAGCACAGAATATTAAATATCCCAAGAATGGTGAAGTTCAGATTTCTAATATAAAGTATAATACAAGCAAAATTTCATGAGAAAGGAAAAGGTGATTAAAAGCAAAAGGAACATAGTTTTCCTTCTTTCAAAATTAAATATGGCTATAAAGTTTCATAAATTCCCTTCCTCAGAGTACTTGTAATGACATAGAATTTTTATTTTTATATTCAAGGCCATGCCTTTTTAAAATGTAGCAACAACAGAAAAAAAAGATAGTACTTTCAATAGTATCCTTTAATATTTGCGCTTACCATAACCCAATGATCAATATGACTTTTCAGTAACTATGAATTGTAAAATTTCTAGCAATTAAAATATCTTTGACATTTGAGCTGTAATATCTATTTTCATATACTTGTATATCAGTACTTGAGAAAAAAAGTTATATCAGAATAAATATCAAATATAAGGGTTTAATATCAAGTAGTGCATACCGAGTAGAGGAAAATGTTTAGCTCTTGTGAGGACTCAAAACCATAACTATTTAAACAATCACTAGACATCTTAAAGCTAAGTGTGTCTATTGTTCTGACTAAATGGAGTGAAAGTCAACAATAAAGGCATATTTTAAAAAATAGAATCTTTATACAAAGTGAGATTCAACTTACTTACTTAATATTTAAATCTTATTTTAAGATTCATGATGATTCATACATTTGAGGAATGATGAGAATTAAGATTAAATTCCAGAATTTTCACTTCTCATTGTGCATGATGCATAAAATGCCTTGGGCTTAGATGATTAAACTAAACATGAGGACGGCTTCGGAAACTAATTTCGTTTCTGAAGACATGCTATTGGTACTGCATCTCCCCAAGAAACAAAATTAAGCCATTCAGCTGGTTGCTTTGAAATAAATATTTTTAAAATACATTCTAATATACTAAGCATTTAAATTAACTAAGAAATTACCTTTTTCCTGTTACTATGCATTATAAAATTTAAGGGACAGATGTACTGTATCTATGCTTTTTCCAGACCGTTAAAATTATTAATGTTTTTTACTTTATTCTAATTGACATTTCATAATAATAACAATTTGTTATATTTTCACAAATAACAGAAAAAATGAATACATACACCTTACTTTTGGAGCCTTAGGCATTAACATACACATTCTGTTTTTCTAGTTTCTATCTCTTTTTACATTTAGAATTATAATTTTTTCAGAAATTGGTGGTTTTACACAATCCACATACTATATTGTAAATCAAAGTGTGGCAAACAAAAACTATAGCTCTGCCTAAAGCCATGAGACATACATACATACATACATACATACATACATACATACATACACACATATACATATATATAATTATTATGATATATTTAAAATATATATTTCAAAACTGGAACATTTGAAAGGGTAGTGTTCTATAAGACATTATGATTAATAAAGTTAAACTTAAAAGATTTTATTAAAAGTTCAAATTAAATTTCATCAGTCTCAGCTGTGATTCCAATCACTTTCCACACTTACATAGTTTATGAAATTTACAGGGCATTGTGCCTTAATTTCTAGAGAGCATTAATACTGAGAAGATCTTAGTGGGATCCTAGATATCAAAAAATTCAAGCTAGAATATCTTTTGAATGTATGTTTTAAAAACAGGTTTGCTTGACATAAAACTTATAATAGTGAAAATAAGAAATAGTTATATTTGTCTATATTTTCATCTCTATTCATCACCTATGCTACTTTGTTAACAAATAGAAATATGTTTAAAATGCCTTCTAGTTAAAAATGCCTTCTTTCCATATCTAAATATAGAAGCATAGAGCCATTAGTGCAAGATGATTCTAGAATAAGGTACTGTGCATTACGCCATGTGTATTTATCATTAAACTAATAACTATTTTATTTCTTTGAACAATTTAAGAGAACTGAATATTTACTCTTCATATGTAACAAAGGCAAGCTGTATACTTTTTAATGTACTGAATTGAGAAGGACTTCATAAATCTCAGAAAACAAAATTCTATTGAAACCTGAAACTCGAATTCCAGGTAAAACTCTGTTCTGAGTTTTCCATCTTTAAGAGTTTGGCATGACTAATGCAATTTTGGCACCAGTGAAGGTTATTCTTCTCTGTTTTTGTTTTTACAGTTTGTCAATTTGTAGAACATTTTATTCTTAAGTAACTCTTTCACTTAGAGCATGGTTTATGAATCAAATCACTGAAATCTGTGCTTTAGCCATATTAATATAGTTTCACTAAAGTATTTAATGCACACTCTAGGTTTATATTAAAAGACTCAATACCCCAAATAAACTAGCTTCCATAGATGCTATTATAAAAGGTTGTGCATTTATTTTCCAAATGAAATGGAAAGGAAAGCCAAGTACATAATTTCTTATACAGCAATTTCCACAACCTCAGTGTTAGTTCTTTGATTGACCTTAAAGCATTAAAATTACTCTCATAAATGATGTAGAATATTTTGTTTGAGTCAATTGCCAAATCAAAATTATCTCAAACAAGAATGAAAATGAAAAAAATGACAACTGTTCACTTTTGTATAAGTTGCTCTATCAAAGTTCACTAGAGACTGAAAAAAGCAGAAGTGCCTTGAGCATCTCACAAACTAAAAATGAAATAAAATTAGCTATGTGGAGAATAGTCTTATATTTAATATAGATATAAAGACATGAGCTATATACAATAGTTATAAAATCCTTAGTATTTGTGTTTATTAAACTGGGATTAAAATTAATTTAAAAGAGTTATATTTCATCATCCTCATCTTTTCCTCTCTTATGGCTGAGAAGCAGTTAAAGATATATTCAACATCCTTGGCCAGACATAATTGTCTTTGCTTTTAATCCCAATACTTGGGAGGCAGAGTCAGGCAGATTTCTGTGAGTTTGAGGCTACCCTGACCAACAAAGTGACTCCAAGGCAGCCAGGGCTACACAGAGGAATCCAAAAGAAGAAGGAGGAGGGGGAAGAAAGAAAGAGAGAAAGAAAGGAAGGAAGGAAGGAAGGAAGGAAGGAAGGAAGGAAGGAAGGAAGGAAGAAAGATTCAACATCCTTATCCAGAAGTAAAATGCAAATCAAAATGACTCTGAAATTCCATTTTACAGCCATCAAAATGGCTAAGATCAAAAACTCAAATGCCAGCTATACTTGCATGGATTTGGAGCAAGGAGAACACCCCACCATCTCTGGTAGAAGTGCAAACTTGTATAACCTCTTTGGGAATCTATTTCACAGTTTCTCAGAAAATACAGAATAGTTCTACCTCAATACCTAACTATACCACTCCTGAGCATATACCCAAAAGTTAATCTATCATAACAAAAAGAACATATCATCTATGTTCATAGCAGCTTAATTCATAATATACAGAAATGGGAAACAACATCAATGTCCCTCAACTGAAGAATGGATATAAAGAAAATGTGGTGCAAGTACACAATGAAACATTACTCAGCTATTAAAAACAAAGACATCATGAAATTTTCAGGAAAATGGATGGAACTAGAAAAGATCATCCTTAGTGGGGTATCCCATATCCAGAAATACAAGCATGCTATGTACTCACTTACAAGTGGATATTAATCATACAGGATAGCTATAATCCACAGATGCAGAGAGGCTATGTAACATGGAGGGCCCAAGTGGGGACATTTAGTTGGGGAACATTTCTCACTGAGAAGAAGAAATACAATATTTATCTGGGTGAATGGAGAGAGGAGACTGGGTAGTAGAAGGGTGAGGACAGGAACAGGATGGATAAAGTTGGAGAGAACAGAGAGAGAGAGAGAGAGAGAGAGAGAGAGAGAGAGAGAGAGTACTGGGAGAATCAACTGGAATGGGAGGTAGGAAGCATCTCTTGGATGAGCTAGAAATCTATGATAAAGAAACTCACAGGAATCTATTAGTTGACCCTAGCTAAGACTCTTAGCAATGGAGAATAAGGAACCTAAAAAAGCTAACTTCTGCAACCAGACAAGACTTCAAATGGAGGGACTGGGACACCAATCCAGCCACAAAACCTTCAACCAACAATTTGTCCTGCCTATAAAATATCCACGGGTAAAGATGAAGCAGAAATTGAGGATATTGCCAACCAATGACTGGCCCAGCTTGAGACCCATGCCATAAGAGAACATCCACCCTTGACACTATTAATGATATTCTGGTATATCTGTAGACAGGAGTGTAGCATAATTGTCATCAGAGAGGCTTTGCCCAGCAACCAATGGAACCTGATGCAGAGACCCACAGCCAAACATTAGTTTTTTGAGTTTGGGGAATCTAGTAGAAGATGGGAAGAAATGATTTTTAAGAACTAGACTTGTCAAGGACACCACAAGAAAACCTACATAATCAACTAAATTGGGCCAATAGGAACTCACAGAGACTGAACCATAAACCAGGGAGTGTGCATGGGATAGACCTAAGGCCCTCTGCACATATGTAACAGTTGTGCAACTTGGTTTTCATGTAGAACTCTTACCAGCAGGAGCAGGGGCTATCTCTGACTCTGTTGCCTGTCTTTCGATCTCTTTCTCCTAACTGAACTGCCTCATCTAGCCTAGGAGAAGTTGCACCTCTTCTTGCCCCACAACTTGATATGCCAAGGGGGATTGATATGCATGGGAGGCCTCCCCTTTCAGAGGAGAATGAGAGTGGGAGTGCCTGCTGGGGAGAGGAAGTGAAAGGAGGAACTGGGAAACAGAAGGGAGGGGAGGTGGAGATCTGGATATAAAATTAATAAATAAGTTAGTTAATTAATCAATTAATTTTTAAAATATTAAATACATCCCAAATTTCAAAGACTTCACAAGCAATTAATAACACTTTACACTAATAGCATGGTAAAAATAGTCATTGATGGATAATATTAACCTAAGCTAATGAAAATATATCATTAAAATTAAATTAATTTCTTTGTGTAGCTACTGCTATATTTCAAATGGTCTGTATAGCTGACATCATACTTTCTTCTGTGCCAAGCTATTGAGTGAGAGTATCCACTTGATATTTACCTCGTTTATTTCATTCTTTGCAAATAGGTACCAAATTACATATAGATCTGTCAAAATGATGTAAGACCTGAATTGGTCTGTAAGTTGATCCTCTTTGACCCCATCCATGATTTGGAGGTTCACAGTGTGGCACCACACCTGGAAACTTGGAGTACAAGATCTCAAACAGGCCCAGGAAATTCCTGGAACAGCAAAGCATCCTAGTTGAAGACATCCAGTTATCCCTCTGTGCAACAGAAGCATCACTGTTAATTATCTGTTGATATGCTTGAAAGAGTATGTTTGGCAGTTGCCTTGTAGAGGAAGGCAAGCCAGGTGTATTTTCTGAATGCTGTAGACAATGCTGTCATTGTCAGTTAACTTCCACATCTTATTCCCTTGACAAATGCTTACATTTTTATTCTTCCAAAATCTGGTGCAAGGTGATTGACTCTATGAAGTTATTGATATTGTGGATTGTCATCTCAGCAAGAGACTCCAAATGCCACAGTAGGGAAACAGAGAGGTGGAGGGTCACATAACTGGACTTACACAGTTTAATCTAAAGAGGATAAATACCATTTCTGTTCACCTCTCGACAGCTTAAAATTTTGCCCATACTTGAAATGGCCTGTAAATAGACTGGAGTATGTGCTACTTGATGAACCACAAATATGTTCTTAAGATAGCGCTTGGCCAATTCAAATTCGCTTCTAATTTATAAGGCTTACACTGGTAAAACACAGTTCTTAAGCCTTCCTGCATTTTATAATTGTGTTTTCTAGTGCAGTTCCCCAGGACAGTGTTCCATAAACACACTTGACAGAGCACTCTGGTCTGCAGGCTTCATCTTTGGACTAGATTTTAGTGTCCTTGAAGCTGCTGATCACATCAGCAACATGTAGCTACAGCTAAAGCCGCAATGATATTTAAACTTACTCTAGCTTCAAGTTTTTGAGTTTTTTTAAGTTTGGGGAGTAATTTTTTTAATTGAATTTTATTTTGTTTCTCATTTTACATCACAATTGTTAATGTCCCCTTCTCCTCCTCAGGTCCTGCCCTTACACCCCATTCTCCCATCCCCCCTTCTCCACAGAAAAGGGGAGTCTCCTCCCCCCTCTATCCTGCCACAGCATATCAAGTTGTATCAGGTCTGAGTGTTTCCCCTTCAATGGAACCCAAGCACCACAACGTGGTTGAGGGGAAGTGATCAAAAAGCAAACCTCATAGTCCTTGCCAGAGATGGCCTCCACTCCACTTCCTAAGGTCCAACAGGATGATCAACCTTACAAATGTGTAGGGGGCCTATGCCCAGTTCATGCATGCTCTTTGAATGGTGGTTTAGACTCTGTGAGCCTCCATGAACCTAGGTTATCTGACTCTGTTGTTCTTCTTGTGGAGTTCTTGTCTACTTCAGGTCTTTCTATCCTTCTCCTATTCTTCCACAAGATCTCAGGCATTCTATCTAATAATTTGGTGGTAACTTTCAGCTTTTCTTTGGATCCTCTGCTGCATGGAAGTTCTCATGGGGCAGTTATGCTATGCTCCTGTCTGTAATCATAGCAGAGTATCATTAATAGTGATAAGGGTTGGCTTTCTCCCTTGGGTAGGTCTAAGGTTGGGCCTGTCATTGGTTGATTTCTGCTCTAAACTAGAGGATCTTTTCTAACTACCATTGGAATAAAAACAGTTGCATTCAAATGTATGATGATATTTGGGTTCATTGGGGGATTTTGTACACCATTTACAGTTGAGCTGTAACATCGATTTCTATTTATGTAAATCAAAGTAGTTCTTGTCTGACATGATTCTCATGCTCATGAGTACCTTACATTTTGTAATGGTTCATTGTGTGACCTGTGGAGAGGCTTTCCTGTGTAGTATATTTTCAATTACTGACACTGAATTATAGCCAAGTTAATTAAAATTTTGTGTCTGGATTTCCTATCTAAAATAAAAATGTCTTAGTTGTAGCATTTCAATTATATATTAAGTTATATATTTCATAAGTAATTCAACTAAAAAAATTGTATTATGTATCATGTCAGGGAATATTATTAGTAAAAAAGTACTTGTGATCATTACCATCAATCCACAGACAAAATTTTGTTTAAAAAGGAAGCTATATTCTGTCTAAAACAGAACTATAAGAAAATGTTTATGCAGATTATGTGGTATTTTTCATATTTACTTATATTTATTCATCATACTTCATTCTAGTTAGCACCAGCATCTTAAGAAGTTCTATCAAACACACAGATACAAATATTGAGTGAGAAAATATATGCACTAATGTTAAATATTATTTCAACATTTTAAATAAAATATTCATATAATTATTTTCCATATCTATGTGTGTCTGTCTGTCTGTGTCTGTGTGCAGGTGTGTGTGTGTGTGTGTGTGTGTGTGTGTGTGTGTTTGTAAGCCAGAAGAAAATACCTAGTGTCTTCTCACTTACTCTCTACCTTGTTTTATGAGGCAGGGTCTCTCTCTGAGCCCTGGAGCTCACCAACCAAACAGTTGGTTGGCCAGCAAACGCAAGAATGTTCTTGTCTCTAGAAAGCAGGTCTGCATGCTTGCACTGCAAACTCCAGGCAACAGAGCCTTCCCTGAGCCCCTGGTTGCCTATGTCTCACTTGTGTTTTCTAGTTCTTTCAAAATAAGATTAGGGTAAAAACAAAAATATAAAACATAGAATTCTGGATGACTGAGAAAGAGCAAATACATTAACATTCACTTTGGAATATACCATGTACCCCAAGAAATATGAAATTATAAGAAAGAAACTATAAGCCATTGCTTTCCTATAAAATGTTAGCATAAATTTACACCATTGGGTATTATTGATTTTGAGTTCAGTGAATTAACAGTCACTAAAATAACTTGGTGGATTCACATGTTGAATATACATAGTATATGGTTTAATTGAATTGATTCCTAAGTCTAGAATGGCTTCACAGTGATTTATATAAAGTGTGATAAAATGAAACACCATAAAATATAATAAGGAAAGACTTAAAAAAGCAGTGATTTCCAAATATTAATTATTAGAAACATTTTTCTTCAGAGAATCTCGTTATAGGACTTAACTGCGTAAAGCATAAGTGAACAAATCTGTCTTAATGGATGCACTTGAGGAACCCTGCACTTCTTGCCCTGTGGATTCACTTCTCCCTGAAAGCTCCATGTGGCTCCTACAAAGAAATCCATGGGTCTCAGATTGCAACCTAAAAACCACTAATCTCTGACACATGCAAGCATGCCAGTGAGATCCTGCCTCAAATGCCATATCTTTGGGCTTTTTCCCCATTGTTGTTGTTTTCTTGTTTTGTTTTGTTGTGTTAATTACTTTGAAAGGTGCAAATTTAGGACAACTATTTGAGCAGTATTATTTTCTCTCTTATCTACACATATCCAATCTATTCCTCAAGATCTTCTTGTTTTATATGTAAGTAGATTTAACAACTATTAAATTAAAATTACTTTTAGTAAATATTTAATTCACCTACCTTGCATTGTCAAAAAGAAAGAAAGAAAACAAAAGAGAGAAGAAACAAAATTGTCAGTAAGTTATGCTAAAGAAAATCTCACTTAATTAAATCTAAAAAGACAACCCTTAGACATGCAGAAATAAATCTTAGAGAAATAGAATTCCTAATAGTATAGGAAATAAAGGTTATAAGACACTATATTAGCAAAGAAGAAGTAAATGTGAAGACTCTGTCTACACAATGATCCCATTCAACCAGTGAAATATAAATTTAGTTGTGTCTAAGTTTCAGTAAAAATCAAAGTTAAAGAAGATAGTCTCTCCAACTTAAAAAAAAAAACAACAAACTTTCAAATGGAAATTATGAAAACAAGGAGTTAGAAAAAATAATATAGTTTATATTTGTTAACTAAAAATAAATGGTTTTAAATAGAAAGTTAGCAATTTAAAAATATTAACTTTAATTTAGTAATTAAATGCAGATTAATATAGTCAGAAAAATGATTAAGTATATGGAAAATTTACATAAATTTATGTCTCTTAACTTACTTATTATATTAAAATATATCACAAAATAAAAACAGATTACATAAATTGTATTGTATTGTCATGGTAGATACTACTACTACTACTACTACTACTACTACTAAGAATTATGTTCCAATATGATAAATGAGAGTATGAATAACTGTGGTAGGGGCTGGAGAAATGTTAGATGCATAGAACCTGGGTCCAATCCCCAGCACCACAAATAAATAAATAAATAAATAATACAAAAGAGAAAAAAATGTAATTTGTGCTAAGAAAAAACAGGTTGCAAGTATATCAGAAAGATGTACCAAATACGTAATACATGTGTTGATACACAAACACACACACATACACATTATGCTTTATATATAAGATTTACTCAAAGTGACAGCAATCTGAGTTTGTTACTGTCAACTCTTGCAGGTGGCATCAGAGGACATTTGTATTGTTTCCTAAAGTCTTCCACAATAGCTTTGAAGCTTTTGGTACTGAATGCATGGATTTTATTACCAGGGGGATGCTATTATCATCTCTAAATATCTTAATGATGCCTAGTAGTAGGAAAACTTTCCTAGTTTGAGTAGATAGACCTTTCTGAACTTAAGGAGTCTATCACCTTCAGACATTATCATCATATAAGACACTCAGATGTTATCATCACATAGTTTTTGATGAGCTAGCAGGTAGTTTATGTGTACTGGTTATATTTATCTTTGCTAAATATTTGTCTTAGAAACAATTATTTCTCAGTCCAAACAGTACTACTCTGAACTGCATTCTTAAGGTATCTCTAGGTTAGAATCAACCTCCAACTACTCGAGTGTGAAAGATTCAATTGTCTGCCTCTGCAGTCAGGTGAAGCATATGGAGCACATCATACCCAAGACCGAGAGGTTGCACGTGCTGCTTCATGATATCTGGTGCTTAAACCAAGGTGTTGTCTTGGACAAATTTAGTCCTTCATGTTTTGAATTATGGTAAATTTGAAACCACTTCTCCCATATGTGATTGCCTCCCTACCATTTCTGAAAATGTAGGGCTTAATCTTTGGTTGGGGGGGCTCAAAGCAGTAGAAGGTGTTGTATTAAGTTATGACAAGGAGAAATTCAGTCTTGCATGACACCCTCCATTGTCTTGGAGGTATAAGCTGCTGTCAGGTTACAGTAAAAATTTAATGAGTTCACAATTGAGATTATTTTATAAAATCTCAGACAAAACTCAGTGCTACCTTTTTGATCCAATTATTGTCATGTGTAAAAATGCATTAAATTAAACTAACAATGCAAAAACAAGCACATTTAACTTGCTGATGCATAAAAAAAGAACATTCTTTTAAAAAGCTGAATGTCATAAAATATGATTTAACATTCATGTAGCAAAGAAATTCTTCCCTTCTTTCCTTTACTCCTCTTCTCTCTCTCTCCCTCTCTTTCTCAGTCCTTGTCTTTCTCTCTTTCGATCTCTTCTATACCATCTTTCTACTTCTCTGTTTTTGTAACTACTGTTACTGATGTCTTTTAGTACTAATTTCCCTTTGCCACACTGAGAGCTTAAACAGTGGTTCGACAGAGTGCAGAGATGTACAAATGAAAGCATATTTTAGACTTGTATATGCTACAGATATAATTTCTGTGTTGTGGATTTGTTTCTCATGGTAGTAGTGCTGAGAAGTGGTAGACATATTTGGAACCAGTGTGAGCTTGGAGTTAGTGTAAGTTTCTTAAGTGAAGTAGACAAGTGTTTGGAGAGGATTGGGAGACACCAAATTCATGGCACTTGCTGTTTAAAAATGTGATCTCTTCCTCTCCCATGTTGTTTTTATGATGGAATGGAGCCAGAAGGACCCTTACCAGAGCTCAGCTGATAACAGAGCTTCCAAAATGTAATTCACACAAACCACTTTTGTCTATAAAACCAGTCTGACCCAACTGTTTCATCACATTAATATAAAATGAACTAATGGTTCCTGGGATTAGAGTTCACCTACATTAGTTTTCTATATTTTCAAAGAAACATTATTAATTACAAAGAAGGGTTCAGAGGCTAATGAAAAAATACAGTAACGGAATTCACTGACTTTACTACATTTTCTGGCATCCTGAAGCAACTGCATTGGTTCTGGAATCGCTTTTTGGATATTCAGTTAAAATGCCATCTATGTGTCAAGACCTTTTAAGGCTGACAAAGTTCTCAAAGAGTTTCTCTTAAACAGTATCCAACCTATGTCATTACTTCTTTTACAACAAAATGCTGGCCTTAGAATTAAAGGACTGAAATGATAATGACATTTTTATCATTACCTCCAGCAACCCATCAACAAAAATTTTGCTTTCTCTACCCATGTATTTATGCCATACTGGCCTTAAAGGTACTAATTTAAGTGGGAGAAGTGCTTCCACCAGAAAAATCAGCAATTATTCTTCGAACAGGCAACTAAGATCATTCAGTCCTATTGAACTTCTCATGCCTTTGAGTCAACAAAGAAGTTAGGTATAGTAGCTGGGGTGACTGGTTTGAATTATTGGAAGAGAAAGCAAATTACCAATCTGGAGTGTAAAGGTAAAGAAGAGTATGCTCAAAACACAGGAGTTTCCTTAGAACTGCTGTTGATATTTCCATGCCTATTGACGAAGGTCAGCAGAACATTAAGATATGTTATTCATGGATAGAGAGCTAGGGAATATAAAATAAAAAAAAACATGACCAGGTGAGGTACTTATAAAAGGGAAATAGACTACAGTGTCAATGAGAGATGTGAGCTATAAGACTGAGGAACATTTCCTCTTTATTTTTTATAAGTATATTATGTTATAAATATGAATGTCTCTATTTTCCTCTTTCCTTCTATATTAATGTAATATAGAAGTTTGGCTATATATAATACTTATTATTAATTTATTATAAGTATTTAATTTACTAAATATTAGAAGATTTCACATCACTCAAGGAAATTCTTCTCTCTTAATGAAGATAATTCATGTGTTTTGATGTTTTCTGCTTGATTGTTGAAATAGGATCTTATGTAACCCAGGCTGGCCAAGAATTCACTATGTGGTCGATGTTAGCCTTGAACTCCTGATTTCCCTATCTCTACCTGCTGAATGTAGAGATTATAGGTATCCAACACCATGACCAATATGTATTTTCAACTTAATTCAAGATAGTTTGGTATCTTAGACAGATTTATTACTCTGTTACTTGCTTTTATTTGGGGATTAATAATGGTTTAACAAGATGTACATGACAAAAGCCATGGTAGAGGATGGGCATGTAATGGTAAGTTTTTGTGTGGACTTAACTTAGCTGTAAGATCTACTGATGACTGGTAAAACACTGTTTCAAGGTTCTTGCTAAGATTTTTTTCTGAAAGAGCTTAGAATTTGAATCAGTAGACAAAGTAAAAAGGATTGCTTGTACCAACATGTTGGAATTTGAAATTATGCAGACACCATAGGAAGTTGTGTTTATCACAAATATCCATAATTGCTCCTTTTTAAAAACTTTTTTAAAATGTGGCAGTTGTAAGAGCTGTAAATGGTTTAGTCATGTGCCATAAAACAAAATTATGTTTTTAATCAAAATATAAATTGAGTGTATTAGTTAATCTAAAACTTAAGCTATTTGTGTTTTTGAGCATCAGCGACTACATTGTTAGAATTGACAATGTGTGTATACATCATATGTATTTGCTAGGATGCTTACTTAAAGTGAAAATTTTCAAGGTGTCTTTGACAATCTGATTGGTAAAATGGAAATGCAGAATGAGTGAGTGTGTGTGTGTGTGTGTGTGTGTGTGTGTGTGTGTGTGTAAGGAGAAAGGAGTTGCTGTACAAGTCTGAGTGTTGGACCCCAGAGCTCCAGTAAACACCTGGGTGTGGTAGCACAGACAAGGAATTCCAGCACTGGGGGAGGTGCAAACTGGAGTCCCCAGGGCTTGTTCAGTGTCTGATTAATAAATCAGTGAGTTCAATTGTCAGTGAGTAATCCATTCTCAAAAATAAGTTGGAGAATAATAGAATACATAGATACCTACATCAACCTTTGGCCTCTACACTAGGACAGATATGCCTGCACACACACACACACACACACACACACACACACACACATCCTAATATATTTTGAAATAGATCTATGTCCATATGTGTTGGTAAAATCACGATGATCTATTCTTACTTCCATAGGATTAAAGTATTTAGATTCCCACATTTGCTGTCATTAGGTCACATGGAGTCTTATTTAAATCAAATGACAAATGATTATTGTTGTACATAGTTTCCTCTAGTCTAACTTTTCCCACCAGATATCAGAACTTTATTTGAGATATGCATTTTACATAAAATAATTACTGAAACATTTTAGCTTTTTATGTTAGTTTTAACTATTAAAGAAAAAATTACCCCTTAAAATTGATAATCATTAAATAATTTATATAAAATAAACCCTGGTAAAATTTGAACAGGAACATAGACTTTGTTACCTGTCAATAAGACACTTTGCCCTAGTGGTGCTGCCTTGTGGTCCCCCAGTGTGTGAGGAGGCTCTTGGCCCTCATATGACTGCTGAACTGGGGCGGGGGACTGATATATAGGGACACTCCACTCCAGAGGAGAGGGATGGAAGTGAAAGGGGGTAGAGGGTGGAAGGGCGGGACTGGGAGGGTTGGAAAGAGGGCACTGTGGTGGAGAAGTAACCTGAAATAATAAATAAATATAAAATAAAATAAAATTTGAATAGAAAAGCTGGAACACTCCACTCCAGGGGAGTGGGATGGAAGGGATAGGGGGGTAGAGGGTGGGAGGGATGGACTGGGAAGGGTGGAAAGAGGACACTGTGATAGAGATGTAACCTGAAGTAATAAATAAATATTTTAAAAATAAGACAAGCTGAAAAATGTTCAGTTCAGTGTAATAGTTTAGAAATGTGGTCTGATTCTTCTTCTGAGAAAATGATGGCTTAGTAGGCAGGCATGATGTACATATAGGAAGGATGTAGATAAAAATAGGAGAGGGTAGGGACAAGAAGAGAGAGAGAGGGAGGGATGGAGGGAGAGGGGGCAGAGAGGACAAAAGGAAGGATGGAAACAGGCAGGCAGAGAGATTACTAACAGTACAGTTGATAAAATGACTTCGAAGGCCTTTAGAATATTATTTAGAGAGGTGGATGTTTAGAAGAGAAAAATGTATCAACTGTTAAATGCTTGTGTTTTAAAAGTAAGAAGTAGTTGTATAGTCACACAGCACTTATTCTGTAAGAGAGATTATTGTATTGGATAGACTTGGGGTCATTGAAAAGAATTTTTCTACAGGAGAAGGTGATGAACATTAAATGAAACACATATCACTGGAACTGGTGGCTGCATGCTGAAATACATCTTTTCATAAAAAATGTGCACTAGAAATGAAGATAAAAAGCTTGCTGTCATGGAATAATGGGACTATGGTTATAGATGAACTTTGGAAGCTGTATAAAGAGCAATAATGTGAAAACCTTCCTTCATCATTTAGGTAGCCTCAAACAGGAGGGGAAAATATTGAAAAGGATTGGGAAAGAAAGAGAAAAAAAACATAATGAAGGCTTGTCAGAAAAAAAAATGATACTAGAGAAAGACAGCAAGATAAACCTAGCAGTTTCAAGGCTTTGTACAAAGAGAGATTCTAGAAAATGGCAAAAAACAGTTTTCATTAGTATAGCAATATTTGAGGAGATTATAGTTGAGCAAAGACAAGAGGAACTATGTAACCCACAAGCGACAAGAGCCACCGACAGCAAAAGGCAAAATGAGGAGCACTAGAACAGGATACGATTCAGCTATCTTAGGTATGACCAAATAAAATGAATTGCTTTAGCTCTTAGTTTTTCTAAGGATACAATATTTAAGAAACTTAAATTGACAAAATGGAAGCAACTCACTCTAAATTGTTACCACTTATTAACTGTCTAGGCTTTATATCCCCCCAACACATAATTGATAAAGTATTTCAAAAGTCCGAAATCATGGAGAAAATATTATTTTCATTAGTTAGTTATAGTGACATAAACTGAGACATCTACTTAATAAGTAGATGGATGGATAGGTGGATGGATCGATGTATGATGTATAGATGTATAGATAAAGAGATAGATAGACAGATGATAGATGATTGATAGATAATTGATAGATAGATAGATAAATAGATAGATAGCTGCGCATTGTATGAATGAAGAGAGAAAAGGTAGCATTTTAAAGTATGCATATTATATCACTCTATATATTGGAATGCTATTGTGGAGCTTTCAATAATCAATATTTTGTACTAAAAATATATGTTCCTTAGATGACTTTTTCTCATTTTATCATGCATATTTTTATCTTTGTCCTTAATATTTTCAAGGTGCTTGAGTTTGAAATACAATATTCTTCCCATACATTTTAAATGAAAATATAATAAATAAATGAATTCAGTAATAAATGTTAGTAAATATAATAACATATAATAGTATGATAAAATATCAGCAACAAGCATGTGGCCAATAAGTAAGTAGTAATAATAATCGACTAAAGAAAACAGTCTCATTCAGTTCTTCACAAAATGTGTAGCTGGCAATTTTTAAGCATGTATCATAGAAAGTATCCAATGGCTAACATACTTTAAAGAAGATTCCTTCTTTCACACGTATTTGTAGTTTGATGTGTTAATGATAATTCATTAAGACTTGCAACTAACAAGAAAACATTCAATTAATACAAATATTTTGATGTTCCTTAAAACTGTGTAGTAAAGTAAGAATATATACAGAAATTTAGCATAATTTCTCCTCCTCCCACCCTGGGAAACAACCTCAGAATTGTTACATGTCTAAATAGTTGAGGCTACTTAATGAATCTTTTCAAGATTATTTAAAAATAAAGAATGAACAGAATAAATTGTGCAGTCGAGCCTATATATGGCTTTAAGAAATATTAAGGAAATAGTAGTGAGCATGTGGGAGAGGGTTAATGTTAACTTTATTAGTCACTGTCCTGTATCATATAGGGCCCTCTAATTGAAGTCTACAATGATTTGCATACATTTAACAAGCCACTGAAATATTTGATTTGACTAATGCTACGTTACATTTAATGAATTGAAAAAGCATGCTAAAATGCTACTTTAGTAAATTTCAATACTCCTTCATTAATAGTCCTTAAAGATATGGAAATAATGTCATTAAATATATATTTTTTAAATTGAAAAAAAATTGACCTGTAGGCACATTCCCTCATCTAAATCAATTGCAGCTTGAAACTTCCAGTTCAAATTCTAGTTTCTAATAATATGTTAGGCACACAATATTGCACTGAATTTCAAACATGTCCACTTAAAAGTATTGATAGATTTTTGAATAAAATTTCAATTAAAAATGCTAATCTCACTATGTATATGATGCTAAAATAAGCAAATATGTACTTGTATCTGATATGAGTAGAAAAGATATAGAATTATAAGTATAAAATATGTCACTCTGGAAACTAATATATGAAAGCAAAAAATCAATATTTTACCAATGAATCCAAATTCTGCACATCATTAAATGAAAGTAATAAAAATATTCATGGAAGGATAATTGGTACTTAAATGAAACTCAAATAAAAAAGTTTGGGTGATGTAAAATGTAATGACTTGATGCTATATAACTCTATTACACTTTGTGTCCAGAATAATTTGAAAATATAGTTATGTTTATACATAATAGATTCTAACTCACAAGCACAATTTAGATTCTGGATCATAACCAGTGTTTTACATTCTTTCTTGGATGTAGGTGAATTGTTCTAAGAAACAATTTATTTTAGAATCTTCCATTTTCTTTTAGTTATAAAACACAATGACTTTTCAAGACTTACTAAGTCGATTTTCTGAACACCGGGACATATTTCCTCTCCATAATCATCTTCACAACATAAATGATACTGACAAACGAACAGAAACCAAATCTGGTTGTCATTTTTAATGTGCATGCAATTTATATTGGGCTACTTACATGAGACATTAGTCTTATTTTGTTTTTATTGACATGAATATATATATATATATATATATATATATGGGTTTCCATACAGGTAGACACAAAGTTGTGATCAAACTAAGGTAATTAGCATATTCACAAATTCAGTACTTTTTAATCTCTTTGTGAAAAGAATATCCCCAAGCCCCTCCCTTTACTATTTTAAAGTTTGTAATACATTGCTGTCCCACTATTGTACTCTGAAATAAAATAGAATTCTTCCTATGCAACTGCAACATCCTACCATTCAAAACTGTCTCATGTCAACAATGAACAGGGAAAGTCCATGTGTGCTTACGTATGTGTATTAGAAATTAGTTTTAGGGGATCCAAGATGGCAGCGGCCTGCGTGGATGTATTTTGATTTCAGGGTTAACAGTCACAAGGCGGCAAGTGTTGCAGGATGCTGTACAATTGGCTCGACCCCCTCTAGATCTCACCCAACTACCCAGAGACCACGGAGGGTCCCTGGGCAGGACACTCCTTCTCACTCTCGGATATGCAAGGAAGTCGCTGGACCCGGGAATCAGGATCTGCCCACTTCCCACCAGGAGAGACGCCGGGTAAGTTCCAATCTAATACCCAGAGAGCAGATTCAGATCCCACGTAGAGATGATTCCCACCCTGCTGGGCACCCCCAGGTCTCCCACAGACAATCCAGCTGTCTGGCAAAAGGTTGTGACCCTTGGAAGTGAGTGCAGCTCAGCTGCAAAGTGCCTTCAGACTGCAGATTGCAACCCACTGCTGTGACATCACTGGCCAGTTTCCAAGCCACAGGAGCGGCAAGGCTATTGGGGGTGAAGGGCAGATTTACCCACCACAGGAACCAACCCTGGGAAAACTGTGAGGTATTTAAAACTGTTGTATATTGGACTTTTTTAGTAGTACTGGCCCTTCTGGTGGGGAACCAGAGCTTACTTGTACACAGCTCCACCCCCTGGATTAGTTAGGTCACCACCTAGGAGGCGGGGCTGAATGACTCACCTTATAGGGGTGGAGTAGGGCAACTCGACTCCTACATCAAAGCGCCCCCTTTGGACCCAAGTCCAGAAGACAGCTAAAAAATTCCACATGGCCAGAGGCCCCAGAAAAAAAAAAAAAAACAGAATGAAATGATTCCAACAAAAGAAAGCAATGCTATTCCATCCAGCCCGAACCACCTCACCACAGCTGAAACACATGTAAACGATGACAATTCTACATTATGGAAAGTGATAGAGTCCCTTCAAGAAGAACTTAAATCTATAAAGGAATTCAAAGAAGCCACAATTGAACATACGAAAGCGATGGAAAACACCATTAGAGAACTTCAGAACAAGGTGAGTCAACTTGAACAGGAAAAGAGATGGCAATGGAAGACTTCCAGGCAAAGACAAGCAAACTGGAGCAGGAAATGTACAAAACAAATAACATCACTCAAGAAATGAAAATGGAAATGTAAACAATAAAGAAAACACAGTCAGAGTTAAAAATGGAAATGGAGAATCAAGGGAAGAGAACAGAAACTATGGAATTGAGTACCAAAAATAGGATTCAAGAGATGGAAGACAGGATCTCAGGCATGGAAGATTCGATGGAAGAAATCAATACAACATCCAAAGAAATTAAGAAAGCTAAAAAAATCTCTCACCCACAATATCCAAGAAATCAAGGACTCAATGAAAAGACAGAACCTAAGAATTATAGGCATAGAGGAAAGAGAAGACTCCTGACTCCATGGTCCAGAAAATATCTTCAACAAAATCATAGAAGAAAACATCCCAAACCTAAAGAAAGAGATGCCAGTAAAAATCCAAGAGGCTTACAGGACACCAAACAGATTAGATCAGAAAAGAAACTCCTCTCGCCACATAATAATTGAAGCTCCAAATGTACAGAACAAAGAAAGGATATTAAAAGCTGTAAGAGAAAAAGGCCAAGTCACATACAATGGCAGACCCATCAGAATCACACCTGACTTCTCCTCAGAAACTTTAAAAGCTAGAAGGGCCTGGACAGATGTCCGACAAGCCCTGAGAGAACATAGGTGCCCAGCCAGACTACTATACCCAGCAAAACTCTCTATCAACATAGATGGAGAAAACAAGATATTCCATGACAAAATCAAATTCAAACAATATCTCCCCACAAACCCAGCCCTACAGAAGATCCTAGAAGGAAAATTCCAACACATAAAAGATAACTACACCCAAGAAAACAGAGAAAATAGAAACCTCCACAGCAACTAAACAAAAAGAAACACAAGACAACCAGCTATACCAAAATAATGGGAAAGAACAACCCCTGGTCACTAATATCCATCAACATCAATGGACTCAACTCACCAATAAAAAGACACAGACTTACAGACTGGATCCATAAACAAGACCCATCTTTTTGCTGTATACAAGAAACACACCTCACTTTTGAAGATAAACACTACCTCAGACTAAAGGGCTGGGAAAAGGTTTTCCAAGCAAATGGACCCAGGAAACAAGCTGGAGTAGCCACCCTAATATCAAACAAAATAGACTTCCAATTGAAGTTAATAAAAAAAGACAGAGAAGGGCATTACATACTCGTTAAAGGAAATATCCACCAAGAGGACAACTCAATATTGAACATCTATGCCCCAAATACAAAGGCACCTACATTTATAAAAGAAACACTTCTAAAACTTAAATCGCACATCGATCCAAACACTTTAATAGTGGGAGACTTCAACACCCCACTCACAACTATGGACATATCATCAAGACAGAAGCCAAACAGAGAAATAATGAGTCTAACAGAGATCATGAACCAAATGGACCTAACAGATATCTACAGAACATTTCACCCAAACACAAAAGAATACACCTTCATCTCAGCACTTCATGGAACCTTTTCCAAAATCAACCATATAGTTGGACACAAAGATAGCCTCAACAGATACAAGAAAATTGAAATAACCCTTTGTATCTTATCAGACCACCATAGAATAAAGCTGGTATACAATAGCAAAAGAATCAACAAAATCCTACACACACATGGAAATTGAACAACTCTTTCCTACATGAGTACTGGGTCAGGGAATAAATAAAGAAGGAAATCAAAGATGTCTTAAAAACCAACGAAAATGAAGGCACAACATACCCAAACCTATGGGACATAATGACAGCTGTGCTACAAGGAAAGTTCATAGCACTATGTGCCTTCAAAAAGAAAATTGTGACAGCTCATATTAGCAAATTAACAGCACAACTGGATGAATTGGAGAAAAAAGAAGCAAAAACTCCCAAGAGGAGCAGAAGGCAGGAAATCATCAAACTTAGGGATGATATCAACAACTTAGAAACAAAAAGAATGATACAAAGAATCAGTGAAACCAAGAGTTGATTCTTTGAAAAATCAACAAAATAGACAAACCCTTAGCCAAGTTAACTAAAAGACAGAGGGAAAAAACCCAAATGAACAAAATCAGAAATGAAAAGGGAGTAATAACAACAGACATTGAGGAAATCCAGAGAATATTTATGTCCTACTTTAAAAATCTATACTCCATCAAATATGAAAACTTAAGCAAATTTGACAATTTTTTTGATAGATTCCACCTACCAAAGCTAAATCAAGATCAGGTTAACAGATTAAACAGCCCTATAACCCCTAGGGAAATAGAAACAGTCATTAAAAACCTCCCAACCAAAAAAAGCCCAGGGCCATATTGTTTCAGCACAGAATTCTACCAGACCTTCAAAGAAGAGCTAATACCAATACTCTTCAAACTCTTTCACCAAATAGAATCATAAAGAACACTCCAAAACTCATTCTGTGATACCACAATTACCCTGATTACTAAACCACACAAAGACCCAACAAAGAAAGAGAACTTCAGACCAATCTCCCTCATGAACATAGATGCAAAAATACTTAATAAAATACTAGAAAACTGAATCCAAGAACACATCAAAAATAACATACACCATGATCAAGTAGGCTTCATCCCAAGAATGAAGGGATGGTTCAACATACGAAAATCCATCAACGTAATTCACCACATAAACAAGTTGAAAAAACAAACACATAATTACCTCACTAGATGCAGAAAAAGCATTTGGCAAAATCCAACAATCCTTCATGTTAAAAGTTCTGGAGAGAACGGGCATACAAGGACCATATCTGAAAATAATAAAGGCAATACACAGCAAGCCAGTAGTAAACATCAAAATTAATGGAGAGAAAATTGAAGCATTTCCTTTAAACTCAGGGACAAGACAAGGATGCCCACTTTCGCCATTTCTCTTCAGTATAGTACTTGTAGTTCTTGCTAGAGAAATAAGACAACTAAAGGAGATCAAGGGGATACAAATTGGAAACGAAGAAGTCAAATTATCCCTATTTGCAGATGATATGATAGCACACATAAGCGACTCCAAAAATTCCACCAAGAACTCTTACAACTGATAAACACCTTCAGCAAGGTGGCTGGAGACAAAATTAATTGAAAAAGACACAGACTTACAGACTGGATCCATAAACAAGACCCATCTTTTTGCTGTATACAAGAAACACACCTCACTTTTGAAGATAAACACTACCTCAGACTAAAGGGCTGGGAAAAGGTTTTCCAAGCAAATGGACCCAGGAAACAAGCTGGAGTAGCACACATAAGCGTGTTCTTTATACAACAAATAAGTGGGCTGAGAAAGAAATCAGGGAAACAATTCCCTTCACAATAGCCCCAAACAATATACAATACCTTGGGGTAACTCTAACCAAGCAAGTAAAGGACCTGTACAGCAAGAACTTTAAGCCCTTGAAGAAAGAAATTGAAAAGGCCATCAGAAGATGGAACGATCTTCCATGCTCATGGATAGGTAGGATCAACATAATAAAAATGTCCATCCTACCAAAAGCAATATACAGATTCAATGCAATTCCTATCAAAGTACCAACAAAATTCTTTATAGACCTGGAAAAGGCTATTCTCAATTTCATATGGAACAACTAAGAATGTAGAATAGCTCAATCAATCCTGTACAAAAAAAAAAAAACACATCTGGAGGTATCACCATCCCAGATTTCAAGCTGTACTACAGAGCAATAGTAACAAAAACAGCAAGGTACTGGTATAGAAACAAACCAGTGGATCAATGGAATCAAATTGAAGACCCAGAAATGAACTGACACATCTATGGTCACCTAATCTTTGACAAAGAAGCCAAAACCGCACAATGGAAAAAGGACAGCATCTTCAACAAATGGTGCTGGTCCAACTGGATGTCCATTTTTAAAAGAATGAAATTAGACCCATACTTATCACCTTGTACAAAACTGAAGTCCAAGTGGATCAAAGACCTTAACATAAGCCCAGTCACACCAAATCTACTAGAAGAGAAAGTGGGAAAAACACTCGAAATCATTAGTACAGGTGATAACTTCCTGAACAGAACCCCAACAGCTCAGGACCTAAGACCAACAATCAATAAATGGGATCTCATGAAACTGAAAAGGTTCTGTAAGGCAAAAGACACTGTCATTCGAACAAAATGGCAACCTACAGATTGGGAAAAAATCTTAACCAACCCCACATCTGACAAAGGGCTAATATCCAAAATTTAAAAAGAACTCAAGAAATTAAATGCCAAGAAACCAAATAATCCAATTTAAAAATGGGGGAAAGAGCTAAACAGAGAATTCACAAAGGAGGAATTCCTAAAGGCCGAGAGACACTTGAATAAATGCTCAACATCCTTAATCATCAGAGAAATGCAACTCAAGAGGACTCTAAGATTCCATCTCACACCTGTCAGAATGGCTAAGATCAAAAGCTCATATGACAGCACATGCTGTCGAGGGTGTGGAGAAAGGGGAACCCTCCTCCATTGCTGGTGGGAGTGCAGGCTTGTGCAACCACTATGGAGGTCAGTCTGGCAATATCTTAGAAAACTTGGAATAGGTCTGCCTCGGGACCCAGCCATACCACTTCTGGGTATACATCCAAATGACTCCTCGCTGAATCACAAGGAAGTTTACTCATCTATGTTCATAGCAGCCTTATTTGTAATAGCTAGAAAATGGAAACATCCCATATGTCCCTCAACCGAAGAATGGATTAAAAAACTATGGTACATCTACACAATGGAATACTACTCAGCTATCAGAAACAAGGAAATTATGCAATTTGCAGCCAAATGGATGGAACTAGAGAAGCTCATCCTGAGTGAGCTAACCCAGATTCAGAAGGAATCACATGGCATCTATTCACTTATAGTCGGATTTTAGCTACATAGTACAGGATATCTATACTACAACCAACACACCAAAGCGAACAGGAACATAAACTTTTTTTTCCTGTCAATGAGACACTTTGCCCTAGGGGTGCTTCCTTGTAGGCCCCCAGTGTATGAGGAGGCTCTTGGCCTTCATATGACTGCTGAACTGGGGCAGGGGACTGATATGTAGGGACATTCCACTCCAGAGGAGTGGGATGGAAGGGTTAGCGGTAGAGGGTGGGAGGGTGGGACTTGGAAGGGTCGAAAGAAGACACTATGATGGAGATGTAACCTGAAGCAATAAATAAATAAATTTTAAAAAGAAAAAAGAAATTGGTCAGTGGTTTTGCAGGGATCTCCAAAACAATACAGCCTCATGACATTGCACTTGGTTGACCACAAGAGAATGTGCTTTGTTCACAGGCCTTGGAAAAATCAAGCTGGTACTGACAAAGACTCTTCCTCAGTACTGGCTAGCTTTCATAGTTCCAGAGAGTGATATGCAGGCTACTAAGAAAGACAATAAGCAGTGTATTCAACAGTGAATCCTATAAGGTACAATGCTGACCAGCACTACCATTTGTATCCATGAATACAATAATGACAAGAATGTTGTGAGGATAATCAACCACTTTCTAAGTGGACTTATGGTCCACTGCATAGGAGAAAATACATGTCCACTACTATAATTCTTGCCAAAACCTCATGGGTGGGTCACCCTAGGACACAGGGCTAAACCCGCTACGATAACTGGACCAAGAGGCTGAAGATAGGTGCTTCAATGTATTGAGAGAAATTGAGGACAGGCAGGCAGTTGCCTGTCATTTCTTAGTTTTGGAAGCTGCTGTCTCTGTACTTCCTGTTTATTAAGATATATTTATTCTTCTCAGGTCTATGACATGGTTGAAGTCTACCTTGGTTGAAGTTATAGTCTCACAGTTAAATTTTAAATTGTTTAGGAATTAAAAGGATATTTAGGTCTAAGAAGTTTTTAAGTTGGTAATGCATGTTAGGATGGAAACTGAGTTAGGTATAGAACTTTAAACTCATTGAGATAGACAGATAATAGAACATTAATATCAGTGGCCAAATATGTATGGACTGGACATTGTGAATATATATTATACCTTATAATTTTCATAATTGTAGCCTAATTATTCTTATTGATTTGTGTTGTATTTATTGTTATAAGAAAAAGAACCTTTTATTGTATTAAGAATGGGAGTTGTTGGGGGGGGGGAAGATACACATTAAATAAAAAAAAAGCAGATAGGAAGATGAGGAGGAAGAGGTAGGAGGGAAGAGGATGAGGGAAGTAACTATGATTGAGATGTAACTTGAAACAATAAATAAATGTACAAAAAAAGACATATAACAAATTCTAAATTGATATCTCCCTCCCACAGGTTAGTGCAGTTCTCAAACCTCATCAGAGAAGCTTCTTTGTGGAATGTGAGGAAGTTAAGGCAGAAATTTACAAAGAGCTGTGAGTGTCTTTGCAGTGCTCATTCACAAATGGGGCATCTGTAACTCCCATTCCCCCAAGGCTCAGGGAATAACTTAGAAGTGTTGATGAAAAGATTTTAAAAGCCAGTGATTGGGGAAAACAGAAGCTACACCATACTGCCTTGATAAGTCAGAACCACTTTTCTTATGATCTCCCCACATTTGTGGTTACCTGGACAAGATCCTCAAGGGCAAGCTATCAGGATTTCCTCATATGACTGCTTCTATACATGTTCACTCTCTATATCTGACTGATTTCACAAATGCATTTGTTTTTCTCCTCTAGCAATCTTTGTGCTCCTGGAGATAAGGTTTTCTGTTTTGGTTGGCCAAGTACATGACACTAAATCAATGCTCAAAAGTTAATTGGTGAAAAGAAGTGGATGAGTCTGAAGCTATATTTTAATATAATAATTATTGATCAAGTGCTGTGTTTATGGATGGCTCCCTATGAGATGCTATGTACAAATGCAGAAAATGCAGTGCTGCATGTTAGGAGAAGAATCAGTATTCATTCTGGTGTTCAAAAATTAGTCATTGATATCAAAAGACTCCTCTATTATCTCTAACAGGAGATTCAGTACAACCAGTCATTTAAAAATAATAATTTCCTAGGAAATTAGATGTATATTATTTTAATGTATAATGTTCTACAATTTGATGTTTATAAATATGTAAAATACAACTATAAAATAGTTCCCTCCTGTTTTCCTCTGTTCAAATAGTTAATGTTTTTCTGCTTTTACCTGGAGTACTCACAAAATCCAACCAGTTGTACAGTGGTTTAATACTCAAGGAAAGGCAGGTGTTCACTAAAGAGAGAAAATTAAAAGCAGCCTAAGTGCTGAAACTCCCTTTGAACCTCAAGTTTAAGTTTTAATGGTTTTACAGCCTTCTCAAGCTGTCAATGGAAAAAGTGGCTTGACATTGAACACATACCAAGTCAGTAGCATAACTATTTTATAATGTCTGATTGGTCATTGAAAAAATAGTTTAAAATTCAATCCATGTGATGGAAACACCACTTAGAAAAAAGACCATTCATACCACAGTGCTACAAGGAAATCAGTTGCAATAGTTCCCAGTTCTTCCAGCAGCACAAGGACTTTTAAAGACTTAAAGTGGAACGGTTCCTAGAAAACTGGATGTTGAGAATTATTAATATAAATTTTACTATCATAAAATTCACCATTAAGAGAAGAAAAATATAACATTATTTTTTGGAACCTTTATGAGCTTTATTTTTTATGTACCAAAGGAAGATTTTCAGGTTTATTTATAGGAACTCTTCGGGATTGTCCATTTATAATTCCACTAGCTCATTCATTCATTAATTTAACATCAATAGATCACATTGTGTCTCCTGGTGATTAGAGGTTGCCTACTCATCCACACAACTGGCATTTATATTAGTCACAGATTTTGTATTTTCTTTGAAATCCATGACTGAGTATTCATGGTTAAAGAACTACTTCAGGTTACAAAAATTGAACTGGTGTGGCTTTCCACATGAACCTGTCACACCAATCCAACTCTGAGCCCTCATCTGGGAAGCTTCTACTTACAGAAGAAAGTGATTATTACCACAAAGATCCGCAACTGGCAACAGTGCAGAAAATCAGAGACTATAGAATTCTCATCAGAAAAGGAATATGTAAACTACACCCTTGATGACCAGGCTTAGGGATCACTGCAGAGAAGAGTCCGAAAAATCTTTAAGAGGCAGGATTGGCTGACATGTGTTATAATCTTTGTGCTATTCTTGGAAATATGTTTACTTAAAAAAATATATATGGTTGGGTTCCTTGCTGAGGTTTATATAGCCCATTTTCTGCCTCTTTCTGAACCTCAGCTCTCTGGCTGAATCTACTGCACTTCACTACAACTGTCCTAAGTTCCTCTTTAAAATTTTTTTTATTTATATTTATCTATGCATATTTTTAACTCTTGGAATATTATGAGAAAATATCTAAGGTACCTGAAAACAGAAATAAGAAGTCTTTGTAGGACAATCAATAAACAATAAAGGTGGATACATTCTAAATATATATTTATTCAATTGCTATGGGTCCATTATTTAATGTTACTAGGAATTAAGTGTTCCTTCCAGCCTTGTGATTTAGAAAGTCTCTTCCTCTTTGAAAATAATCACACAGGGGATTTCCAGCCCATCTCCTATTTCTGCTGATAGTGTTCTATCACCTTCATGCAGTATCTGATGATTATTACAATACCCCCCTAACACACACATGAGCATGTGTACACATGCACACTCATAGGCACCCCCCCACACACACACACACAAATGCAAACCTGGAATACATTATTTTGTTTGCTTTTAGCCTTAATCACATTTTTTGCTTCATCACACCTTAGGCTGAACTGTCCCATTTAAATCTTCATCTAATCTCTGTGATGGCCACATTTCTTACTTCATCTCTATTCTGACCAAGACCAGGAAGAATCATACCAGAGAAAGGAAAGCAGAGGAGTTATCATTTGCATTCTTTTCATGCAGCGAAACACAGAATAAATAGCATTTAGTGGGAACAAGTAGAGCTAGTGGAAGGTCATCATCTAACCAAATAGAATTGTTGGAGGAACACCAAAAGGATAACAGAAAGATGTCCCATTGAGAGGTGTGCTCCTAATGGCTCCTCATTTCAACCCCCGTTATACATGTTCCCTGTTTCTTACATACTTCTTGTCCAACATCTTGGTTCCTCAATAGTAACTTAGAGTTCATATATATATATATAATTACAGAGTTCTTCTTGATGCACACTAGGTAGGCTAAAGAGAGGTTAGGTTGAGTGTACTGATTTTATTTATTCACTCAACAGATGCTAATTAATCATTTAAAAAGTGATACATCGCAATGTGCAAGCAAAGAGGAATTAAATGAGAATAGATTATTTAGATTTGAGTTAGGATGGAATTGATATGCCTATGTTGAAATTCCTATTTCATCTCAGATAAAGGCTTAAAATTCTCCTCCAGAGAATGACAAAGAAAGATAGATGTTGAGCTATCACATTTGATTTACTATGACCTTTTCACATAGATATATTGTAGTAAGTTGATTTTTTATACAAGACAGATGTCATATCCTAATTATTAAAACAAATGAGTTTCTCCTTCTATTCTGTGAATATACACACAGACACCACATCAAAGTGGAACTTGAACCGAGAACACTAACTTCAGTCACACATGCAATAGATAAAGGATGACATAAATGAAAAAAAGTTTTATATTCTAAACAATTTTCATGATGGTTTCTTCAAACTCATTAAAAAGCTCTCTCTGTGTTAGTTACATTTGTTAAGACTGTGTGCAGAATATGGCATTCAAAGATGTTATCTTAAATTAAGATTTTCTTTCCTTTTTTTGATATCGAGACATATCAGCACCTGACAGCACCCCCTATTCTACTCCAAGTAGAAGATAAGCATCGAAGAACCTCCACTGTATGATGGTTGAATTAGTGGCAAGCCTATCTCTTGGCATGAAAAAACCCCTTGCACCAACTGCAGACAGACTGCTGTCCAAAAAGGACAAAACTTGGTAGCAGGGAAGTCGACAGCCTAACTCTGCCAAGACAGGGTAGATAAGTCCTTCATAATCCCTGCTCTACAACAAATGTCTGTCAGAGAAACAGGACCCAAAGGCTGAAGACTGATGCAGGAATGTATGGAGAGAAAATGGGAACTGTCCAGGCAGTCATTGATATGTCCTTTCTTAGTTTTGGAAGCTGCAGGCCCTGCACTTCCTATATAAGCAGATATATTTATCCCTCTCAGGTCTCTGAGGTGGTTGAAGAATAGACAGCTAGAGTCTCATAGTTAAATTTTGAGATGTTTAGGAATCAAGAGGGTGTTATAGATCTAAGAAGATACTCTTAAAAGTGTGTTGCAAGTTAATATGAATGTTGAGTCAGATATAGACCTTTAAACTCATGGAGATGGTTAGATAGTAGAATGTTAAAGTCAGGGGCCAAATATGTATAAACTGGACATTGGGAAGGTATACTGGGCCATTTAACTCTCATAAATGTGGCATATTTATATCTGTTGTTTTTTATAATACTTACTGTTATAAGAGAAGGAACCATCTGTTGGACTGAAAGGGGAAACTTCTGGGGGGAAGAGGGTGGAAGGGCGGGATAGGGAGGGGTTTGTGACTGAGATGTAACTTGAAGAAAAAAAAATAAAGTATTTATAAAAAAAAAAAAGACTGTGTGCAGGTCAGAATTTAACTTTGGCATACCTTCTCAGATGTTTCTCTATCTTGTTTGTGAGACCTAGTCTCTAGCTGAACCTGGAACTCACTTTGATGAGGTAGTAAGTGAGCCAGGAGGAACTCCCTTTTCCTGGGGTCCAGTACTGGGGTTATTGGCTTACTTTTCTTGCCCTGTTTTTACATAAATTCTAAGGGTATAAACTCAAGTCCTTATGCTTGAACAAAACACACTTTACTCACTGAACTGCTGCAAAGATATCTTAATTTGAACAAAGCAAGGCTGATTTGAAAAACATATAAAAATTATTTTAAGTCCCATCTCTGCTATGGAAAACTATTTAAATATACTTTTAGCCATGATGTATTAAGTAAACATTCACATCCATAATTACTATCCTATGTAACCTAAAAACCTGATTCTACAAATAGAATAACATAATACTTAATTTTCCAATGCACAATTTATTTTAAAACATAGAATTTGAGTTTGATTTCAAAATAAAATAATAGAGTGAGTAAAAATAATATCCAAAGAATGAAGAAAATACTGAAGTCAATGGAAAATAGCAAGATGAATTTTTGACTTCTTGTCAAATGCTAATAAATTGTTTAATTTAAATTCAGAATGTCTGAATAAATAATGTTTTCTTAGAGTGATTTGGCTTAAAGATTTATTCAAATTCCTTTTGAAACCTTAAAATTAAAATATAAGAGCATGTTCATTTGTGTGTATGATTGTAAATTTAAAATATTGGCGTGTGTATGGGTGTTCCTGTGCATGTGTTTGTGAGTGTGTGTGTGCACATTTGATCTTAAAATAACTTAGACTTATTATTCCAAACCTCTAAACTCATTATATATATATATCATATATATTATGCAGATAAAATCATATTGGTTTGTGCATGCGAATCATTCTTCCCTAACTTCCAAACTTTGTCCCAGTGTTGCTACGGAAAAGACAAAATGAAAGCATAATGTATAACCTATCATTGTGAACTTCACTTATATCGGATCAAAAATATTCTCTGTAATCAAAGAAACTAAGGCAGAATGATGACTCCTGTCTCATTTTTCAAACAGTCAGATCATCAAATCAGGATTTTATATATTTGAACTCCTTATTCCCTGTGGGAGTTGTAAGCCGCACATCAGTCTCAGTGGTAAATAAGAAATGCCACTTCACAAAATACAACATTCATCTTAGCATAACAGGTTAAAGACGGCAGGCACAACCTAGTCCTACATCCACAAGATGCAAGGCAGTTTGAGCCTAAGGCAGTATCTCAAATACATGCAATATACATAACTTTAAAAGAAGACTCTAATGGTATACTAAATTTAAGTTATGGGGATATTTTTATATTTTTTCCTTTTTTACTTTCATGATTTTACATAAAATAATAACTTTTTAGGACTCTCACAATTTTAAAGTCAAAATCTTAAACATCCAATTTTTATTACATATTATAGATTCTAATTATTCAAATTGGCAATGTGTTTTATGTACTCAGCCGTCTTATGCACACTGCCGTCACTGAAATATCTTGTCCCCTTTAAAGACAATCCAGAGCTAATACCTTCAAGAATGTCACTCATTTGCTTTTAGCCTGGAAAATCAATCTTAAAATTACACATTTTGGATAGCCTTTGCAGAATGTTTAATTATAGCCATGAGAATATGAGCATTTTAAAGTGACAAGTATGATTTTAAGATGTCATCCACTGGGACAAATATTTTGTTGAATGTCTTATTTGTGTAATATTTAGGAGTTCATATTTTAAATTCTTAATATAAAGCAGTAGGGACAACTCTTCCAGGTAATTAGCATTCACTTTTTAACAGTGGAGTAGTTCAAGGGACACATTTAAAGAAGTATTTTATTATTTTTATTGTTTTGGTTAATCACGAAGTGACCCTTAAAATGTAGATATGGAAATTCCCTATCTTTCCATTACTCAGATGTTATGAATTTGTGTTAACTATAAAAATGGCTGACTCTCCCTCTAAGGAAACAACCTGAAAGATATATTTTCTTGTTTTGTTCCGGTCCCTCTCCCCCTCTGAGTTATCTACTTTTCTTACATTTTTTAGATTCTGTTTCCCAGAAATCAGTAAATTGTTTACTAATATTTTATGCTGATGAATAAGACAATTGCGGTTTTCTTTTCTTTTTGTACTGCAATCGAAAGTCACTGGAGAAGAATATAGTGAAGCTACAGACAGGAAGGCTCTTAGTTACCTACAGTAACTTTCCAGACCTGGATAGTTCATTGCACGGACTCAAACATTAGAGGGAGATGAAAACAAAAATAATATATAAAGAAAGAAATTGAACAATATGCTTAAGTGTTGGTGAAGTGGCAATGAATCAAGAACATCAGAAATACAATATCTGCACAGTATTCAATTCCCAAATGCTTTAAAAAATTTAATCACATTTCTGATAATTACCTGGAAAATTAGTTCTCAGCATGTTTACTACTTAACATCAGTCTTCAACAAACTGCAAAATATAGAAAGCTTCAAAGTTCTGAGAGGAGCCAGTTTCAGGGAACCCATGAACCATATCCTGACAGCACCACCTATCAGTTGTAACTCAAACTGCAATGGAAAATAATCTAAGCCAAGTCTCTGTAAACACTTAAATGGTCTCTGAAGGCACACAATGTATAGTTCTACCCAACACTCAACTCATTTTATTTGAATGATCATGTTCTGGTTTTGCTATGGCCTCATAATGAATTATTTATGAGTTTCCGGTGAGTATTTCACATACTCCATTAACCCTACATAAGGATGCTGTGCAGGAACAAAATGAGAATCTTCTTAGCTAACTATTATATCACAGTCCATGTTGCATCACAAGTTACATCCAGTTACAAACATATTCACCAGTAGAATATAGTGTCAATAGCTTGTCCCTTATTTTTATGCCAAGGTGTTATGAAGGCTACCATGAGTTCTTGTGTCACCTCCCTTCTTGGGGTCACCTAAAGTTTAATGATGTGTATGTTCATGGTTCATCCTAGAATTGATTTGGACATAGGATTCAAAAGCATAGAAGATTAACTTTTATTTTTCTCTAATGTAACAAGAGAAAAACAAAATTGCTTATTTCTAAATAATCTAGCATGATCATAAATATGTTTTCTGTAGCCATTTAACTTAAACACCATAGGAGGGACAAGAATTTTAATCTCAAGTTTTTTCTTGAAACAGAGCTTTAGTGAGAAGACAGTGAAGTAGCTCAAGCACAGGCGATATGAACTTTGTCCAAAAACTAAGTCAGTGGGTTCCATGCTGTATCTTCAAGTGTCTTCAAACTTAGTGCTATCGGTCTTTTTCTTTAAAGTTATGTCCTGAATTGTCTTCAAACTTAGTGCTATCGGTCTTTTTCTTTAAAGTTATGTCCTGAATTGTCTTCAAACTTAGTGCTATCAGTCTTTTTCTTTAAAGTTATGTCCTGACTTTAGTGTAATTTTATTGCTGATGGTTAAAAAAAGTTAGTGAAAATGATGTCTTAAATTTTAATTATGTGTATAACTCTTTGGAAGTAGAATTATATTTCACCATGAAAATAGCATTTATTAAATATTAAAAACAATTGAAAGTATTATTCGCTTCAGTTTATAAGTTGATTTTTTTTAAATCATCTTGGCTCTCTAGAATATGTTTCTATTTTTAGTTCCAGGAAGATTTTCAGTTCAGACTCCCACAGTTTCTCACAAAGACTGTTGCTGTGTGGCTAAACATACCCTGAGCTTTCTTCTCACCATCCTTCTATCCAAATAGTGTCATTCTCATTACCACACTAGCCACATCTAACACACCCATTGACCCACAACTGTGATTCCCTTTGAATGAATCTCCTTCTTTTCACATATTCATTTCAAACCTGAATTTGATTCTCACTATATCAGTCCCAGTTTTTTAAAGACTTTTCTGTCATTCTTCTTCCTCTCAATTCCTATTCCATAACTTCTAATGTTCACCACACCCTCATTCATTTTAAAATATATATTAAAATGGCATTAGTGGAGTAAAGTTTGAATCCTTTGTTCATCTCCCAACATTGTTGAAGTTAAACTATATGTACTAGAGTATACCCAAACTCTGAGAATTTTAATGGCAAAAGTTTAAGTGATATCTATAATCTTGACTGAAACTGCAATTTAATTATCAATTGTATAAACTATAGTATAAATATATATATAGTTTATGGTATAAACCATAAGATTAAGCCTGGGGAACAGTTAAGAGGCTGGTGTGAATCTGGCAGGCCTGGCCTGCCTTAACTGGCAGTCTGACCCGTCCTGAGGAAAAAGCCTTGAATCAAGGACTTCACCACCTGCAACCTAAATTCTTTTAACTAGTATCTTTATTAATAACTATAAGTTGTTATATTAGGCTGGTGGAACAGCTGGTGGCTTGGGGAGAGATCGGTAGGCTTGACTTGCCTTAGAAGTCTGTATGCCTGGAGGGATGACATGGCAGTGTGGTCTGGAGGTGAAGCTGGCGGGGTAGCTGTAGGATACTTATTAATAAATATAAAGTATTATATTAGGCCAGCAGAATTGCCGGCAGCCTGGAGAGACAGCTGCCATGGTTCGGCAGAAGGTCAAAGGGCCTGGATTGCTTGGACTGGTGGCCTATGAGCCTCCACGGTCCTTTCCCAAATAATTAAATACACAAAGATCTTTTAATGTTTCAATGCTTAGCCCTCAGCTGAGCAGACTCTGAACTAGTTAATCTAAATTAACCTGGACCATTTAATCCCCAAATACCCATGTGGCCTGTTGTTACATTCCAGAATTCTCAAACATATCTGTCTGCTTCCATGTCTTCTGGTGGAAAAAAGAGAGCTTTCTCTCTCTAAAATGCAGGGTTCCTGTTTCCATCTCAGGAAGTCCCACCTTCCTGTACTCTTTCTGCCTGGCTAAATGGCCATCAGTGACTTTTATTAACAAATCAAAAGAATGCCTCAGTAGGGATGGTAACCATATCTCAGCATTGAAATTAGCCTATCAGAAGCAATGTATTAGACCTTCCTGCAATACCTGACAGCAAAGACACTATAATATATAATAATTTCAACTACAATTTCAATATCTATAGATGATTGAGTAAGCAAACACAAACTCTAAGATGTTAGAACAAAGATATGGAAAGATAGTTAGATAAAACACTTGTCTAAAGGTATTCATTGAGGAAAAAGCATTAGAACTCTCCAAATCACAATTATCACTGAGAACAAAAAAAAGGTCATAGTCAAGATGTGACTACAAAGGCCGATTGATTGCTGGTTGATCAGAAATGCAAAGTTGTAGATAGACAATGGAAGTATACAGTCCAATTATATTGGATCATCTATAGTCACCTTAACTGCCATTTATTGCTTTTCTCTGTGTGTGACCTAACATATTTGTGACAATTAAATAACTCACTTTCAATATACATATAGACTCAACCTTTCACTCCCCTAAAGAATGAGAATTCCAGCAAATAACTTCTGCGGCCTGTGGCTGAGGCTTCCCCACTTTTCTGTTACCTGACAATCCAATATTTCCACAACAGTACTGGAAATATGTCCTAGACTATATAAAATTTCATGGGACTGTTAGCATAAATCAGAACATGATTTGATGGTTTGAGTGATAATGGGCTGTAAAGATTCATGTACTTGAACACTTGGCTCTCACCTGGTAGATATGTTTGGGAGGGTTTGTGAGAATATGGATTTGTGTTCTAGGACCATGGTCACTCATATTTATCTTCAGAATTGTCCATCTTTTTGTACTTTTAGAGTTGTTTCTTTTGGCAATACTGTTTGATGTCTTCTATTTTATTTGTTGACAATAGTGTCTGACAAGTCTTAGTATTAGCAACATTAATTTGTGATAAAGTCTTTGCTATATGCAATGACTTACTAAGAATAACATACTGTGCCTTTTCCTCAAATTTTAACAGAATATTTTGTCTAGGAAACTGCTTCAGTTTCAGTTGTGTGTTCCCCACCCTATTCTTGAGATGGAGGGAGAAGCTGTGGTAACTCCTACCATAAAGTGTTAGTCTTCTTTTTCAGATATCTTTTTTAATGACTTCTTGTAATTTCTTTTATTATTTTGTTGTTTGTTTGGGTTTGTTGTTGTTGCTGTCGCTTGTTTGTTTGTTTTGAAGAAGCACACCAAGCTGGGTAGACTATGCATCCTATGTATTCAGAATAACTTTTGTTTCCCTAATGACTCATCTATACTTCTTAAGCCAGTGTGTGTATTAGAATATGCAGGGTAACTGAAAAGCATGTGGAGTTATCAGAAAATAATTTGATAGAGTTAGAGGAAGCCCTGAGACAAGGATAGGCTGTAACATCTCTCATCTGAACAATATGTAGACCTAGCAATTTCATTCTTGAGTGTTTCAGGTTGAATGTTTGGCCTGCTAGCATGCATTTGGTTTGTGCAAGAGCTCTGCTGATAATTCTTAGGTCAGATGCCACTACATGCTCAAGTGTATAACCAGCAACATATCTGAAAAGTCAGGCATTTTTCTAAGCAGCTGGTTAAAACACCAATAAGAACAGTGGAAGAAAGTATACTTAAGTTCTTTCATTTGTCAGTCTGATTTTTGTCTAAGAAACAATGTTCTAAATTCCTGCTTAGACTTTGTAAATTGCCTCTCTCCCCAAACTGGGAACTCAGAGACATAGTAAAATATGTTGGTAAAAAACCAAAAAACTATTTACTCAGACTCCTTTTTAAATCTTGAAATTTTCCTAGTAAATTTCCATTCATCAAATTTAACCCTTCCTTTTGTGAAATGTGTGATTTGCCAAGATTCTAGATTGCAGTTGAATGCTAATTAAAGAGTTAAGCATTTAACCCAGCAGGGCATTAGGAAAATAAACAATGAGTTGTACTTGGCATGACAACAAAAGAGCTAATAACACTCCGGTCTCTCAAGATGAGTAATTGTCATTTATACAGAGATTGATGATTCTCATGAGACATTAATTCAGGTTTTGGTGGAAGTTCAGAGAAATGAGATATTGGAATTCCTCCAGTCCATTTGCCAGGCTTTTCTACTTCCTTGTCAAAGATGTTGGATAAGCAAATGAAATCTGCTACCGAGCAACTGGTTTAAGGAGCTTTATATGTATGGACATTGTTGACTGGACAATCACTTGATTTAAAACTATTTGGTTAACTTGTTGTAGAATTGGCAATTGTTTACTTTTTCTATGACTCATAGTCCCAGTGTCAGGCATATTTAGAAAGTTTTGGAAGCTGATATCTTATAATTATGTAATATGAAGGTTGCTTACCAAATTTAACTTACCAAGCAGTAAGTTGAAAATTATGCATAGAAATCTGTTGGTAAATAAAATGAATTCAATATTCGGCTTAATAAACACATATGTGATGAGTAGCAGAGTGAAACTTCCTTCTGCTTTCCTGTTCCTGGGAATCTTTGCCACAGTCCTATGAATCAGTAGGTAAGGTTCTTTTGTGTTCATAGGATTCATTGATTGCATTTTTCCCAGTAAGTGTAGGTTCATTAAAACATGTTCTGTTTTTCATTGCATTAAAAATTCTTTTCTCATACAACAGATGCTGATTACAGTTCCTCTCGCATAATCCTTCCAATTCCCCCCACCTCCCCTCCCGTTCAGATCTACTTCCTTTCTGTCTCTCAATAGAAAAGAACAGCCTTCTAAGAGATAATAACCAAACACAATAAAATAAATTATAATAAGATAAAACAAAACCCATAATATTGAAGTTGGACAAGGTAACTCAACAGAAAAAAAAAAAAATAAGTCCCATGAAGAGCAACAAGAATCAGAGACACACTCATTCTCCCACTCAGGAGTATCATACAAATACTAAACTAAAAGCTATAGAGAACATCTGGTGCAGACCTGTGCATGTTTCAGTGTCTGTGAGTTCATATGAACTTTGCTCAGTTGATTCAGAGATTTTGTTCTGTTCTCCTCCATCACATATAGCTCTAACACTCTTTCCACCTCCTCTTCCACTGGATTCCCTGAGGTCTGGGGAAGAGCTTTGATGTAAACATCTCTTTTAGACTCTCTCACTCTACCCACCCCCTCTCTCTGTCTCTCTGTCTCTCTGTCTCTCTGTCTCTCTGTCTCTCTGTCTCTCTCTCTCTCTCTCTCTCTCTCTCTGTGTGTGTGTGTGTGTGTGTGTGTGTGTGTGTGTGTGTGTGTATGCATAATGTCTAGCTGTGGATTTATGCATCTGTTTCCATCTGTTGAGAGGAAGCTTCTTAGATGATGACTAGAAAAGGTACTTATCTATGAGTATAGCAGAATATAATTAGGAATCATTTTATTAATACTTTTTTAAAGACCAGTAGGGTGTGGTTTTGCCCTAGGTCTCTGGGATATCTAGATTCTGGGTTTTGGTTACCCAAGCAGTGTATAGTATGGGTTCCTTCCCATAGAGTGGACCTGAAGTCAAATCAGACATTGCTTGGCTACTCCCACAAGTTCTGTTTCACCATTGCCCTGGCATATCTGGCAAGCAGGACAGATTGTAAGTTAAAAGATTTGTGAGTGGGTTGGTGGGTGTTTACATTTCTTTTCTTTCTTTCTTTCTTTCTTTTTTTTTGGTAGCTGACAGAGGACCCTCCCCCACCAAAGATTCTAGAATGCAGAGGTGAAGGGTACATGATGGGCTTCTCCATAGTCAGTGAGTTGTGTGGATGTTATCCTCGGCAATGGGGCCCTGCTCTCTGTTTGCAGAGAGAAGCCCATTGGCTTAGCAATAGTCTGGGTTCTTTGGGGACTACCATGGGACTCCTTTGCCCAACAACTCAATTGGAGGCACCCTAGACATACCACATAATGCCTTGGCTGGCTACAAGAGATGGTCAGTGCCCCATTACTAGGAGTCCTCATTGGGATCACCTTCATATATTTAGGAAGTTTCCATTGCACCAGGTTTCCGTGTCATCCCTCAAAAGCCCCTTAATTCCAGCTGTTTCTCCCTGAATTCTCTTCTGCTTTATCTTTCCTGCCCTTTACCACCTGATTCTCCTGGTCCATTCACCACCTGCCCTTAGCTCACCTGTGAAATGTATTCTATTTCTCCATCTCAGGGAGATACATGTGTCTCCCCTACTCCCTTCTATACCTAATCTCTCTGTGTCTATAGATTGTAGCTTAGTTATCACTTATTTAATGGGTAGTATTTGCATATAAGCAAATACATTTATCTTATTATTTATTTATCTTTCTCTATCTGGGTTACCTCACTCAGAATGATTTTTTTCTAGTTTCATCCATTTACTGGTGAATTTCATGATGTCATTTAAAAAAAGCTGAGTAATATTTTGTAAATATACCACATTTTCTTTATCTATACTTTTCTTGAGGGACATCTAGGTTGTATCCAGTTTCTGGATTATGCATAAGGCAGAAATGAATATAGTTGAGCAAGTGTCCTTCTGGTAGAATGGAGCATCCTTTGAGTATATGCCCAAGACTAGTATAGCTGGATCTTGAGGTAGATCGATTCCCAACCTCTTGGTTGAATGGCCATTTTTATTATGTTAACTTTACTGATCATTGAGCATGGGTGATCTTTTTGTCTTCTGACATCCTTTTCAATTTGTTTTTTAAAAAATCTTGATGTTTTATCATACAATTCTTTCACTAGCTTGAATAGAGTTACCCCGAGATATTTTATATTATTTGAGGGTATTGTGAAGGTGTTGCTTCCCTGATTTCTTCCTCTGTTCATTTGTCATTTGTATATAGGAGGGCTACTGATTTTTGTGAGTTAATTTTATATATAGCCACTTTAATGATAGTGTTAATCAGATAAAACAATGCTATTCTTTTTCTTTTAATGTTTATTTATTACTTCAAGTTACATCTCCATCACAGTCCTTCCTTCCACCTCTCTGAGCCCCAACTTCCCACCATCCCCCCTTCCCCCAGAAATCATAATTTTTTTTTGAATAATTAGGCCACAATTATGAAAATTATAAGGTAAAGCATACATTCCAAAAGTCCAGTCCATACATATTTGGCAAGTGATATTAAGATTCTAAGATTTTCATGAGTTTAAAGTTCTATACCTAACTCAGTTTCCATACTAACTTCTATTACCAACTTAAAAACTTTTTCTTAGACCTAGAACATTCTTTTAATTCCCAAACAACTTAAAATTAAACTGTGAGACTATAACTATCTAGACTTCATCCATCAGAGACCTGAAAAGGATAAATATAACTGAATAAACAGGATGTGCAGAGCCAGCAGCTTCCAAAACTAAGAAATGACAGATAACTGGCTGCCTGGACCATCCCCAATTTCTCTCAATACATTGGAGCATCTATCTTCAGCCTTTTGGCTGAGTATCTCTGACAGACATTAATTGTAAAGAAGGAATTATGAAGGATTTGCCTACCTTTTCTTGGCAGACCTAGGCTATCGACTTACCTGCTTCCATGTTTTGTCCTTTTTGGACATCATTCTGTCTACAGTTGAAGTAAATGCTTTCTCTAGCCAGGTTGGTCTCCCATCTGGAGAGGAGCATCTGCCAGAATGGATCCTGCCCATGAATGGATCCAGCCATAGGTCAGCCACAGTTCCCCACCTGCCTCATTATATTCTTTATTATCATTGTAACTGCAATTATTTGATGTTCTCAACGTTCTGTACTGAAGTTTGTAACTGTGGTGTGTGTCAGTCTGAGTGTGTGTGTGTGTGTGTGTGTGTGTGTGTGCATGCATGCTTCATGCTTACTTGTCTATGTGTGTGCCTGTGCATCTGTGTGTGTCTGTGTTCTATGAGAGTTTCCACTGCAGTGACTCAGAGTCTTACAAATGGAATTACTGGGAAAAATAGTAAAATTAAAACTATATACATATCCCCAGATTATTCTCCAAATCTTTACATGTTCACATCAAATACATACGAGCTTTTTTTATAACACACGTGGGCCAGCACTGGATAGTTCTAAATATTTACTCTAATTAAATATCTAGATAAAAAGTGCAACGTTGCTTTATTCGATAATAAAGATAAATATTTTGTGAGTATTTTTGGCTGTTCATATTTTTAACCTTAACTTTTACCTTATTATCATCTATATGTTTTGAAAAAGTCTTTTTTGTACCTTTCATGAATTCCAAAACTACTCTAATTATGTACAAGAGCCACTCTTCATTTCACTCTGTATATTTTTCTAACTAATTAAAATGTTCCCCTATTGACTATTTTAAATTGTATATTTAGATGACTTCACTTGGAATGTTCAAAACTATATTTAAAAAACACATATCAAGATTTTAAATACTCCAAATGTAGGTTAACCTTGTATTTCTGCTCTTAATCATTTCAGCATGTGTAAGGCAAGTCTTCAAGCACTTACCAGACATAGTGAAGCATTTGCAATGAATAAAAGAAATGAGACTGCTTGCCAGAGTCCTGTGTTTATATATTTGCCACTATATTCTGTTTTGAACATATACAATCAGGCATATTTTAGAAGAGCATGTTTAAATAAGTATATTATGTTATATCCCAACAAAACACTATTTTCAACCTCCAAATTGTTTCAATATAATAGATATTTTAATGTGAGATTAGGACTTAATTTATAAGCAGCAATCAGATTTTAGTGAATATGTTTCAAATGATAAGGCTCAAGTATTTTTAAATAACCATAATATATAAATTTTCTGTTAAAATGAGATGTTCAGGTATCAAATCCAATAACATAATAGAAATCAAGCAAATCGATTTAAACAAGAGAAATTTTCACTTATTTTATCCCTTTCCTTTCAGTCCAAACTTTCAACAAATTCAACAGATGGAATTGAATGCGCTCAAATACGTATTCTCCAGATAATTTTTTCCCCTTTCTGCCCCTCAGCTCCCCTCCAGTCCCTCCTGAGTAAAGCTGATCAGATAAAAGCTTCTTTCACCATTTTAGGCTACATTGAATCACGGAAAAGGCAATTTTAATGAAGCTCCAGAGTTTATATGCTCTTCTTACAAAAGAACCATAATAATAAATTGTTATAGTTTCCATTGTCTGCTGGGTATGCATTTACAAAATATTCAATGTCAGTCAGTGCATCTAAGCAGATGGATATAAGAAGAAGCTCATAGTTGTTGAATGGTTGTAATACTTTAAACAGTCTGTTGCTGAAGAGAGTCATAAAGTTTATTTATGAAACTCATGTATATATTCATAAATATATACATATATTTAATTGATTTTTAAAAACAAGATATAAAGACACTAACATGGTCTATGTAATAGTCATTAGAGTCTCAGGTGTTAATACTGGTCTCAGAACAGCATCTATCTATCTATGTGATCTTGGGCAATTTATTTGACCCCTTGGAGTAGTGCTAATTATGTTGTCAGGAATTATTTCCTCCTGTCATCTGGAAGACATAATGGAAAGGACACTAGACTAGAAATAAAACTGGCTATGGTTTCTGCTCTGTGCTGTAGTATATTCATACTCAAGGCCTAGGTGTACTTATCTGGAATAAAGGGATTGGAAGAAGCAATTTGTAAAGCTTTGTCCATGTTTAAGAACACAAAGTACCTTTGTCTTCAAACTGTATTTCATATTCATGAGAAAAAAACTATACATTCCTCTTCCCTATTTATTTCTTTGTGTCAGAGAGGGTCTCATCCATCTCAGGTTGGTTTCCATTGCACTGAATAACCAAGAATGACCCTAAATTCCTGATCCTCTTGCCATCATCATTCACTGACTAACAAAATCAACGGATGGACTTGCATAACAATGTCTACAGTGTACGTGTACATATGTTGGGATGTGGGTATACACCATCATGCCAGGCTCCCCATCTTGTAATTTTAGAGTTCTTCAGAAAAGCTGTCATTTTGGAGCTAAATACAAAATAATGTTAAAGGTCTTAACGTTTCAAAAAATAATCTATTTACCAGAAGATCCCTTTCGTATTGGATTTCGAACAATGATAGGAGTGTTTTAGGAAACATGGTCTTCATTGCAATTTATTTCCCAGGGGATATGAAGAAAAGACCTCTCCCAAAACTTGCATTTTTGAAAAAGGAGGAGCTCAGCTCTCATCTGTAGAAAACATCTGTAGGAATCTATGATTCTTTGCCAGAAGCCTCTGGAAATTGTCTTAATAATAACACTGTGTAACAAAAAGATGCTTTGTAGCTCAGTAATGCCTTTGTTTAGACCACCATTCTAATTCATTTATAAACAGGTCTAAGAAATTCAGGCTGTGTCTGGACTAACAAATAAAGGTACCCAAGTGACACAGAAACCATTATGAGCCTTATGGATCTGGAAAATCCAATAACTGATATATCAGTTTATTCCATAGCTATTTTTCTTAAGACTGTCAGATATGTATACACTTTATAGTAGGAGATGCCATTTAAGTACTCTCTAACCATGTTTTGATATTTTCTTAATCTCTTTATGAATATCTTTGTTGTAATTAGTGCTGATAGCTCACAGAAGTGAAGGCCACTCAGAAGTTATACACACAATAAGATAAATAAATAAAAAATAAAAACACAAAAATCTTAAATTGTATTTGTTTTCTCTCTCTTTTGTGCTAGAAACATTTTTTGTTCTAGATTCAAGTTGTTTCTCAGACATGGGTGCTGAAAATGTTTTTCTAAGTCCTTTGTTCATTTTTCTGTTTGTTTTTATAGCAATGGCTTTAGAAAAGCAGACAGATTTTAGTTTGAGAAGTTTAATTTATTTGAATTCTTCTGGCAAATGGTGAAGAAACCTTGGTAACATGATTACTAAGATTTTCCCCTAAGTTCTTCTGCTGAACTCTCTGAGGGTTTTTCTCAGAAATCAATTGAGCAAAATGTGTGAATTGGCTTTAATACTGACTCTAATTCACTAATTTATCTGACTCTATAATAATACCCACTTCCTCAGAGACTCAACCATTACCATCAGTCTCAAAATCAACCAGTGTGAAGTCCTACAGTGAAGAACTCATAGAATGAACTTGGGGATTGATGTGTTAACAGGTTGATCAATCTAACTCTCAATGCATGATGTTGTCTTACAGTCAAGTCTTGAAGGCATTCTGTGTGATGTAGTTTTCAGTGCACAGAACTTGTGCATCTTCTGTCAAACATATCTATAAATACAACATGATTTTATATTGATATAATGATATTATATGCACAATTTCTAATTGTTTATTGCAATTGTATTATAAATATTATTAATCTAGTAAACTGATCTTATCTTTGACATAATCTTTTCTATAGATTCTGTAGGATTTTCTATCATAAACCACTGGAAAAATTTTTTTCAAGCTGGTTTCACAGGCTGGGACCCCTGGCATAATGATGAAAAGAAACAATAAGATTATTCTCCCACTTTTCTCTATTCCTACATTACAGGAAAATCATGTGATCTGTCTCCATGTCTGTTATGCCAATGTTACTTTTCAACATATTCTTTTTACAGCTATTACAAACCACAAGACTCCATATATACTACTTGTGAGCATTATTTAAAGGCTGAAGGTGAAGGAAGGAAAGGAGAGAGAGAGAGAGAGAGAGAGAGAGAGAGACAGAGAGAGAGAGAGAGATGATTGAATCAGTCATCAGAGGTCTAGCAGAGTCCAAATCACAGTTCCCAACGGGAGCTGTGCATATTTTTGTATCATGTGGGTGGCATATCTCTAACCCAAACTTGTCTATGTGTTTCAGCTAGTTCTCAATAACAATAAGTAAATAAGTGGACTTTGAATCAAAAACTTAGACTCCTCAGAGAGAAGAAACCATCTGCTTCCAGCAATAAGTCAATGAGCTGCCTTACAGCTTGATTAAGCACACCTCTTCTTAGTTTACTCCAGGTTTTTATCGGAAATACTTTACAGCACTTTATCTCCAACTGTTAAGAGGACCTTTATCAACTAATTAATAAGGGCAATTATATCGGTTCAAACCTTTAACCAAGTAAAAATCCTTGAAGTAAAGATATACTTAATCAATGTATTCATTGATTGGATTGCTTTTGTTGATGCTTTCATAGAAATGTTTACATCTATATTTATGAATATTCCTATAGAATCTTCTTTCCCCTTCCTTCATTCCTTTGTTCCTTCATTCCTTTCTTCCTTTGTTCCTTCCTTTCTTTCTTCTTTTCTTTCGTTCTTTTTCCCTACTTCCTTTACTTTTTTTCCTTCCCCTCTATCCACTTTCTTCTTCTCCTCCTGCTTCTTCTCTTCCTTCTCCTTCTCCTCTCTTCTTTCTCCTTCTTGTTTTTGAGACTATCTTTACATATAGCTCAGACTGGCCTCATACTGGTCATCTGTTGGATAAGTTTATGATCATTGAACAGTTGGTTCATAAAGTTTGGATTAAATTTACTAAGAAGCTTCTCTAAAGTTTCTTTGGAGAGTTTGTTATATGGCTTTTACATTCCTATGCTAATATTCAAGGACTCTAATTATTATCTCTGTCAACAATGCATTACATTATTCTAGTGAGGCTAGAAAGTGTCTCATTATGGCATTACTTGAAATTCTACAATGATTCATGAGTGTCCTTTCATGTATTTATGTGCCATACATAATTTCAAGCCACAGCTAGTAAATGGGCAACACAAATTGGACTATTATTATTATTATTATTATTATTATTACCATTAATTTTGAGGGGAGGGAAAGGCCACAAAGGTGGGGGAGTGGATGTGGGAGGACAGGGAAATGAGTGTGATCGAGGTGCATTTTGTGAACTTCCCAAGTAATCAATGAAAATATTACATTGAAAAAAAAGTTGTAAAGCAAAACCTTAAAAATAACCTAACTATTCCAAAGGAAATCATAAATGGTAAATGGAACAAATAGCAGAAAAATAGTTAAAACATATTTTTATCAAAAATATCAATAATATTCTTAGATAAGCACAGAAAGCTGAGAACTAATAGCCAAGAGGTTCTAAAGGACCCCTCCCCCCAGAACAAATAGTCAAGAGATAACTAGGGGAGATCTATATGCACTTGTATCCTATTTGGTCCTGCTTAAGGACAAAGACAGATTCATTCTCATTCTCATTCTCTCTCTCTCTCTCTCTCTCTCTCTCTCTCTCTCTCTCTCCTCAAAAATGTAAGGTCCTGGTTTATACTTGCTCCACGAAAATTCATTGAGCTGTATACTTCTATTTGCAAACTTTTATATGTCTGTGCTCTGTTTAAATTATTATTGAAAAATTAAAAAAAGAATAGACTAATAACTCAGTATTTTATCAGACAAATACCAAGATTTATCCTTCAAATGAAAATTAAGAAACTAGAATCTGAATGGGTGGATCAGGTGTGAAGAGCCCTTCTTCTGTTACAAGGACTGGAGTGTGGTTCTCAGCACCCATGTTGTGTTGCTAATAGCTGCATGCCTACAGCTTCAGCTCCACTTGTAGTCTCCCTGGCCTCTATCTGCACTCAAGTGTACATACCCACAAAACAGACTACACCTACACACACAGTTTAAAAGAAACATTTTAAATAAGATAACAATGAGTTATAAGCATTTGATGATGCTGTGCAGCTAAGAATCAACACTTTTAATTATTTTAAGGCTATTTTAAAGCATTTCAATGAGTGTAATTATAGTCTATGAGCCAATAACTTCATTTTCTTTTGGGTGACATTCAAGAAAATCCTAACACCATTTTTCATTGTCATTTCAGGAATTTATGTGCCTCTTACCTGTGTATTAATTAAAACAATTTCATTTACTGTCAATAATTCATCTCCATCCATCTTGATTTTCCATGTTCAGGTTGCAAAATGTTACTTGGATATGTTTTCAGAGCTGACCCTTTCTAATTTAGGCTTCATACCTGAACATGTGTACTTAAGTATTTAAGAATCTATATTCACATATAGTACATATTTGCATGTAAAATATGCAAAAGCTAGTTGGAAAAAAAAAGCAGGCCACAAATTTGGAAATGAAAAACAGAGCAATGAAGGGTATATAGGAGGTTTTTGGAGGGAGAGAAGGAAAATTGGAAATGATGTAATTGTAATATAAAAATTAGAGGAAATACTTTAAAATATGTCAACATCATATTTAATTACAAATTATTGTTTATTTACCCCAACTTAACAGCTTAAGTACCACACTTTCTTAAATATGACCCATAACTACCCTAGTTCTCAACTATCCACAAGTCCTTTGAATTACAGCACACACTTTATCTTCTCCTTTGGGTTTAATTTAAATATCTTATGTTAACTGTCCCATGACTTTTATAAGTTGTGGCGAACACAGAGTACATCAAGTAATCAAATTTCCTGTCATCTATCTTCATGTCTACCACATGTAGCATGGGAGGGGCTAGAGGGGATGGGTAGTAGAGATTGTGTTTACTCTGTGTAGATGTGCAAGAGCAGATGGTAAGTTTGTCTCTTTCTTTCCAGACAATTCTTCATTTTTCATTGCATAGAAAATGTATCTACTTGTTTTCCCCTCTCCTGTGACAACACTAAATCCCTGCCTCAGCTCTAGAATTCTGAAACTCTATCTGTTCCTTGAGGTAATATCACACCTCTGTCACATTTAAGTGTACTACTAATCAGTTCTTTCTTATTTGGTATATTTTTTGGTGAAATAAAATATGTTCTCAATCTCTCTCTCCTCCCTCCCTCTCTCTCTCTCTCTCTCTCTCTCTCTCTCCCTTTTGCTCTCCCCCTCTCTCTTATCTCAGTCTCTCTTCTTTCTCAAATTACTCTTAGCATGAGTTCATGTTTAACTAACTTTCTTCTTTTTGCCTTTTTTTCCCTCTGGAGGGAAGGAGGAGAGTCTATGCTATAACTGCTACAGTCACAGGGGGACCATATTTTTTGAAAGTACATTTTAAACTTCTTTAATCTTCAAACTTTTTTGCTGTAAATATTTTTTTTAAGCTGGAACTTGAAAAACATGTTTTCATTTTTGTTTCCTACTATTTCCTTTGCTAGTCTTATACAGGCAGTTTATTACCTCAGTGTGGAATGTGGAAGCTATTGTTTTCTTTTTGGAATTTTGGAATTCTGCCAATACTGAAAAGAAAGCTTCCCATTTTTACATCCTGTTACACATGAATGTATACTGTCAAGGATGGGATGTAATTGAACTTGACTATCAAAGACATGGTTTCCAGAACATAGGATTGCACGAAGCATCACTTACAAGCATCTTGAAGGAATAGCTGGATGGAGCTAAGGTATTTAATTTCTATTTGCATTTATTTTAGATTCTGCACTGCTATCATAATAGAGCATGGGCTGTATAAAATAACAAGGATATTAGTAACTCTAAAAATGTCAAAATATTGGCAATGCATCTTAGTAACAAAATTTCATGAAAATTATCAAAATAATGATGTAAAAAGATTCCTTTACAATATAAAAATTCTTTTATTATGTCATAATATTATTAGTTTTCTAGTGAGTGTACTGTTGAAAGCTCATAACATATTCAAATGATAAAGGTTTTAAACTATGTAATAAAACTGGATAAAATATGTAGAAATGTACTAGAAGACAAAAATCCAGCAAGCAAGGGACTTAACTGTATCCATTTATTGAAGTAGAGGGAATAGACTGGGACCAAATAACTGAGTAACTCAGGAAGGCAGTTTTTGCTTTAGTTTTAAATAAATGTAGTAAGCAAGTTATGGGTAAGAGGATTAATTTTGTAGATGAAGGAGTCTGTCAGTCAACTCAGTTATAAATTATTTGTATATCAGTTTCATGAAGAAAGTATTTAAGCTGGTCATTGTAAACTAAACAATGTGACTCCTGAGGTGTTCTGTAAAATGGCTTGTCCTACATAAGTAATGAGGCCCCCTAGAAAGTTTAGGAGAGTCAAACAAAGTCATTGACACTGAGTCCTATTGCAGTCATATAGGAGAGGGCATCTCTTTACACAGGGACATATCCTAAGACCCAAGAGTGTGGGACCTCTAAAAAACAAATGCCTGTGGATGTTGCTCAATGACTTGACTTTGTGGAGAGTGTGGTTCTCTGGTGAAGTACAGCACCACCATGATTATCTCTATGAAGGCAATATTAGAAAGATCAACTAGTGAATTTTCTTCCTCTGCTTTTTTAAATTATTCATGTGATTATTTTAATATTCTTCATTTTCAAGTAAAAAGATCTTAACCTCTAATGTGGCATGTTAAGAAAACATGTTGAAAAAACATCAATCATATCATCACACTAAGAAAAAAAGTTTTGCAAAATGTAAATCAACCCCTCCCTCTGCTATCAGAGAACTGAAGTTATGGCTGCCTAAACTATAGCCTTGAGAACAGAGGATATGGGGACACTGAATATCACAACTTATAAGAAAGACAAAAAGCCCAATGGACTATAATCTGTAGCCATACTTAAAAACTTATCTATGGACTATTTTCAGAGATTAAAATTTGTAGCATCCAGCTTTTCAAAAGCTTTCATATTATTTCTAGACCTTCTATACTTTGACTTTTGATAATGACCACTGCAAGAAGAAAACACAGTAGTATATATAATATTACATATAAATATCCATATGTATTTGTGTATGCATAAATAAATGTATCTCTAAATACATGTGAAAATGAATTCATTTACACCATTGTCCAAAATAAGGGAGAAAGAAATTGTCAAACCATCTCTACCCAGATCAAAGTAAGATTATAACTCATACAAAAGATGAAGCAAAGGCTAGGGAACATTCAGATGCAGGCTTCTTGTTATTGGAGGATTGTTTCTTTCCTGACACCAAGCTCTGGCTGTGCCAATTCGTCTCCACAGTCATGATCCCTTTAGACACTGGATCCAGAACCCAGTTCCTTGGGTACCAGTGACAGTTCATTCTGGAGGTTCCAGATCTCTGCATTCTGGACCCTACCATGTGTTCAGGATGAAAGTCACAGGAAATCCTGCTATGCTTTTGCCAGATGGAGAGGAAAAGCAAATCTTTGAAACAGGCAGGGACCTCAGTGTTCCCTAACAAAGGCCAGTCCTCAAGGGAACCTGTTTCACCAGTGATCAAACTACTTGGGTTTTTCTCAGTAACTGAAGGATCTGAGGGATGGAAAATCCTCAGTCCCAGCTTCCTACAAACTTTTAGTGCCACCCTAGGAATAAAAGGGGGAAAACTCCTTGCAAAGGTTACAGAAAAGGAGAAAGCTTGCCATTGTATGAGTTCTAGGATCATACAGTGCTCCTGCACAGGCTCAGTAACATGTATTATGGTACCATTAAAGCATTCAAAAGGGTATCAAGCTCAGACCTGTTGAAGAGTCTTAAAGGAGTTCCAAAAACAAAAGACACAAAACAAAGACATTAAAGAACTGTGTGCCTCTGACACCAACAGTCATGTGTAACAGTAAACACAACCTAACCTGAAGCCAAAACTGTTAGTAACTCTTCACAGTAATAGTCTATTTATTACACTTCCTTATATCCCAGTTACACTGGCTGTACATAAAAATCACATCACATATGAAGATAGAACCTGAAAGATGCATAGTAAGCAACAGGCTCAGACAGAGAAGCTAGAGCACAAAGACTTTGTTATAAGACAAGGACAGGGTGTGTTATGTATGCTAATGGAAAAAGTAGACAGCATATAGAAATAGTTAATACACACAGATAAGCATAAATTATAGTAGATAATTTGAATGTTGAAATTAAAAAAAACTAACAAAAATAAAGAATTCCTTGATGGTCTAAACAGCATACTAAGCAGGGTAAGGAAAGACTCAGAGAGCTGAAGAAACAAAAATGGAAATTTCTAAAAGTGAAAGGTAAGGAAAGAGAGGAAAAAAATGACAATATCCAAATGCTGTTTGAAAATGGTAAGGTGTAGTAAGTATGTCATGAGAATATTGGAAGGAAGGAAGGAAGGAAGGAAGGAAGGAAGGAAGGAAGGAAGGAAGGAAGGAAGGAAGGAAGGAGGAACAAAGAGGGAGGAATGAGAGAGTCAGAGAGAGAGAGAGAGAGAGAGAGAGAGAGAGAGAGAGAGAGAAGAAAGGGAAGGAAAGCAAACTCACACTGATGTCCATATTGCTCTAGTAGTTTCTACTCTCACCACAGGGCAAAAGGTTCCTATTTCCCAGCATTCTTGCCAGTGTTGTCAGGTTTGTAGATTCTGACTGAGGCAAGTTTGTATCTCAAGGAAGTTGTAATTTACAATTCTGTAATGGCTAGGAGCATAGGAAATTACAGAGATGAGAATTCTCTACCAGACACTAAACCACAGAATCTGAACCCCACAAACTCCAAAATGAATACCAAAAATACACACACCTACATCTATAGCATTCTAACTACAGTATGCTGAAGACAATGAAACTTTGAAAATGGCCAGAAAGGGTGGAGCAAAATACCTGCTGATCCATGAGGAACAACATGAGCACAACATCAGACTTCTCTTCAAAATGGACCACTGCTGTGACAGGCCTGGCCATGTGTTTGTAGGAGGCTTGTGGAAGGACTTTGGAACTTTGGACTAGAAAAGCAAAGTGTTGAGATTTCAGTAGGCTGTTCATTAGGAGCTTGGAAGGTAAGAGAGTTGAGAACAGTGTAGATGATGGAGGTCTCACTTGTGAAGTATCAGAGAAGTTTAAAGACTTCATCCAGGCCATTTGTTATTCTGAACTAAGATTTTGTAGTTCTGATTGGCTAGAGCTGAACAATCAGCTGTTATTATTAACAAGATATAATAACTAAAAGGTGAAGCAGTTGCTTTGCTCGGATATTCAACCCTGGTCAACTAGAGGTAAATTTGAAGTGATTAGGAAGAGACTAGCATTATTGAAGGGAAATCTTCTGGTAAATATTTTCCAAGAGTCAGCACATAAGAGCTGTGTGCCAGAAGTGGCCAAGAATGTACCTTGTGCTGATATCTGAACTTGGTAGTGTAAGAATCACCCTGGAGGTGCTGGATTTGAGCAAATATAGAATTCAAGGAGAGCAGCTGAGAGTATTGGCAGGCTTGGAGTACCTGAAGAGAGCCCAGCAGAAGCTGTTGGTAAAAATGCAGCCTACCTACAGAAGACCCCAGCATCTTGAAGATGCCTGTACCATGGGATGACCACCAGGAACAGCAGCAGCAGTGGAGTGAAATGAGCTGGAGCCTAGACAATAAACTGTGTGCTGCCAATGGTGGAGCCAGAAAAGTGACTTAAACCCTTTGGAGGAGCCCAGAAGATTGTGAGTTGATCCAAGGTATTGGACATTGCAGCCATCTCCAAATGGAGATTTTTTTGGTGATCATCCTCTACTTGGAGTAGAATAGGGGGTGCTGTCATGAGCTGAGAAGCTCCAGAAGCTATCTCCAATTAATAAACAATAACAAATGAAAAATTAATTTCCTCCAACAGAGTCTTACTAGGTATACAAGCCAATATTAAGGCTAGGTCCCATGCCCAGCAGTAGATGGCCAACACAAAAAGAAACTTGGAAGGTTTTTGTCTCATGATGTTGTGTCAGAGCTTTTCTTTTTTTAAAAAAAAATTACATGTATATGCACACACACATATAAAATGTTCGAGCAATATGTTTCTTGCTCATGAAATGAGCAAGAATAGGTGATAGCTAGGCATAGTGTCATCTATATTCCTGTGGGTTGAGATAACTGAAATTCTGAGACAGGAGAATTACTTGAATGCAGCAGTCAGAGACTAGCCTGTGTATCATCATAGCAAATCACTGTATTTAAATAAATAGTTATTTTTTAAAATGTGCAAGTCTGATAACCTGATGATTGAATTCATCCCCAGAACCCATATAAAGATAGAAGGACAGAACTAATGCCATGAAGTTGTCCTCTGTCTTTTCACTTGCAAGCCTGCACATGCACACACACACACACACACACACACACACACACACACACACACACACA
>CAJQZJ010001694.1:5400445-5414106 GCA_907164525.1 Lophiomys imhausi | reverse complement strand
ACACACACACACACACACACACACACACACACACACACACACACACAAGAAAACATGCAGTTTATCAATGAAGCCCAGTGAAGACTCATCACTGTTGCAAATACTTTGGAATAAATGGCCACATCACTGAACCCACATTGTGATCCTATCATTTTACAGTGCAATATAGCTGATGAGCCAAAAGAAACAATTTCCTTTTGGCTATTATTATTCACAAGGTCTCTAATAGTGTTTGCTACCAAATTCTTAAGTGAAATACTATCATAGCCCAGTTAATTAAAGAAAAAACACTAATGCCTGCTGTAGTGAAATTAAACTATATAATGCACACATTATAGAAGATGAATGCTATTAGCCATACTCAATTTAGTTATGTGTATCATAGAAATATAAAATGAACTTTGTTTCACAATCATAACAAATAAGCCTAACAACAAAGTTATTGGAAAAAGTAATCTTGTATAATATTGTCTATTTAAAGATGCCATGAGTAAATTCTGTCGAAGGATATTATAAGATACTGTGAGTTATATATTTTTCACAAATACTTGCATGTCTAACATTGTGTTCAAAATCAGCAGCATGTGTTTAGTATTATATGTTGAGGAAATTCCAAGTTTACATTAAATGTTTAAAGTAAACAAATGCTTAGAAACACAGAACATTCTCATAAACTGTCACTACCCAACTGTCACCTGTCAACATTCATATATTTTAGACATCATTTATTTTAATCTTTCATTTTAACATTGGAGTTTGAAATGAGCCTATTTCCTAGCAATGAATCTGGAAAAATATCTGATTGTTTTCTGAATGCTAATACTTCTGTTGAGTGATATTTCTGTGTACGTGAACAAAAGGTTCCATACTTCTCCACTGAGGTTACCCTATGATCTGTGCTTGCTTTCTTTTTAAATAATATATATGTATTTTAGTTTACTATATAAAAATGTCATACACCTATATAATTTATTTTCATCATACTCACCTCTCTCCCAACTCTTCCCAAATTCCTTGTACCTCTTCAAACTTCATGTCTCCCATATTTTTAAAATGCATTATATAATGCAATATGACCAAACACACATACACAAACACAAACACACATCACAACTTTTTCTTTCCAACTCTCCCATATTCCCTCAACCACAATCTCCTCTCCTCTCTCTCTCTCTCTCTCTCTCTCTCTCTCTCTCTCTCACTCTCTCTCTCTCCCTCCATCCTTCCCCTCTCTCTCTGAGAATTTACTAAGTCAACTTCATTCTTACCCACATAAGCATGGGTGTGGGGCCTTCCTTCTAGATCATAGCAATCTTGTCAATGGCCACATTCTTATAAAATAATAATTCCCCCAAAGGCTACTATCAATTATCAAAAGCTCTTCAGTAAAGAATGTTTCCTGGAGATCAACTACCCCATTTATGTTGGGATTTGGGCTGACTGGATCTTATACATGCCTTATGTATGTAACCACTGCTATTGTCAGTTCGTGATGGATACAGTCATGTCATGCCCAGAAGATTGCATTTCACAACAATCATCCATATCCTCTGGTTTTCACAGTCATTATTCCTCCTTTCCAAGGGGTTTCTTGATTCTTGCTTGTGGTGAGGTTAATGTACAAGTCCCTTTTAAGGCTAAGCACTCAGTCTTTATTCTCAGTGCTTTAACCAGTTGCAAATCTTTCCACCGATTGTTGTCTACTACAAAAAAAAGAAGCTTTTCTAACCAAGGTTGAAAAGAGCCAAGTCTATGGGTGTAAAAAAAAAATTAATTAAATTATGTTGGATGCCATTTGTAGAAATAATTAAATTATATTGTTTAACCAGTATTTAGATTATTGTTAATTGGTTCGGCAGCTGTTAATCTTTAAGCAGCCATTTTAAATGAGTGCACACAGAGACCACGTGGATTTTAACAAGCCTTGGCCTGAATTGAGCAATCTTGGCCCATCTAAGCTAGCTCTTAAGTCTATTATCCAAATATGACCCCATATATACATACGTCCCCTTGGACGGCCATTTTCCATGCCATGCTGATGTTCCTGGCCATGTGGAATGAGGTTATTTTTCTAACCCATGGTGTGTATCTTCCTTTCTTGCTGCTCCTGGCTGGAATGCTTTAGTCCTCCATCTAAAGTGCAGGCTTCCTGTTTTAATCTCAGGAAGTCCCACTTTTCTGTTTTTGCCCAATCTCAGGCGTCAGCATTTATTTTAACCAATCAGAGTCAATGTAAGTAACAGACAGCAAGCAGGATCAATTAATTAACATTTAGAATGCTTAACACTACCCCAACATATGGGTATAAATATAAATATTTAGAAGGCAATATGACAGCATGACCATTGAGCAGAATAAGAATATCAGGTTCTACAATAGCGTCTAAGACTTCCCATCCATATACTTTTATCCAGGAGTACAGACCCAGTCATGAGGGGCTTTTCCTGTGAAGTAAGCTTCAAAGCTAGTCATAACATGGATAATTGCCCTTAACAGCCATGTCACTATTGCCCTAGTAAGAACAACTAATTTGTCAGGTCATATTACAGCATGTAGATCCAGAGCTAGGTAAGGCCGTTGGTAGATTTTCTCCTCAAGAACCCTGCATATTATCTGTCAGTACTCTGAAGTTGTCAATTAAAATAAGTTTCCTGATCAGATTAAAACTGATTTCTCTGTTATGCAGTCAAAGTATGTGATGGCTTTCCCAGCAGGTCTTCAAATGTATTTATGGTGGATAAACAGGGACAATAAGCTACATTCCTGAGAGGTACCCTGACCAATACCTCATAAAGAGGTATCCCATGCAATTTCATTTAACAACCAATGTTTTCTTGGAGACCAGAAAAGTCCAGTCATACAAGGTAATTTCAATCAAATTCTTTTTTTTTTTCCTAACAACTGAACTTTAATAATGTTGGCCTCTACTTCACATTAGATACCAAAATTACATTCCAAATGAATCATAAACCTAAGCAGAAAACCACAGGCCACAAAGCTTCCACTAAGAAAAGTGTATGTTTAGGTACAAACACCCAACCAATAACCATAAAAATTGATATATGTGAATTTGTTCATATAAGATACCATTTTAAAAATTAAAAAAGCAAGGTACAGGTTGCTTGATGAAAACTGTTAAATTCAGATTATATAAAGAATGCCTGCATCTCGACAATTTTAGATATTCAGTTTTTCTTAATGATGTGGTGAGGGTGATGGTGGCTGCAAATAGATATTTCACAAGGAAAATACTCCAAAACAACATGAGAACTGTTCCACAACCTTAGTTATCAAGACAACAATGAAAATCCCAGTAAGATTTCACTCCCCACAAACCAGATTGGCTTAATTTAAGAAGTCTGAGTAAATGCAAGACAAGATACAAAAAAAAAAACCCTAAATATTTTTGGTGTGGACATGAAGTTGAGGTACAGGGAATTTGGGAAGAGTTGGGAAGGGGTGAGTATGATGAAAATAAATTATATAGGTGTATGACATTTTTATATAGTAAACTAAAATACATATTATTAAAAAAGAAACCTACTGGAAAGTTTTCAATTAAGCCTATCCTGTGGGGAAGTCCTCTGCAATATTTTTCTTCTAGATATTTACCTAAGAGAAATTAAAACATATATCCACAAAAGACTAACACAAAAAATTTTCACAGTAGCTCATAATAGTTCAAAGTGATAAGACTCTTGAGTGCTCATCAATAGCAAAATAGATAGATGAGACACTGCAAAATATTCTTAGAATACAATATTCTCCAATATAGGAATGCTAACAGACAGTCCACCAATGGCATGGGTAAATCTCAGAGGCATTATGATGAGAAGTAGCCAAACACAGACCATTTTTTTGTGTAGCTCATAATAGTTCAAAGTGATAAGAATCTTGAGTGTTCACCAGTAGCAGAATAGATAGATGAGACACAGCAAAATATTCTAATAATATATTATCCAATGTAGGAATGCTAACACATAGTCCACCAATGGCATGGGCAAAATGTATAAGGTTTTATACATCAAAATATCACAGAACATCACAGTTAGAGGGTTTCATAGGGTTTCAGTTGCTGTAAAAAGACACCATGACTAGGGCAACTCTGATAAAGGAAAACATTTGACTGGGGTTGTCTACAGTTCCCATCATTATCATGGTGGGAAGTATGGAGACATGGAGGCAGCCACTGTGTTGAAGAAAGAGATGAGAGTTATACACCTTTATCTGCAAGCAACAGGAATAAAAGTAAGCTGCTAGACCTAGGTTGAGCTTCTGAGACCTCAAAATGCATCCCCAGTAACCGACTTACTCCAATTTACAGCAAGGCCACACCTCCTGATAGTGCCACTCCCTATAAGTCTACGGGGGGCCATTTTCTTTCAAACCAGGGTAAAGGGAATATTGACACAGAAGCACTGTGCTATGAAATGGTCATTTCCTCTAGCTGGGTGGAGTATGGATAACATCATTGTATTTATTTATAAAACTGTATATATTTGAATTGAACAAACTTTAAGAAAAACATATCCAATGATTCTGTGTCAGAATTTAAAAGGACTAATTAGACAAACTGCCAGTGCTACATTAATTGGGGAGATTATTACATATGCCCCATCTGCTCACAATACAGATGAAATAAAGTACTGTGTTGGATTCCTTGAGCACATTTTCTTTTCTTTTTTTCTTTTTTGTATTATTTTGTTTTTAAATCTTCTTGTATTTTTTGAGATTATAATATAATTACATCAGATCTTTTTTCCCTTTTCTCTCTCTAAACCCTTTCATATACCCTTCCTCACTCCTTTAAATTTGTGGCCTTTCTTTTCTTTTTTTTTCATTTTTCATTTTTTATTTTTTAAATATTTATTTACTACTTCAGGTTACATCTCTATCACAGTGTCCTCTTTATGCCCCTCCCAGTTCTGCCTTCCCATCCTCTACCTCCTATCCCTTCCATCCCACTCCTCTGGAGTGGAGTGTCCCTCCATAACAGGCCTCTGCCCCAGTTCAGCAGTCATATGAGGGCCAAGAGCCTCCTCATACACTGGAAGCCTACAAGGCAGCACCACTAGGACAAAGTATCTCATTCATAGGAAACAAAGTCTATGTTCCTATTCCCCTTGGTGCATTGGTTGTAGTATAGTTATCCTGTACTATATGGCTAAAATCTGATTATAAGTGAATAGATGCCATCTGCATCCTTCTGAGTCTAGATTAGCTCACTCAGAATGAGCTTCTCTAGTTCCATCCATTTGGCTACAAATTTGCAAGATTTCGTAGTTTCTGATAGCTCAGTAGTATTCCATTGTGTAGATGTACCACAGTTTTTTTTATCCATCCTCAGTTGAGGGACATCTGGGTTGTTTCCAGTTTCTAGCTATTACAAATAAGACTGATATGAACATAGGTGAGGAAACTTCCTTGCAATTTGGTGAGGAATCATGTGGATGTATACCCAGAAGTGGTATGGCTGGGTCTTGAGTTAAAGCTATTCCAAGTTTTCTAAGAAATCGCCAGACTGATTTCCATAGTGGTTGTGCAAGTTGTACTCCCATCAGCAATGGATGAGTGTTCCTTTTTCTCCACAACCTCACCAGCATGTGCTGTAATTTGATCTTTTGATCTTAACCATTCTGACATGAAATCTTAGAGTCCTCTTGAGTTGCATTTCTCTGATGATTAAGGATGCTGAGCATTTCTTCAAGTGTCTCTCAGCCATAGGGATTCCTCCTTTGTGATTTCTCTGTTTAGCTCTGTTCCCCATTTTTTGATTGGATTATTTGGTTTCTTGGCATTTAATTTCTTGAGCTCTTTCTAAATTTTGAATATTATCTCTTTGTCAGATGTGGGGTTGGTGAAGATTTTTTTCCCAATCTGTAGGTTGTCATTTTGTTTGAATGACAGTGTCTTTTGCCTTACAGAAGCTTTTCAGTTTCATGAGGTCCCATTTATTGATTGTTGGTCTTAGAGCCTGAGCTGTTGGTGTTCTGTTCAGGAAGTTGTCACCTGTGCCGATGAGTTTGAGGGTTTTTCCCACTTTCTTTTCTAATAGATTTGGTGTGTCCAGCCTTATGTTAAGGTTTTGATTCACTTGGACTTAAGTTTTGTACAAGGTGATAAGTATGGGTCTAATTCCATTTTTTTACATGTCGACATCCAGTTAGATGAGCACCATTTGTTGAAGATGCTGCACTTTTTCCATTGTATGGTTTTAGTTTCTTTGTCAAACATTAAGTGACCATTGGTGTGTGGGTTCATTTCAATTGATCCACTGGTCTGTTTCTATATCAGTACCATGCCATTTTTATTACTATTGCTCTGTAGTAGAGCTTGAAATCTGGGATAGTGATACCTCCAAATGTTATTTTTATTTATTTATTTATTTATTTATTTATTTGTTTGTTTGTTTGTTTATTTATTTATATTGTACAGGATTGGTTTAGCTATTCTGGGTTTTTTGTTATTTCATATGAAAGTGAGAATTGCTTTTTCCAGGCCTATAAAGAATTGTGGTGGTATTTTGATAGGAATTGCATTGAATTTGTATTTTGCTTTTAGCAGAATGGCCATTTTTATTATGTTGATCCTGCCTATCCATGAGCATGGGAGATCTTTCCATCTTCTGATGGCCTCTTCAATTTCTTTCTTCAAGGACTTGAAGTTCTTGGCATACAGGTCTTTCACTTGCTTGGTTAGAGTTACCCCCAGGTATTTTATATTGTTTGTGGCTATTGTGAAGGATGTAGTTTCCCTAATTTCTTTCTCAGCCCATTTATTTGTTGTATAAAGAATGGTTTTAGCTCAGAAGAGGAAACTAAACTGTCTTCAGTGGAGAAAGCTTATGCAGTTGGCAGAACTCCTAATCACATGAATTCAGAATATGATCTGTCCATAAAGATAAATTGGCAAAGAAGGATTTCCAACAAGATTAGTTTTTTAAAAAAGGAAGAAGAGCTTCCAATTTTTTTAAAATTAATTTTGTATCCAGTCTCCTTGCTGGAAATATTTACCATTTGTAGGAGTTCTCTGGTGGAATTTTTGGGATAACTTATGTGTACTATCATATCGTCTGCAAATAGGGATAATTTGACTTCTTGGTTTCCAATTTGTATCCCTTGATCTCCTTTAATTATCTTATTGCTCTAGCAAGAACTTCAAGTACTATGTTAAAGCAATATGGTAAAAGTGGACGTGCATGCTTTGTCCCTGAGTTTAGAGGAAATGCTTTAAGTTTCTTGCCATCACCTTGCACAAATCTTAAGTGCAAATGGATCAAAGACCTTAACACACTGACACACTAAATTTATTAAAAGAGAATGTGGGGAAAAGCCTTAAACTCATTGGCACAGGTGAAAACTTCCTGAACAGAATACCAACAGCCCAGGCTCTAATACCAACAATCAATAAATGGGACCTCATGAAACTGAAAAGCTTCTGTAAGGCAAAGGACACTGTCATACAAAAAAAACGGCAAGCTACATATTGGGAAAATATCTTTACCAACCCCACTTCTAACAGAGGGGTAATATCCATAATTTATAAAGAACTCAAGAAATTAAACACAAAGAAACCAAATAATCCCATCAAAAAAAATGGGTAACAAACTAAATGAAGAATTCACAATGGTGTAATCTCTAATAACGGTCAGACATTTGAAGAAATGCTCAACATCCTTAATCATCAGAGAAATACAACTCAAGAAAACTCTGAGATTCCGTCTCGCACCTGTTAGAATGGTTAAGGTCAAAAACTCAAATGACAGCACATGCTGGTGAGGTTATGGAGCAAGGGGAACTCCTTCATTGCTGGTGGGAGTGCAAACTTGTACAACCATTATGGAAATAAGTCTGGGGATATCTTAGAAAACTTGGAATAGCCCCACCTTAAGACCCAGCCATACCACTTCTGGGTATCCACCCAAATGATTCCTCACTAAACTACAAGGACATATCCTCATCTATATTCATAACAGCCTTATTTTTAATAGACTCTGGAAACAACCAGATGTCCCTCAACCAAAGAATGGATAAAAAAAAAAAAAAAACTGTGGTACATTTACACAATGGAATACTACTCAGCTATCAGAAATAAAAAACTCATGCAGTTCACAGCCAAATGGAAGGAACTAAAAAAGCTCATCCTGAGTGAGCTAACCCAGACTCAGAAAAGTGCACATGGCATCTACTCACTTATAATTGGATTTTAGCCATATAGTACAGGATAACTATCCTACAAACAACACACCAAAAGGATCAGGAACACAGATTTCGTTAGCTATTAATAGGACAATTTGCCCTAGGAGAAGCTCTTAGCCCCCATATGACTATTGAACTGAGAGGGGTTGATATGTAGGAACACTCCACATTGGAGGAATGGAATGATGGGAGAGGGAGAAGAGGGTGAGAGGGTGGAACCTGGAGGGGTGGAAAGAGGGTACTATGATGGAGATGTAACTTGAAATAATAAATAAACAAAAAAGGAAGAACATGTAAATTAAATGCCATCAGGAAGTATTAAGAGATGAGCTGTTGAAAGAGTCTGTTTAGCATATACAGAAGAAAATGAATGAAAGATCTAAGGAGAATAGTCAGCATGGATATTATCTAAATTATCTAAATATTATCTTAAAATTTACAGGCATTTAAGTAAACATGGCTTATAATCCAGAGCTGTACGCCAACATTAAAGTCCTCTGTACAATTAGCAAAGGATTAAACTGTTGAGTTAAAGAGAAAGGGATAGTTTTCAGTACTAAATATAAAAAATATAGACAGATAAAAGAAGGTAAACTTTGGCATCCAGGTGTGCACATGCACCCTAGCACATACATTTACAACAACTCCTATCTTCAAGTTTTGCTTTTTTCTATGAAAAATATCTTTACATATAAAGGATCCCCAACCATAAATATCACCATGGTTTGATGATTCAGTAATTCCCTACTAAGAAAATGATTCTACTCCTGGGACACTGTTGAAAGGCCAGTAGAATATAAGGTTGTCATTAATAACTCATAAGGGTATATACCTATAACTGTTATGTTCTATTATTAATTAGCATGGTGAATCTGTTCATGTGTCTAGTTTATCAGTTAAAATTTATGATAGGTGTGAAGGCACAGGGAAATCATGTGCTTACAGTGTTTAATGATATTTGTAGTTTTGGACATTGTTGCAGAATATTTGATAACATTGTGAACCCCAAGACTATAAACTGTAAAAACCTGTTTCTAATTGTGGGATGGCTCAGCCTTTAATCCTAGAGTTTTCTGTTTCTGTATAGGAGTACTTGTGGTGTGACTAGCCCTAACACACACTTTTAAACCAAGATCTTTCTGCACACAGGATTAAATAAAGTTAACCCGAAATCAAGAGGTGGATCAAGTAACAAACTGACAGGGATTAAACCAAAAGGAGGGACTTTGAGCTGGAGGGTATTTAAGCCAGCATGGAGAAAGAATTGGCCATTTTGCTTCCTTCAAGGCCTTTTTTTTTGGGTTTTCTCCTTCAGGGTTTTCTCCTTCTAGGCTTCCTCCTCCTGGGCTTCCACCTGCATAAGAAAGTCACCTGGTTGAGCTAGCAAACTTTTTTCTTCTGGGATGTGAGTTGAATAGGGAGGCTTTTTGCCTCTGGGTGTTGGTGCAATAGGAAGATTAGCTGGGTGCTTTCTGTGTCTCTCTGAGATGAGGCTTTCATCTAGGCATCTGGCTCCTGAGCCTTCACTGGTAAAATTGAATGATAAGGATTTAGATTTATTTATTTATTTATTTAAAAACAGGGCATTTGTTAAAGACTTGGATCTTAAACCCATTGGTAATATGTTGACTGCTGGAAGTCTCCCATTGAGGAGAGATTTGCATTCTCTATGTAGTCTATTATTCTTTAGTACAAAATTGCTAACATTAGTCACCCATCAGTGTAATAACCTCTTAATCTCCATGTACTTGTATTTCAACCCTGAGACAGTCAAACCAAAAGAAGTCATGATGACGTTTGGATTGAAGCTGAAAACATATACATGTCTTCTAAAAGCACTTATTAGCTATGAATTATCATTAGTAAACATATCATATTTGTCTTTTGGGTTTTTGTTTTTAGTTTTGTTTTGTTTTGTTTGTTTTGCTTTGGTTTTTGGGGGTTTTCGTTTGTTTGTTTGTTTGTTTGGTTGGTTGATTTGTCAGTTTTGAAAGGGAGTCTCGCTGTTTAGCAGACCCTGTTCTGGAACACTATGTAGATCAGGTTGGACTCAAACAGCAGAAATACATTTGTTTCTACTTCCAATGTGTTGGGATGAAAAAGAGGTACTACAACACCTGGTTCTATTTTTTAAAATAATTGTCAAGAAAACATGGTGATAATACTTTTTGCTAAAATTTAGGTGTCAGAGGTAGTGTAAGAATCTGAAAAATATAACTTAAAAGTGCCTCAGGAAAAATCACCAAGGCATACTTATTTGGACATGGGTGGTTCCAAGCTCTTTAAATTCTGGTTCACCTTAAAAAATACATAGTATTATTTTATACAGGGTTTTTAAAAATATTTATTTGTTACTTCAGGTTACATCTCCATCACAGTGTCGTCTTTCCAACCCTCCCGGTCCCGCCTTCCCACCCTCTGCCCCCTATCCCTTCCATCACACTCCTCTGGAGTAGAATAGACTGTTTTTATTCTCAACTCCTTTAAGATATAGACAAAACAAAAAACACATTTGTATTTTAAAATTCTATTTGTTTCAAGTCATCTTCAAATTTGAGCATTCAAAATTTATCCATATATTAATGTGAAATAATGTAAGTTAAGTCACTCATTACATTTCACACAGATTTTTAATGAGTTTGTTCATATTTTCATAAATAATCATGGTTATCACTTAATGAATGCTTTCTAAGTGTCACACATTATAGGGATCAACTGAAGAAACTTAGTCTCAGTCAGTACTTGTAACATTTCTCCCAGAATAGTCCAGGATTAATCAGATTCATTGACATAGAAAGACTCTAAAGACTAGAACAGGTCTTTATTTCTTTGTGATTGTGCATGTTAGCTTATGTTTAGGTATGTGCACCACTGTGCACATGTCAGTATCACTCGAATATTTGTAGCAGTCAGCTCTTTCCTTCTACCACGTATGTCTGCAGAATCAAAATCAGGTCCCCAGTTTTGGTGGCAATCCTCTTTACCTCCTGAGCCAGCTTACTAGCCCATGGGCTAAAATATAATAAATATAATATAATCTAGTATGCTACCAGCTCCTAGTTGGCATATTTAAATCCAGACCCAGCTTTGGAGCTAAGTACAAAACTGTAAAAAACATTACAAAATCTTCCTGTGGAATGGCAGAGAAATTCATTCAAATATGAAACCTAGTCTGCATAGCTTGAATGAGATGGAAAATGTTCTCATCAATCTGACCTGAAGCCCCTACTGTGATGTCTCACCTTAGGCCTGGAAGGGGGAAGTCTCTAACAATATGATCACTCGCTTTCTGTGCTAGGCGGCCACAGAGTCAAGAAGCTGAATTTGAACAACACGGGAGCTGATGATACTTTGAAAAAAATTACCAAGACAACTTACTTGCATACACTTTTTCTAACAAAAAGCTTATTATCTTTAAAACACACTGTTGGATAGCATCATCTCTCTAAAGAGGTACAGAAAAAATTAGCCCCAACACAGAGGACCAAAATGCAATGTTTAAAAAAAAAAAAACCAAGTGCTGCAAAGTTGTCATTACAAAGATATTCTGAAGTGTGTGCTTGCATAGCTGAAGCAGATGGAGTTAATCATGCCATACTGGAGACTTCTTTTTTCACCTCCCCTTGAAATAATTAGCCACGAGACTGTAAGTACATTTTTCATGTCAAATGGACAGTGGCTTCAAAGAAATTTGAGGGCAGAACTGCAGGAGAGTGAGAAGAGGAGACTGACTCAATGCACGAAAGACAAAACATTAACATTTCTTATATAACCACTGAACACGTGTCAGCACCCATGAGGTCACTTTCAAATGGAAACAACAGAACTAAATAGCTACTACACTAAATATATGAGCAGAAGAAATGAAGCTGATCTTGTCCATCACTTCCAATACTTACAGAATATCAGAAGAACCTTCAGAGATTGATTAGCTCTAAATTAAAATATGTGAATGAAAGCAGAATGAAATTGCTGGAAAACTAGTGATAGTTGCCATGTCTGGGAAAGAAAAACAAAAGCGTACTTGCAATCTTGATCAGATCAACTTATATGCTTTAATCCTACTCCATAACTAGTTAGTTAGTTAGTTAGTTAGTTAGTTAGTTAGTTAGTTAGTTTTATAAATATGAAATCACTACATAATGCCAGCTGTCTTCAAACATTTAAGCCTACTGTTTCTTTCTCTCAACTGCTGAGGTGACAGACATTCATTTCCATGTCAAGCCCAACAGGACTTCTCTTACTCTCTTATCAACCCTTACAAGGTTATTTAATCAAAATGTCCATTTTAGGACTTTCCACTGTAGCCATTTGAATTTTCAGTAAACCAAACAAAATGAGTACACAGGATTTGCTTTCCTGTACATCATATTCACTTACATGAGCAGAGAATGGTCACATGTTTGGCTTAACCATACTAGAATTGTTTGCTGTCAAACATGCAGAATATTGCCAAAAAGAAATAATAATGTAAATAATTATAATTTTATAATCAATCCACTTCACATATAGTGACTTCTTTAATGGTAATAGTATCTTAGGGGACTGCTTGTTAGATCTGTATGTTATTAATAGAGGAGCCAAATGCAGAGACCCTAAGTGATTTTTACAAATATTCAGTGACAGTGCAGAGACTGACACTTGGTTACTTCACATTTGGGAACTATGCACTGTGTCCCAGAAGTACACTGAATTTGAACAGATATAATGAGTGGCAGCCCTATTGAAACCTCTTGAGTATGATGCATGCTGTACCCTCCCTACAGATCCCACCAGAAGATTCTTCCGAGCTGTGTCAGTCTGTTCTAAGAAGCATCTCCTATTAACCCTTTCTCTTGAGCAATCTGAGTCACCATTTATAAGAAGTTCATAGTTACATGTACTCTCATAGAATCAAATTTTCTTTCTTTCAGAGCTTGGAGTAAGTTGCTGGGGAGGCAGAAGGTGATGTCTGGAAATTGAAAAGTACAATATCCTACATATTATACAATAAGAGTGTCCCAAAGAAGCTGTTCCTACATCCTGTTCATATAAAGTGAGAATGATTGAAAAATGTTTTTGTTTTGAAGCTACAAAGTGTTCCAAGCCATGTTAGAAAGAATAACTGATGTTTATATTATCCAGTGACAGATTAGTCACTCATAATTCAGAAAGGGTGGGGATTTCTATGAATGTTCTCCAAATCTTATTTTCTTCCTATTTCTGTTGCTTTTTAAAGGCCTATTTCAATTTTGATCACCATGATCCTCTTTGTGAGTAGCAAAAATCATTAAAGGATCATCTTCGTGCTCTGACATTTTCCAGACTCATAACTATTCCCATAGCTGTTGAGCAATGATACAAGGAATGGTAAACCAGAACAATGAACTTACCCGTCTGTATCCAAGGCTCCTCCAGCTTGTGCTCCAGTGCTGATGCACAAGACACACACACACACGCACACACACACACACACACACACAC
>CAJQZJ010001694.1:5368039-5378543 GCA_907164525.1 Lophiomys imhausi | reverse complement strand
CCCTGCATTCTCTCCCTGCATCCTCTCCCTGCATTCTCTCCCTGCATTCTCTCCCTGCATTCTCTATTTACCTCTCCTGCTCCTGTCCCTACCCACGCCAAGCCCGCCATCTATTTCATTTGCCCTTTCCAGGGAGATCCATGTTTCCTTCCTATAGCCCTCCTCTTCACCTAACCTCTCTGTTGTAGCTTGATTATCATGTATTTAATGCTAATATCCACTTATAAATAAATACATACCAGATTTATCTTTCTGCATCTGAATTACTTCACGCAGAATGATAATTTTATAAGACAAAATGTTTTATAAGTCTATAAAACAAAAATCAAGAAAGAATACAGTAGTTCTCCAAAGCATCTGAAACAAATTGTTTTGTTGATTGTTGTACTTTTATTGTTGAGTGTTTATATTTTTCAGTGTGTAATAAACTTAGAAATTGCAGAGACACAGATATGTTTCAAATGAAAACATAATTTAACACATATCAGATTAATGACTTTAGCATATTTACTTTTATCACAACTAAACAAATGATAAGTGTATGTGTCTATTGTCATTTTTGACCAATTATTTTGAGTGAAGTGCCCAAAAGGCAGTTTTTAATCATTTGTATGCTAAATACATTTGAAACAAATCAATAGTTTTTCTATCCCTCCAAATACTTTCCTCAAAAGATAAATAGCATTCTTATATGAATAGAAAAATACAGTATGACAGAATTTTTAAAAAGGTTTTGTTTGTTTATTTCACATGAACATTCAAGACTGCCCCAATACACTGTGAGAATAGTGTGTCCTTTGGCTCACTGGTTGTTCTCACTCTTCCTCGTGGCAAACAAGGTAAGAAAATGAGGAACAGTTGAGCCAAAAAAAAAAAAAAAATCACTGGAAATAATACAGTTAAATTTTGGCTTACAAATATTCGGAGTTCTAACATTTTAATTTCTTATAATTTTTTTCTTACTGACATGAGTTATTCTTCCCACTCTTCCACTCAGTAATTTGGATTCCTACCTGAAGAGGATTTTTCCATTCACAGCACATAAAGCTCCCATCAGCCTCTTCCCGTGCTTAGGATTTATTCATCTCACCAACACTTTTTTTTTTTTTTTTTTTTTTTTTGCTGGAAGCAAATCAGAAAGTGAAGGAAATTACAAATTGAAAAGGATTGACATGTCAACCAGTATGACTTCCAGAGAGAAGGAATTCTTATTATCATTTATGTTGTTCATTATATCTGACACCATTACCACTGTCCTTTAATCACACCAAGAGAGCATTTTTGTATGTTTGTTTAACATTTAAGATGGTGTTCAGTTTTATGTTTTCTCCATCCACAGTTTGAGGAAAAAAATGAACAGAAATATTTTGGCTGCATACCTCTCCCAAGGATCATGGGCCAAGTCTTCCTTTCTGAGCTCTGCAGCATTGACTCTCAGTACAGACAGAGGCACGCCTGTTAGTTAAAGGGGATTTTTCTCATCAAGGAAGTAAAGGGAGCCATTATCTGTTATTAGCTGAAGAATACAGAAAGGAAAGCTATCCAAACCATGTATATCTTCCTTGCCTAAAAGCAGCCAGGTACACAAATCTCATTATCCTCTTTCTCCCTTGGATGTTCTTGGAATGGAACTCTCAACTTTCATCCAACTATTTGGCAAATACACAATTATCTCACAGTATGTTAAAGGCATTATTCTCAGTATGATGTTTTAGTTTATAATTCTACAACTTCAGTAATGAAGACAATAGAAACAGATATGGCAACAGCTTATACACTATGTAAAAGGATATTTAAGCTGGAACATACGTGGTGCAACAAAGAATTGAAAAGACATTATCCTTGGGATTACAGGACTGCTTCAGGAAGGGTGCTGCTGAGGTGGAACATTGTTGTATCTTACAGGGTAGGTAAAAAGAGTTCATAAGAGAAGCCAACCAAGATAAAAGAACCGGTTAGGGAAAAGTACCAAAAGGTGAGTATGGTATGCTTTTCAAACAGGTCCAAGTCATAGGATGTATGGCATACGTTCTTTATCATTGATTTAGAAAATTCTAAACCAAAAGTATGGAGGCTTTAAATAAATAACAATATTTTTTTCCTTTTAAAACATATTAAAAATTCCATGCGTTCATGTGTTTGGATAAATTCTACCACCCACTTCCTCTCCTCCAACTCCTCCCATGAAACCCATCCCACTCTTCTTTTCCAGCTTCATGAACTACTGAAAACAAACAAACAAAAATCACTGAATCCATTCAGTGTTATGAGTATGTGCATGGGAGTAGGATCATCCAGTGGGCATGGGCAGCCTATCAGATGTGTGTGGCATCCCCGAAGGAAACTGTCCCTCTCTACCCTAGCAGCCCTCAACTGCCAATAGCTCCTCATTTAGAGATGAGACTTGTTAATCCATCACCAGATCCATGTTGGAACTTTGACTGCCTAGATCTTGAGCAAGTTTCATGAATACAGTTACAACCTCTTTGAGTTCACATGTACAGAGACCCTTTCCTATCCAGACAACACTGTTTCATGGTGGTCCTTCACAACCGTGCCTCTATCACCTCCTATTCCACCATTCATTAGCTTCGGGGTAGGAAGGGTGCACTCCATTGACACTCTCTGCATGTTGACCTATTTTGAGTCTATGAATCAACTGTCATCAGCTGCAAAAGTAAGCTTCTTTACTGACAACTGAGGGATACACTAATCTCTGGGTGTAAAGAGAACCATTTAGAGGGAATTTTGCAGAACGATAATAGTAGGTAATAGTTTCTTCACTAGTGTCTAAGACCTAGCCAGCCATGTATTCTTGACCCATACATGAGCTCCATCTTGTGAAGAGAGTAAAATTTATATTTTTGTAAAAGCCTGTTTATATTAATTATTGGCATAAAACAAGATAAACTTAAATATTTTGTACTGGTGACCAATTCTTTTTGTCTGAAAATTTTCACTTTACCTTAGGTTATTAACTATTTTAAGGAGGTCTACAAAACAAACACTCACCAATTGTTAATCATAAAGAACTTTATTTTAAACCAAATCTTACAGATATACACATAGAGAATATATAAACATATATTGAACATGAAAACAAGTTTGGTCACTAAAGAGATAAGTATGCTTTGCAATTTTTATGTAAAGAATTACATTTTGGCAGAATATTTGATACTACAGGACAAAGAATATCTCACCATTTTCAGGCCTAATCGCATTTTGATAATAGAATCACCAGAGATAAAGATAATGCTTCCCAAGTATATGTAGCAAAAAAAAAAAAATCAGAAATATAACTAAGTCCAATTCAGAAATTGTTGAAAATTCTATTGTACTTCTAAGAAAAAAAATCGTTGAAATTGTGGGGAGGGGACATGAAATCAATGTCAGTAGGTCAAACAGAACAGATTTTTTTAGAATCAAATATTCAAATACAATTCCATCCAAATATAAACTACTTTAATATATACAATGGAATGAGTTTAGGAAATAATAAAAGTCTGTTTTTCATAGTTATACTACCACATGTGTAAACACTGCAATTTATAACATATAATTTCTCAAGTGTGAGCCAAGGTATTTCAAGACGGGTTCCTTGGTATTGTGTGGTGTGATGTTGTGGGTGATGTAAAGTTCACATACTGTATGCCTAGAACCAAAGTTATGATAAGTCACAAGCAAGCCCTGATGGAAACATCTATGATTTATTATGCGCTTGATTTTGAGTTAATATTTTTTGTTGGATATATTTGAAAAACCTTTTATAATTGTCAATTTGTTTTATATCCATCACTTTCAGTTTTGCTATCTGTAGTAAGGTAATTTCTTGTGAAGTTTATGAAGCTGGATCTAAGGCATGTTATTCAAAACACTTAATCCTACATCGTGAATGGCTGTACTTAAGAAATCATTAAAATTAACTTTGACCAAAAACTGAAAATTGAAAAATGTTTTCAATGACGCTAAGATAAATTTTATTTTAGAAGCATAGTTATAATTCACTAAAAGCAACAGTCCACAGCACTTTTCCTGTTTCCTTCTTTTAATGGCAATCTAGAAACCCTTGATGGCCAACAGCTCATACAGAGAGCAAAGTTGGTTTGAGTACCTCCAATCAACTATTCCCTTGAAAACTGTCATATTTAAGAATTCTGGCAGCAATCAAGAGTGAGCCCAGTTTCTTGCATTTGCTTCACACTCCTAAAATGCTATGAAAATAAACCTCTATCTACTCTGAGTCTTGTGGTAAATGTGTGCTTATAAAGATCCTTACAATTAAATTGTCACCACAAAGAAGTGAAGATCCTTCACTTACATCTGAACAGCAGGTCCCTCCCTACCACCACAGAGGTGATGCCATTTCTTGGAAACAATCAATGCATGTTCTTACTGAACACATGTATGTTGTAGATAGAAATGTGAGTGAGCTAATACAGGCTAGGAAATTTTTCGAAGAATCTTGAATTGAAAAATATGTAGGATGATTTGACCACATCTACATATTCTTGGGAATTTAGAAAGCCATATCCAGATCTAGGGCACTGATCTTTTTCCCTTTACTCACTCTGAGGCTCTGTATAGGCAGGAAGTAAGGACGAAAGTAGAGCTATAAAAAATGCCTGCCAATTCATTAAGGGCTTGACCCAGTAGTATAAACTCAAAGAGAGACACACATAGATACATAGTAATCAAGCAGTCAGAGAGGGACTATGAAAGCCACATGAGGAAAATGAATCATCACAAAAGGAAATGCCAATATGATTAATAGTTCACTTTCATCAGAAACCATGGAGACAGTGGAATGACATTTTCTAAGTAACAAAAGAAAAACACAATTAGGCAAAAAAAAAAAAAACCTAATAAAACAAAGGAGAAACTAAAACATTCTTTGTTACAAAACTAAGAATTATTCTCAGACCTGCCCTACCAGAGACAACACTCCACAGATTAAAAGAGAAATAACTGTATGCATGCTCCTCTTTATAAATCTTCTATGTAATATGGAAGTCAAAGATACACATCAGTAATTATAAAACTTTTTTCATAAGATATCATTTCTGAAAAATATAATATATAAGACAAATGTAGCACACAGAGAGGAGATGGGGTTGTATTGGAAATAAGTTTTTATATTATGCTGAATTTCACCTAAACTAGATTATAAACAATGTTACTTTTTAACTGTAGGGCAATCCCTCAGACAAGTAGAGAAGCATTATACTAGAAATTAACTACTTAACACAAAATGAATCAGGCATAGAGAAATGAAGGAACAACAATCAAAAAGATAAGAAAAGATTTTGAAACATGCAAATAAATTAAAAACTGAAAATTTAAATACTAACTCATTGATAATTACATTAAATTTAAATATTTTATTGTAACAAAAAAACAGTAGATTAGCAGAATAAATTTTCAAATTGGTCCAATAAAATGTATCTATACGGCATGTACACTACATACTACAGAAAAGAATGTGTCAGGAATAAAATGAAGGGAAAGTACATCCTGTATGAACAGTGGCCAGGATAGAGCTCAAGTGGGCATGAGAAGTTTAAGCAAAATATGACTTAAAAGAGAAATTGCTACTAAACAGAGAACAAAACACATCAGTGAAAGTCTATTTTTCTAATGCTAAAACAGTGATATGCATGTACCTTTAAAAGAGAGACCTGAGATTTATGAAACAAAGAATGATAAAATTGAAAGAAGTAATAAGTTATTCAACATTTACAAAGACTGTAATACACTCAGCAAGAGAGCATTAGCATGCAGACACTGAGAAGAGTTTCAAACAATATTATAGTGAGCTAGTCTCCACAGAGAGCTGTTAAACTTCTAGTCCAACATCAGCCCAATCCAGAGTGTTGCTCTCAAGCACAAAAATACTACTAGAAAGTTTAAAAAATATCCATACATTCAAAAAGAGCTCAAATCACACACATGAAGAAAATGGGCACCACTGAGAACTTTTCTTTTGAAATTCACAAAAATGAGTATCCGAACATACTCAACAACCTACAGATGAGAGAGGAAATCACAATATGAAACACTTTGAAATGAATGAAATTAGAATTATAGATACCATTATAAGGTTTTTGAGAAGTAACATTTATGAGTAAATTAATAACTGTAAAATCATACATTAAAAAGGAAATCAATCTAAAAACAGCAGCTTATACTTATTCTAGTAATGAAAATTTTAAAAGACCAAAATCAGCCTATGTTCATAGAAGTAAAAAAAAAAAAAAGTAAAACTATTAGAGTCTAGATAAATGGTATGGAATGTAGAAAATTAATAGATAAATCACCAATTCCACAAGTTAATTTTTAAAATAAAAAATAGTGTTGACACATGTTTAACTGGATGACCAAGAAAAATTGAGACTAAAATTATGAATTAGGAATACAATTCATATCATTACTACTTTCTCAACATTTTAAAAAGTCAAAAAGTTAAAGATATAAAAATTCCACATGATGATATCCTTTAATAACATGAGTAACAAAATTCCTGATAACAAAGGATTCCTAGAACTGAGGCAGCAGAAGCAGGAGGATGGATGAAAGCTGGAGGTGGCCAAGATCCACACAGCAACTTCTAGACCAGGCAGAACCACATGACAAGGCTGACTCACAAAACCAAAGAGCCACCATGCCTGGGTGGGGGACTGATATATAGGGACACTCCACTCTGGAGGAGTGGGATGGAAGGGATAGGGCGTAGAGGGTGGGAAGGCGGGACTAGGAGGGGCGGAAACAGGAAACTATGATGGAGATGTAACCTGAAGTAATAAACATTAAACAAATGATAAAATATTTAAAAATTCACAAATTTCACAAAAGTTACAGGAAAAGCATTTAATAAAATGCACAATTTTGATGTAAACATGAAAATAGAAACAAATGGAATTTTTGACAATGTGATAAACATTAATCTACAAAATGAGTCGTCTAAATATAACATACTTAAACATGAAGCACTAAATGTTTTCTTTCTTAAATGAAAGCAGCACAAAGATGTTGTATCCAGCAATGAACTAGAGTCTTTCTACATAGTTGACATCAACTGGGAAAGAAAAATATAAAATATTTATATTCTACTTTCAGATGTTATGACCATGAAGATTTAATATTAAAAGAAAAAATCTTATTCTCTCAAACACCTTTAAAATTAATGGCCAGCTTTTTAAAAATTTATTTATTTATTGCTTCAGGTTACATCTCCATCATAGTGTCCTCTTTCCCCCTTCGCAGCCTTGCCCTCCCACCCTCTACCCCCTAACCCTTCCATCCCACTCCTCTGGAGTGGACTGTCCCTACATAACAGGCCCCGCCCCAGTTCAGCAGTCATATGAGGGCCAAGAGCCTCCTCATACACTGGGGGGGCTACAAGGCAACACCACTAAGGTAGGGAATAGAGGTTTAAATATATAGTGCAATATTTAAAAATCCATTATGAATAGATCTACAAAATTAAAGTGAAAATATTTATACTTACAAATGTACATATAATCATCACTGAAAATACTCAACAGAGGTTCAGGTCTTATGAATCTTGTGAATTTTTAGTATTGTTGAAAGAATTCCCAAGTAATTGGAAATGAATGTTCATGGGTGTGATTTTGCTAATATACTAAACTTCCTACATTAATCGACCAAGCCAACCCAATCAGGATAAAAATTTGTTTCTTTTTTAAATAACCTTACAGCTGCTTGATGAAAGCTATATGCTGGTAGGATAGGGATCTTTTGTGTCCCTCTATCTGTCACTTATTCTCATCAAACTATATCATTGCAGCAATAAAACAAAGCATATAGTGGCCCCACAAGGGATTCTTATACATTTTTATTTACCTGTTTTTAAAATGATTTATTTTCAGGACTAGGACTTTTTCCATCACAGTGAATTCATTATTTCTGAGAAAGCTGTCTGACACTGGTAAATGCTATACATATACTCTTCTTTGCTGTTTCCTTCCTGGGTTACTGCTGTCCCAAAGTAAGCTTCAGACAAGGACTGTCTCATGTCAGAGCATTTAAGGCTTAACATAAATGTAACAAAATATAATTAATCAGCATAATAACAAGAATTGCATGAATATACAATAATTGTTGATGTTTGGATAACAAATTAACATCTTATTAAAACAAACCTACACCCTTTAAATAAATTCTTTGCAAGACTTAATGTGGGATATGTCTTATGTCAAGAGAAAAATCAATGAGGTAGAATAAATATTTTTCATTCAGTTAACTGTAAATTTTCTAAAGAATCCAAGCAAACTTGGTGCTCTGGCTTCCAGCTGTGTAGTTCCTGTCTGTAGTTTTTTTTTTTTAAAGTAAAAATAAAATAACTATTTTTACTATTTTGGTTCACAGTGACCATTAAACCTAGGATACTTTCTGTAAGTCAGAGATTATCAGTATCACTCTGGAATTAGTTCATGAAGGATTAGTGGCTGATTCCCTACCACGAATGGTGTAATGTTTCTAGAACTCATAAAAGACATTTATTGTAAACCCAGATCTTCAGAGACTTTCTGATCCTCAGAGTTTTCCATGGTAACAGAGATGATCTTATAATTCACTAGATTGAAGTCAGACCCTGGCCAAGCACGTGCTTGAGAAAGAGAGCAGATGCTCACAGCATGCAGAAAAAAATTCCAGGGCAAAGCAAAAGCGTTGTAAGAGCCTAAAATTACAGTCTTTATCTCTAAGGCAGGTGTTTCAAAATTGGAGTGGTCCCAATTTTTTTTCTTTTTTGGCTATTGTTTTCCTTCTACAAGAAGTTGAAAAGGATGTTAAAGATAAAGCAGGTGCTAAGATAAGATTCCTCACTAAGGATGACTCATACCAGCCAATCAGACATTTGTATCTGTAAATATCAGCAGGGTGGTGGCCAGGGTTGGCTATGTGAACTCCCTCCAATTTAGGTGGAACAAGTATTTTTAAAACAAAAATTTGAAATGGGAAGGGGAATTAGCCATACCCACTTGCACTTTTATGAATCTCTTACAAGGTCTCAAGAAAGTCAGCAGCTGACTTCCCTATTACAGTAAGGTATATATCCTGAATAAATAAAGTGCCATTGGATAATAATCTAGGTCTCTTTCAATTTAAAATAAATGTGTCAGAATGAACTATTAAAGCAGACTAGACATCTAAATCAATGAATCAGTAGCACAAGGGAGCAGGCATAGACTTCTAGCACCAGGGGCTTCCAGAGCTCCATCAAAACATTTTCTTTAATCAGAAAGTAGATTTTTGGATTTTATCAAGGCAGAAGATGAGTGGCCCATTTGCCATCTCCCTGTGCTGGGAATTATGGCAAGAAACCACAGCCCTTGTTAACCTGTGAACATTTTCACTCTCTTAGGTCATTGACTCTGGCTCAGGGGTCCAATTTTCCTTTCATTCATTAAGCACTTTGGGAAGTGGAGTTCCTAACCCTTTCCAGTCTAAATGTGGAACAATCACATCCCCTTACAATCAGCTGCCAGTGTGCTGAGACCTTCACGTCTCGCTGTACACTCGCAGTGACGCAAGTTTTTAACAATTGAAGGATATTAACTCAAAAACTTGTTTTCTAATTGGAGGAGCTCAAGGGATTTCACCAAATGAACTTGGATAAACTGGAAGCTAGTAAATGTGCCTTTGTAATTATTCTGTTCAAATTAGGGGAGAAGGCAGAGCTAATCTCAGCTTGCACATGTCAGAAATTATCTCAGCTATGAAGTTAATTAAGAGTGACAAATTCAGTCAGTGTGAATTCACTGAAGACCTGAAGAGTCTTACTCTTGTCTTTTATCATGATTTCAGGTGCTAAAATAAAACGTTATTTAACTATTTAATTATCCATGTTTTTGCTAATCCATGGTGTATTTATCTTCATTAGAGTGACTGAGAACAACCAATGGTTCTGCCCAGCTGAATGTGAAAAGTTTGCTAGAGTGTTTTCACTTTCCTTTTATTTATAACACTTGACTGTAAGGTATCAAAGCCATGTTGATCCATAACAAGTGGAATCAAAGTTCTATCTTTCTATTTACTAAGCAAACATTTGCAAACCTGTGGTGATAAATCACAAGGGAACAGCTTTTCAAATTGTTTCAACTAAGCACATCATATTCATGAGACCAAAGTAAATATACCAAGCAAGACTTTCCTAGGAGTTGTCATTCTTTTTTTTAAATTTATTTATTTATTGCTTCAGGTTACATCTCTATCATAGTATCCTCTTTCCACCCCTCCCAGTCCCGCCCTCCCACCCTCTACCCCCTAACCCTTCCATCCCACTCCTCTGGAGTGGAGTGTCCCTACATAACAGTCTCCTGCCCCATTCTTGCTTGGAAGAAGGATAGATAAGGAAACCTCCATGTGCAAGCTCACCATTATCAACTTCCTCACAGGATTAGGTTATATTTGTCAGATGGGGGTATTCATCGTGTGCAGTGTGTGTGTGTGTGTGTGTGTGTGTGTGTGTGTGTGTGTGTGTGTG
>CAJQZJ010001694.1:5347630-5368029 GCA_907164525.1 Lophiomys imhausi | reverse complement strand
TGTGTGTGTGTGTGTGTGTGTGTGTGTGTGTGTGTGTGTGTGTGTGTTTCAATCCAGGATGCAGCTTCCAGTTCTACCCTAGCATCATATGACTAGCTATTGACTCCTGATTTGTATCTGCTTATATATACCCAGAACTCAGTTTCACCCTCATGGACACAAGATTCAATATCTTACTCTATGTCTCAAGGACATAGGATATCCTACTAGATCCTCAGAGTCTCCTAAGGCTCAGGACCAGAGCTGTTCTCAATGACCAAGGTACGAACATACCACAGTACTAGGCATGACACTGAAGATATGTGTTTGTGGCTTATCAGTTCACCATATTTGCTCCCAAAGATCTAGATACTCAGTCTTGCTATGTAGATTAGTGGTCATGTCCAGAACAGTGAACACTGGTGTCAAACTGGCCCTTACAGAACCAAGGATCTGATCTGCCATGCCAGACTCAGTGTGTTTTTCCTATGAAATCAAGCTGTAAACTCACATATCTTGTAAATGTCTTGCTTAGTAAATAGGAAGATGTACAAATATGGCATCAGAATATCCATGTATGGAATCCAACAGCAACTTCTGGATAGGTTTATATGTGAAAGGCTTTCCCTGCCAAAGACATACGAAAGGAGAGGCATCTACTGAAATTGCAGGGCCACAAAGATCAATAGAACAAATAAGTCACCAAAAGAGTAATCTAAAGAAATGAAGATATACAAACTTCCTGAAAAAGAATTCAAAATAATCTTTAAATGTTTTCTCAACAAGCAATAAAAGGTGAAGTATATATAGCTAAGTAAAGTCAAGAAATAATATCTGTATAAAATTAAAAGTTCAGCATAGAACTAGAAGCAATTAAAGTGAATCAAAAATCCTGAAACCTAAGAACACAGTAATTGAAAGAGTTTAGGTGTCAATAGGAAAGTTTTAATATATTTTAATTTAGATACTTTAATCTTTATTAAGAATATGTTTGGACTTCTTCCCCCATTCATATTTAGTACATTCTGTTTATTGTGTTCCTAATGATTTTTACCAATTTCCGCCTTTTGTCATCTTAATTTGCCATATTTTTCTAAAGTCATTTTAAGACTAGCCTTCTGTTTCATATATGATAATGAAATTTATTTTTATTACATAAATCTTATTAAATTATTATATAAAGTCTAGCACTGGTACAGTTTTTTGATACAAAGTACTCATATATTGTAAGTCCCCAGTCCAAGCAGTATTCTGAGATCAGGAAATTGACCAGATCATAAAGTCTTTGCCTTCATCAATGGAGTAATTCATCGATCAATGCAGAAGCTAAGCTGACTATTAGATGGTACGGAATTGTAAAAGACGAGAATTTGTGGTATTCTCAGACATCTCTCCATAGTGTCCTGACCTGGTTCCTTCCTGTCACTGGCTCTTTGTTTCTCATTACCATGAGGAGAAACTTTTTGTTTCCACATTCTTTCTGCCTAAATGTTGTGCCTCAGCACCACCAAAGACACAATGGGACCAGGTGCCCATGGAGTGGCTTCTCTGAGACAGTGAATCGTAAAATTTTCCTTCTGTAGAAGTTGTTCTCTTAGGTATTCCTCAGTATTGAGAAGTCTAACACACTAAGAAATTTCATCTCCCTCAGCCAGTCACTGTGCATACTGGTGCATGCCTATTAATCCCAGGCTGAGGCAAGAAGGTGGCCACAAGTTCAAAGTCAGTCCAGGCTAAGCACTGAATACCAGGCTATCTCCAGGACTGTCTCAAAAATTGAAAAAAAAAAAAGTGAAGTAAAACATACAATTCTACTTCTTAAATGTAGTAAACTTTGCTTCTTTTATTCGAGTCTGCTATTGAAAAGATACCTGAAAAAAAATCTCTGTTCTTTTATAAAGATAGTGCTTTTTGTCTCTCTAGCAGCATGAGCTTTCATCCTCACAAGAGTTCTGTATGTTACCATATTTCAATTCATAATTGATTCTTTGCTCATCTTATTATATTGTATATGAATTCAGACTTGAGATACCAGTTATCATTAGGGACATTTTTGACATAACTTATTGTCAAATTTTCTTCTATATTTAATGATCCATTGTCCTCTACTCATAGTATTTGAGAACAACTGTTCAAGTTTTATCTGAACTGCCCTTGATTGCAGGAATTTAAAAAGGGAATGAGCATGCCTGGTTGAGATTTGATTATAAAGTTTTTTTAGATACTGTGACAGCCTCTCTTTTTCAGGAATGACTATCGACCCAGCATATTGCGCAAACACCTTCACTTCATCTTACCCAGCTAAAGCAAGAAGATAAGGTAGAGTGCAGCCAGTGGCCCTTCCTCTGATGTTTGTGATGAATTGTCTCAACAGATTTCTGGGATATCATTCGGGTGTTTTGGTCCATTGTACAGAGTAAGCCATCTTAAAAAGCTTTAAGACTTTCGTGGCAGCTTTATTATAACTGCTTTATATTTTTACAAAAAATGTCTTTTAAGACAGATACTGTTATGGATGATCCCTTGAAGATCATCCCCTTTGTAGACTTTCTGTGACTCAGTCCTAGGGCAGGCACTGAAGGCATTTGCTTTCATTTACTAAAGTTGCTGAGATTAAATATTTATTTGAAATTTGTTTTCTTGCCTTTCAAGGAACATAGGAGGTAATCCAAATATATTCCATAAGCCTGGCATCTTATGTTCAGACTCTTCATTGGTCTTATCCATTTTATCTTGTCATGTACACAATATAACTTGACTAATATGTTGTAGATTTTAGGAGGGATGTGTAAGAATTCCTCTATCAGGAAAATAAAACTGTTCCTAAACATCATATGTTGATCTAGGCCTGTGATCTCAATGAAATGGAGATGGAGGCAAGAAGATCAAACCAGGCAAACCTGTGATACAGAGCAAGACCCTGTCTCAAGAAAACAACAAAAGACATTACTGTAAGAAATCATTCTGACATTACCTCGTTTTCCTGCTCCTCTTCTTCACTCTCCTGTTCCACTTCTCTTAGAATATCATGTCAGAATCACCCTCATATCCTTCCAGGAGCCTACTTTACCTGAGATCCTAGCAGCAGGGGATATGGAGACTAAAGTGCCTTCTATAGCCAGGCAGGGCTTCTAGTGGTGGGAGGTGAACACAAACCAACCCACAAAACCTTTGACCCAAAATTTAGCCTGCCTACATGATGTACTGGGATTAAGATTTAGCAGAGATTGAGGGAATGGCCAACCAATGACTGGTCCAACTCAAGACTCACCCCACGAAAGAGAGTCAACCTCTGACACTATTGATGGTATTCTGCTATGCTTGCAGATAGCAGCCTAGCATAACTGTCATCTGAGAGCCTTCACCTAGCAGCTGACTGAAACATATACAGAGATCCACAGTCAAACATGAGACACAGATCTGGGAATATTGTGGAAGAGTTAGGGGAAGAATAGAGGGACCCAGAGGTGACAAGAACTCCCAAGAGGACCAATAGAGTCAATTAACCTAGGCCCATGAGGGCACTCAGAGACTGAACCACTAACCACAGAATATGCACGGACTGGACCTAGGCTCCCTACACATGTGTAGCTGCTGAGCAGCTGGGTCTTCATGTGGGTCCCCTAGCAAGTGGAATGGGGGCTGTATCAGACATGGACTCTGATCCCTGCCTTTGTGTCACTTTCCCCTAGCCCGGCTGCCTTGTCTGACCTCAAGTGATAGGGAATGCTCTTAGTCCTGATTCAACTTAATGTGGCTGAGTGGGTTGGTACTGGGAGTGGGGAGGAAGAGGGTGGGAGGGTGAGACTGGGAGGAGACGAGGGAGGGGACAGCGATCAAGATGTAAAATGAATAAATAAATTAATGAGAAAAAAAGAATATCATGGCTGTTCAATGTTTCTAAGGAAACTTAGAATATATTGGTTCTGGACAAATGACTAAGCTCTTTTGGATTTCTCTAAAAAGCTGAAACTATAAGGAAGACAATGGCGCAAGTGTAAGAAGAAAGGAAAATGATTTACAGTTTCTCAGCATTTCTTGTCCCTCAGTGGCATTTCAAACTGATATTTGAAGAGATGGGTTTGATAGCAGATATTTTATCTATAGAGAGTTTGGTAACCACAGTAACCATAGTAACCACAGCATTTTAGGGAAGTCCAGAGAGGCCCAGTAGGAAATTAGAGGACTACTGCAGGAATTGAGCAGCTCCTCTAATTTTGCACTACAGTAAAAAGGCCTTTAATATATCTTAATTTTACCTAATCTGACTTTGCACAATGAATTGTTGAACTGAATTTCCAATTTTTGCAAAGTATTATTATTCTACTCTTCTTTACCCACTAACTAATCCATCTGGGACTGTACCTAGTCCCTTGCCAAAATTCTCCTCCTTCTTAAAGATGTTTTAACCTACCTCTGAGTTGTAATATCCTCCCACTCTCCTCAAGCAAAGAGCTTAGCCTCCTCCTTGCAGCTGTCAAACCCACCTTCTTCCTGAGAGAAAATATCTGCAAGATTCTTGTTCCTCAACCAGCAATTCAGTAACATAAAATTGAATTTCTATGTCTCTGGAAAGTGTAAAAAAAAATCTTATTTTCTTTTATTTTTGTTTTGTTTTTATGTTTATTTATTGTTTCAATTTACATCTCCATCACAATCCCCTCCCTCCACCCCTCCTGTACCCGCCCTCCTACTCTCTTTCCATTTCTCCCTTCTCAAATCTATCCTGCTCCTGTGGTGTAGGATAACTTCATATTTTCCCCCTTCAGTTCAGCAGTCATATGAGGTCTAAGAGCTTCCTCTTGCACTGGGGGCCTACATGGCAGCTCCACTAGGGCAAAGGTTGCCACTAACAAGTAACGAAGTCTGTGTTCCTGTTCTTTTCCATCTGTTGGTTGTAGGATAGTTATCCTATACTATATGGCTAAAATCCAATTATAAGTGAATAGATGCCATGTGCATCTTTCTGAGTCTGGGTTAGTTCACTTAGGATGAGCTTTTCTAGTTCCATCCAGTTGGCAGCAAATTGCATGATTTCCTTGTTTCTGATAGCTGAGTAGTATTCCATTGTGTAGATGTACCACAGGTTTTGTATCCATTCGTCAGTTAAGGAACATCTGGATTGTTTCCAGTTTCTAGCTATTGCAAATAAGGCTTCTATGAACATAGTTGAGGAGATGTCCTTGTGGCTTGGGGAGGAATCGTTTGGGTGGATACCCAGGAGTGGTATGCTTGAAGTAAAGCTATTCCAAATTTTCTAATTTCACAGACTAATTTCCACAGAGGTTGTACAAATTTGCATTCCCATCAGCAGTGGAGGAGTGTTCCTCTTTCTCTACAACCTCTTGCCAGCATGTGCTGTCATTTGAGTTTTTGATCTCAGCCATTTTGGCAGGTGTGAGATGGGATCGCAGAGATTTTCTCTAATAATTAATGATGTTGAGCATTTCTTCAAGTGCCTCTCGGCCATTAGAGATTCCTCCTTTGTGAATTCTCGGTTTAGCTCTGTTCCCCATCTTTTGATTGGATTATTTGGTTTGTTGGTGTTTAATTTCTTGAGTTCGTTATAAATTATGGATATTAGCCCTCTGTTGGAAGTGGGGTTGGTAAAGATTTTTTTTCCAATCTGTAGGTTGCTCTTTTGTTCAAATGACAGTATCTTTTGCCTTAGAGAAGCTTTTCAGTTTCATGAGGACCCATTTATTAATCATTGGTCTTAGGGCCTGAGCTATTGATGTTCTGTTCAGGAAGTTGTCACCTGTGCCGATGAGTTTGAGGCTTTTCCCCACTTTCTTTTCTAGTAGATTTAATGTGCTGGGCTTTATGTCAAGGTCTTTGATCCACTTGGGCTTAAATTTTGTGCAAGCTGAACAATATGGGTCCATTTGCATTCTTTTACATGTTGACATCAGTTAGACCAGGACTATTTGTTGAAGATGCTGTCTTTTTTACATTGTGCGGTTTTGGCTTCTTCGTCAAAAATTAAGTGACCATAGGTGTATAGGTTTGTTTCTGGGTCTTCAATTCAATTCCATTGATCCACTGGCCTGTTTCTATACCAGTACCATGCTGTTTTTATTATTATTGCTCTGTAGTATAGCTTGAAATAAGTGATTGTGATACCTCCAGATGTATTTTTATTGTACAGGATTGATTTAGCTTTTCTGTTTTTTTTTTTTTTGTTATTCCATTTGAAGTTGAGACTTGTTCTTTCATAGTCTGTAAAAAAAAAAAAACTGTGTTGGTATTTTGATAGGAATTGCATTGAATTTGTATATTGTTTTTGGTAGGATGGCCATTTTTATTATGTTGATCTAACATATCCATGAGCCTGGGAGATCTTTCCAGAATGTTTCACCCAAACACAAAAGAATATACCTTCTTTTCAGCACCATATGGAACCTTCTCCAAAGTTGACCATAGAGTTGGATACAAAGCAAGCCTCAGCAGATACAAGTAAATTGAAATAACCCCTTGTATCTTAGCAGACCACCATAGATTAAAGCTGGACTTCATCATCAACAGAAATAACAAAAAGTCTACACATTCATGGAAAATGAACAACTCTCTACTTAATAACTACTGGGCCAGGGAAGAAATAAAGAATGAAATCAAAGACTTCCTAAAATCCAATGAAAACAAAGACATAACATACTCAAACCTATGGGACACAATGAAAACAGTACTACAAGGAAAGCTCATAGTACTAAGTGCCTTCAAAAAGAAATTTGTGACAGCTCATATTAGCGAATTTAACAGCAGAACTGGAAGTGATAGAAAAAAAGAAGCAAACACTCCCAATGATCTTATTTTCAAATGGAAAACATTATTTCCTCTTTTAAACATTCACTGTTCCACTAAATATGTCATTTCTTTTATCTTAATCATTCTTACACTCTTTTCACTATATATATATATATGATCATAAGTATATGTCATTCATATAATATCCTCAAATGCCACCTCTACATGCTAATTAATGAAAGAACCATGCTATCATGATCCAAAGTTAAATCTAATCACATTCTTGAGAATGTCCCAGGCATGCCAGCATCACACAGTGACATGTTAGCATACAATGAATTACCTGACACAAGAGAGGTTTGTTGAGCAAACAGTTCCAAATTAAAGTTCACATAAAGAAGATGATGTAGCTGTTGATGAGGGTTACACTATGGAAGATTATCTGTAATGAAATTTAGTGTTGGGTCATATACATGTGAGTCATGAATGTGTTATTAATCTTTACTTTATAATTTGCCTGGTTTTTAAATTTGTATCTGAAGGCAAGCACTAATATCTCGTAAAGATGAATGTGCATAGAAATTTATGATGGAATGTCTTCACATGAGACCATTAGCTCCATTGTGAAATCCCTCTGTGTCTAGTAACACTTCCTGCTTTAAAATGTGTTTTTATAAGTTATTGGTTTAGCCACATCAGTTTTCTCTTGTATGATAAATGGCCAGTATTTTTAATTTTAACATCAAAAAGCTATGATTTCATCATCTTGTAACCCTTTTTCTTTTTCTTTTTCAATATTGACCGGCAACTTTAAGTTCTAGATGGATCATTTTGTTAATTTACACTTGAAGATTTAGTAAAGTATTTTACTTTAATTTTAACATTGTGCAATTCCCTACTTGCCTAAGTAAAGTTCTTTTGTTTTAACTTTAATTTCTATATTTTCACATTTTATTTACCTTCTATTGGTTTGTTAGCTACATATTCCTTAATTACTCTATAAGATTAAAATATTTAAAGCTTTTGTCTTTTAAATATTTTAAAATAATTAAATATTTTTATTTAATGGCTTTTCTCTGCTAAAAAATTATGGTTGCACTCATGAGAGTAATATGAATTTTTCCTTATTGTTTGTAAAATAATCATTGAAGTTTTAGATTTTCAAGTTTTTCTATCTGGTAATTATTTGGATTCTTTATATAACATAGTTGTACTTTATATTTAATACTTAGTTTTTATTTTTGTATTTTTCATTTTCAGAATCTATTTTTTAGATTCCTTCTATGTAGGGAAATTATATTTTTTACCCTTTTGTGAGCATATGAATATAATTTTATTAAAAGTCATTCGATCTAACTCACTTGGTACAGAAATTTGGCAGCATATAAGAGGCCCTGCTTTTGAGCTCAGCATTGTATAAACTGGATGTGGTGATATACACCTGCAATCCCTGCACTTCAGTTATACTTGAGAATGAATTTGACAACAGGTTAGGATCTGGCTCTTTGTCTCAGTGCTGGTATCTTATTATCTATTGGGCTTGTGCAGTCTTATGCAGGTAGCCACAGTTTCTGTGGGTTCATACATGCATCATTCATATTTTTTTTTCTGGAAGATGTTATTTCTTTGGAGTCTTTTGTGACCTCTGGATTTTACCATGTTTCTACCTCTTCTTCTGCATATATTCCTGAGCTTGGTGGGCAGGAGTGATGAAGACATCCCATTTTGGAAAAAGTGCTCCAAATTCTCTTAATCTCTGCACATTGTCCAATTGTGAGACTCTGTGCTAATTCCTATCTACTGAAAGAAGATATTTCTGTGATGAACACTGACTGAGCATTGTAACCTTATCATAATAATCTTTATAATAAAATTTTGTTGATTAATTGCTTGACATTAAATAAGTTGTACCTTTAAGGAGCTGGATTATTTTCTCTGTAGTACCATCTGCTATATCAATTCTTCCCAAAGCTTTTAAAATATCATCTGAATCAACATAACTCAGAGTGGGCATTTCATTGGGTTATCTCTTCCTATTGTCCATTTAATGTGTGCTCTATCCTATCTGAGAAAATTATATATCGCTCATAAATATTAAGATTGAATATTCTTATTAACATTCCTATGAGAGGATTCAAGAGTACATGGTTAGTGTTCATATAGCACTTATCCCTTTTAATTGAGCCATGAGTTTAAAAAATCAATTGAAAGAACAGATTTTCCTTGAAGTTTGAAAAGGTGGGGAGATATATGGGACCCACTGTTTTTAAAATGGTGCTTTCACAACAATGCTTGACCGCTTTACTTTTGATCACATAAAAATGTATGCCATCGAATAAAATAGACCTTTTATTTTTTGTATTGTAAAGATACATAACACTTATAAATTACATATTTACTAATTTCAGAGAGCAACTCTGGTGTGTAATAGGAAAGTTTAGCCTCTGGTAACAAAATGAGACCTGCTACACTATAAAAACTGCATTAGCATCTTTTGTTATTTGAAAACAACTGATCCTGCAGTTTGGTTTTATGATTAAGGTTTCCAGGCCCTTTGGGAAGAAAGATAACTGAGGGAAGGCATAAACCAAGAAAGTCTCCTGTTAAGGGGCTCTGGGGTGTCCTGGTCAATTAGACTCTCTAAAGAGAAGGCCTGGCTTGTTAAACTAATACACGCATCTGTAACAGAACTTTGTCTAGTTCCTGTCTCAGCACATTGCTGAATCAAGTTCTTACAAATACCATTTATGCACTGGGGCATCTTTTCTTACAATCTAGACTTATGATGCCATTTATGACTTCTTTGTTGCAGCTTCCTCCAAAGAGGACTGGTGGTTCAGCTTTCTGCTTGTGCTCCCTCTATTATTATAGCACTTGCTTAAATGAAGCTCTTGCTCATAGGATGTAATAAGTTGGTGGAATTCTGAGGTAGATTTTTCTTCCTAGCACTCAATAAACACATTGGTCAAACATACTAAAAAGTCACATTTTATTCAAAATGGTAAACCCAAGTCTCTCTTAGGGACAGACATACATAATATTATAAATGGTTTATATCCTTTTAGGTTTTAGGAGTAGTGTTAAATGAATTGATAAATAGTTACATAATAGAACTAATTTCACCTGACACAAATTGGTTTAGTTTTAATTTAAAAAAAAAATGAGAGAAAGTACCATCGCATTACAAAATAAACATAGAATTCCCAGGCACAAATTTTTTTGAAAATAATGCTTTTTGTTAATTCTTTGATAATTTCATACAACTTATTTAGATTTGATTCATGCCTATCTCCTCTTAGTTCTTCCCCACCATCCAACACATCTTAGTTACATGCTATTTAGTTATTACTGTTACATACACCGTGCCCAAGACAACTTGTAGAAGAAAGAGTTGGGGGGCGGGCCAAGATGGCGGCGACCTACACTGACGCATTTTGAATGCGGGGGGAAAAAGAGCCATAAAAAACACAGAGTTATTGGGCACTGTGCAAAAACCGGAGGGGCTAGGACCCCCCCCCCGGGAACACTCACAGCTCCCAAGGGACTGTTAAAAGTCCCAGGGTAAGGCTCTCTCCCCATCTCTCACAGACACGGAAGCCACTAAACCTGGGATTCGGGAACTCCCATTTGGAGAGGCACCTGGTAAGATCGATCCCAACTTACAGCAGGCAGAATCAGGGTCCACTTGGACATAGATCGCTGGTCTATTGGGCTCCCCACACCTCAGGTAGAACTTATACCCACTTAAAAAACTTTGCGAGATAGTGGAAGGCTTAGCAAGGAACAAACAGGGGGCTCAGCAGATGGTCCACAGCCGCTCGTGAAGCGGAGGGCGGGAGGTTCCAAAAGAGCGCGGGAAGCTGGGAACACAAAGGGGGGGGGCGAATCCCGGGCATTCACGGCAGCACAGCTGCCAGCCAAATCCCCGCAAACCCACGGCAGGTCAACTGGGGAGAGAGACAGGCGTGGGCGGGGCCAGGGATCCGTGCACCCACGGCTGAGCAGCTGGGGCGAGAGGACCACTCAGGCAGCTGGAGAATCCGGGGCTTGGGGTACCCATGGCCTAGCAGCCAGGGAGGGGGACCCGACGGCGCAGACAGGAAGGGAATCAGGCACAGAGGCCAGCCCTGTGGCGAGAAGCCTAGTGAGAAACCAGAAATCGGGACCATAGCTGTATTCTGGAAAATCCAGACATATTAGGTGTGGAGCCAGACCCTGTCAGCCTCCATGATGACAAACAAGGCCCACAGAATCTGTGCCTGGGCAAACAGGTCCATACCATCAAAACGATTACAGGCTGATAATTCAGAGTGCAACATAGAGAAGTCTGAATTGGGAGCAGTGAAACAATCCGGGTCCATTACTCACAACCTGGGAATAGGCTGCACCAGCTCACAGTGCCTCAGGCGATTAAAACCACAGTGACCTTGAAATCCCCCTGTAAACAAGGAAAGATAGCCAAGAAACTCGTCCCCTGCACCAAATCATCCACTGTGGTTCCAAGCACAGAAAACCGACAGCTAAACGCATCCAATGGCCAAAGGTCAAAAAAAAAAAAAAATAGAAATCAAGGAAATATGACTCCAACAAAGCAGAATTATCCTAGCTCATCCAATTCGGATGACCACACACCAACAGAAACACATGAAAATGTTGACAATTATGCATTATGGAAAGTGATAGAGTCCATGCAAGAAGAACTTAAATCTATGAAGGAATTCAAAGAAGCCACAATTCTACAAGTCAAAACAAGGAACAACACCATTAAAGAGCTCCAAGCCAAGGTGACAGAGCTTGAACAGGAAAAGGAAAAAGCCATGAAAGATTTTCATACAAAAACAAGCAAGCTGGAGAAGGAAATGTACAAAACGAACAAAACCATACAAGACATGAAAATAGAAATAGAAACAATAAAGAAAACACAGTCAGAGTTAAAAGAGGAAGTGGAGAACCAAGGGAAGAGAACAGGAACTACGGATGTGAGTATCAACAATAGGATGCAAGAGATGGAAGACAGGATCTCAGGCATGGAAGATTCAGTGGAAGAAATCAGTACAACATCCAAAGAAAATGAGAAAGCTAAAAAATCTCTCACCCACAACATCCAAGAAATCAAGGACTCAATGAAAAGACGGAACCTAAGAATTATAGGTATAGAGGAAAGAGAGGACTCCCGACTCAAAGGTCCAGGAAATATCTTCAACAAAATCATAGAGGAAAACTTCTAAGCTGAAAAAAGAGATGCCAATAAAAATCCAAGAGGCTTACAGAACACCAAACAGATTAGACCAGAAAAGAAACTCCTCTCGCCACATAATAATTGAAACAGCAAATGTACAGAACAAAGAAAGAATATTAAAAGCTGTAAGAGAAAAAGGTCAAGTCACATACAATGACAGACCCATCAGAATTACACCTGACTTCTCCTCAGAAACGTTAAAAGCTAGAAGGGCCTGGTCAGATATACTACAAGTCCTGAGAGATCATAGGTGCCCAGCTAGACTACTTTACCCAGCAAAACTCTCTATCAACATAGATGGAGAAAACAAGATATTCCATGACAAAATCAAATTTAAACAATATTTACCCACAAACCCAGCCCTACAGAAAATCCTAGAAGGAAAATCCCAACCAAGAGAAGAAAACTCCACCCAAGAAAACAAAGGGAACAGAAAATCCCTCAGCAACTAATCCAAAAGAGGCACAGGACCACCACCTATACCAAACTAATGGGAATTAACAACCCCAGGTCACTAATATCCATCAACATCAATGGACTCAACTCCCCAATAAAAAGACATAGGTTTACAGAGTGGATCCGCAAGCAAGACCCTTCCTTATGCTGTATACAAGAGACACATCTAACTACGAAAGATAGACACTGCCTTAGAGTAAAGGGCTGGGAAAAGGTTTTCCAAGCAAATGGACCCAGGAAGCAAGCTGGAGTAGCCATCCTAATATCAAACAAAACAGACTTCCAACTGAAGTTAATGAAGAAAGACAAAGAAGGGCACTATATACTCATTAAAGGGAATATTCATCAAGAGGAAATCTCAATACTGAACATCTATGCCCCAAATACAAAGGCACCTACTTTCATAAAAGAAACACTTCTAAAACTTAAAGCGCATGTCGATCACAACACATTAGTAGTGGGAGACTTCAACACCCCACTCACAACAATGGACAGATCATCAAGACTGAGGCCAAACAGAGAAATATTGAGTCTAACAGAGATCATGAAGCAAATGGACCTAACAGATATCTACAGAACGTTTCACCCAAACACAAAGGAATATACCTTTCTCTCAGCACCCCACGGAACCTTCTCCAAAATCGACCACATAGTTGGTCACAAGGATAGTCTCAATAGATACAAGAAAATTGAAATAACACCTTGTATCTTATCAGACCACCACGGAATAAAGCTGGTCTTCAACAGCAAAAGAATCAACAGAAAGCCTACACACACATGGAAATTGAACAGCTCATTACTGGACGGCCACTGGGTCAGGGAAGAAATAAAGAAGGAAATCAAAGACTACTTAAAATCCAACGACAATGAAGACACAACATACCCAAACCTATGGGATACATTGAAAGCTGTGCTACGAGGAAAGTTCATAGCACTAAGTGCTTTCAAAAGGAAAATTGTGACAGCTCATATTAGTGAACTAACAGCTAAGCAGGGTGAATTGGACAAAAAAGAAACAAACACTCCCAAGAAGAGCAGAAGGCAGGACATCATCAAACTTAGGGCTGAAATCAACAACTTAGAATCAAAAAGAACTATACAAAGAATCAATGAAACCAAGAGTTGGTTCTTTGAGAAAATCAACAAAATAGACAGACCCCTAGCCCAATTAACTAAAAGGCAAAGGGAAAGAACCCAAATCAACAAAATCAGAAATGAAAAGGGAGAAATAACAACAGACATTGAGGAGATCCAGAAAATATTCGGGCATTACTTTAAAAATCTATATTCCACTAAATTTGAACCCTAAGCGAAATGGACAATTTCCTCAATAAATTCCACCCACCAAAACTAAATCAAAATCAGATTAACAGCTTAAACAGCCCAATAACACCCAAGGAAATAGAAACAGTCATTAATAATCTACCAACCAAAAAAAGCCCAGGGCCAGATGGCTTTAGCACGGAATTCTACCGGACCTTTAAAGAGGGACTAACACCATTACTTTTCAAACTCTTCCACCACATAGAAACAGAAAGATCACTGCCAAACTCATTCTATGAGGCCACTGTCATTCTGATTCCTAAACCACACAAAGACCCAACAAAGAAAGAGAACTTCAGACCAATCTCCCTCATGAACATAGATGCAAAAATACTTAATAAAATACTAGCAAACCGAATTCAAGAACACATCAAAAGTATCATACCCCATGATCAAGTAGGCTTCATCCCTGGAATGCAGGGATGGTTCAATATACGAAAGTCTATCAATGTAATTCACCACATAAACAAGATGAAAGAAAAAAAACCACATGATAATCTCGTTAGATGCAGAAAAAGCATTTGACAAAATCCAGCACCCCTTCATGCAAAAAGTTCTGGAGAGAATGGGCATACAAGGACCATACCTAGAAATAATAAAGGCAATATACAGCAAGCCAGTAGCCAACATCAAATTAAATGGAGAGAAGCTTGAAGCATTTCCTCTAAACTCAGGGACAAGACAAGGATGCCCACTTTCACCATATCTCTTCAATATAGTACTTGAAGTCCTTGCTAGAGCAATAAGACAACTAAAGGATATCAAAGGGATAAAAATTGGAAATGAAGAAGTCAAATTATCCCTATTCGCAGATGATATGTTAGTATACATAAGCTACCCCAAAAACTCCACCAAAGAACTCCTACAGCTGATAAACAACTTCAGCAAGGTGACTGGATACAAAATTAACTCAAAAAAATCAGAAGCCCTTCTTTATACAACAAACAAATATACCGAGAAAGAAATAAGGGAAACAACACCTTTCACAATAGCCACAAACAACATAAAATACCTGGGGGTAACTCTAACCAAGCATGTAAAGGACCTATACAACAATAACTTCAAGCCCCTGAAGAAAGAAATGGAAGAGGCCTTTAGAAGATGGAAAGATCTCCCATGCTCATGGATAGGTAAGATCAACATAATAAAAATGGCCATCCTACCAAAAGGAATATATAGATTTAATGCAATTCCTATCAAAATACCAACACAATTCTTTATAGACCTGGAAAAAGCTAGTCTCAACTTCATATGGAACAACAAAAAGCCCAGAATAGCTAAATCAATCCTGTACAATGAAAAAACATCTGGAGGTATCACCATCCCAGATTTCAAGCTGTACTACAGAGCAACAGTAATAAAAACAGCATGGTACTGGTATAGAAACAGACCAGTGGATCAATGGAATCGAATTGAAGACCCAAACATGGATCCACACACCTATGGCCAACTAATCTTTGACAAAGAAGCCAAAAACGCACAATGGAAGAAGGACAGCATCTTCAACAAATGGTGCTGGTCCAACTGGATGTCCACTTGCAAAAGAATGAAATTAGACCCATACCTATCACCTGGTACAAAACTTAATTCCAAGTGGATCAAAGACCTTAACATAAAGCCAGCCACACTAAAGATACTAGAAGAAAAATAGGAGAAACCCTCGAACTCATTGGCACAGGTGACAACTTCCTGAACAGAACACCAACAGCTCAGGACCTGAGATCAACAATCAATAAATGGGACCTCATGAAACTGAAAAGCTTCTGTAAGGCAAAGGACACTGTCATTCGAACAAAACGGCAACCAACAGACTGGGAGAAAATCTTCACCAACCCCACATCTGATAGAGGGCTATTATCTAAAATCTACAAAGAACTCAAGAAACTAAATGCCAAGAAACCAAATAATCCAATCAAAAAATGGGAGATGGAGCTAAATAGAGAATTCACAAAGGAGGAATCCCTAAGGACTGAGAGACACCTGAAGAAATGTTCAACATCCTTAATCATCAGAGAAATGCAACTCAAGACGACCCTGATATTCCACCTAACACCTGTTAGAATGACTAAGATAAAGAGCTCAAATGATAGCGCATGCTGGCGAGGGTGTGGAGAAAGGGGTACCCTACTCCATTGCTGGTGGGAGTGCAGGCTTATGCAACCACTATGGAGGTCTATCTGGCAATATCTTAGAAATCTAGGAATAACCTTGCCTCAGGACCCAGCCATACCACTTCTGGGTATACACCCAAAGGACCTCTCACGGAGACATAGGGAAGTCTCCTCATCTATGTTCATAGCAGCCTTATTTGTAATAGCTAGAAATTGGAAACAACCCAGATGTCCCTCAACTGAAGAATGGATTAAAAAATTGTGGTACATCTATACAATGGAATATTACTCAGCTATAAGAAACAATGAAATCATGCAATTTGCAACCAAATGGATGGATCTAGAGGAGCTCATCCTGAGTGAGCTAACCCAGTCTCAGAAGGATGCACATGGCATCTATTCACTTATAGTAGGATTTTAACTATATCATACAGGATATCTGTACTAAAACCAACACACCAAAAGGAACATGGACATAATTTTTTTTATCTTTTTCTTTTTCCTTCTTTTTTTCTTTTTTCTTTTTCCTTTTCCCTTCTCTTTTTCCTCTCTTTTGTTGTTGATATTCTTTGTTTTTGTGGGTTTGTGTGTTTGTTGGTCTTTTTTTTAGTATTCCCCCAGTAGCAAGGAGACACCTTTCACTGGCAGTACTGCCTCGTAGGCCCCTGGTGAATGAAGAGGCTCTTGGCCCTCATATGACTCCTGATCTGTGGTGAGAGACTGTTAGGCAGGGACACTCCACCCCAGAGGAATAAGAGGGAAGGGTCAGGGGGTTGAGCAGGGGAGGGTGGGGCTGGGAAGCGGTAAAAGAGGACAATATGATAAGGATGTAACCTGAAGCAAAAAACAAATAAATTTATTAACTAAAAAGAAAAAAAAAAAGAAAAAAAGGCAGGGGAGGGCTGAAACACCGTGAATGGAATAGAGGATACAGCCATTCGGCCTGGTTTTGCAGACCTCCAGGTGTAGAGAAGACGTGGAGCTAAGGTAAAATACAAGAGAATTGTGGTATTGGCCCATGCCTTTGACTTCAGCGGAGACGGGGGGGGGCAGGAGCACCATAGAGTTGGTGGTCTTATGTATTCTGGAGCCATACAGAGCGGGGTGGTGAGGGTGGTGAGGGTGCATACTCTTGGTCCCACCATTCAAGAAGAGTACACCCTTGTTCCCAGCTCCCAGCACACTGGAGACAAAATCGGGCAGATCCCGGAGCTCAGGGTCAGCCTGATGCAGGGCAAACTCTAAATAGAGAAAGACTTCGATCCAGGAGTGGCAGAACACATCTTTGATCCCTTCAGATGGGAAACACAGGTCCCTGATCCCAATAATTAGAGTTCAGAGACACACACATGGGATTTGGAGGGACCTAGGTTTGGAGGCTACTTACAAAAGGCCTTCTCAATGCAGGCAGATTGTCCTTTGGGATCTCAAAATATATACACTAGAGCTGGTTTAGCTCCAAGGTGACAGAATGATTTCTTCTTTAACCCGGATTGAAAGATAACGCTTTGTATGTTGTCAGCAGGCCAAATTTGCTTCAGGAGAAGTACTATCTAGCCCCCCCACCCCCCCAAAAAAAAGAGGGCAATTGTCCTAGGGTTGGGATTGGGGCAGGGCTCTGTTCTTATCGTTCCAGGAGAATCCAAGCATCCATTAGGGGAGCCCGGGGACGGCTGGACAGAGGAATCCTCAGCAGAGAGCAGAATCAGGCACCAAGGAGGACGAGTGACCCAGTTGATTCTGCCTGGCAGACTTCCTCAATAACTGTCTCCATCGGGGGCCTGCAACCACCACAGCAATCCAATGTCACTGGGACCACTCAGCTCTACACAATGCCCCGGCAGGAACCTCAGTGAAGCCTGCAAGATCAGCTTCTGTCTACAAACCCCTTAGGTCACCTAAACAGCTGAGAACAGAAGGACTGAACAAAAAAGGAGTGTACTAACATTTTTAACCATTTTTTCCATTTGGGTTCGGGCCCCAAACAGGTCTACTACGACCCAAATCAGCAGGAAGTCACTTTAAGAGAGCGACGTCCCATGCCCAGAGGGTGGGGAAGGTGTTTCTCCACCCTTCTTTTTGGTTATTTGAAGGATAACTGAAAACTCTGATATTTAGGGGAGAAGACTACAAGCTGATAAATGGTCCTGTCTTAATGGGTTTTGGAGTTTAGCCCCAGGGACTTCCTACTTTTCCTTTTCTGTATCCTTCTTCCTCTCCTATGTAGGAGTGCATGGGCTTGAGAAAAATGAGATATAGACATAGCACAGGAAGGTCCAAGAAGAATGGGCAGATTATTGAATATGCCCTTATACCTTTGTATATTGACACAAAATTAGTAGTTTATTTGGCTAAAGTGGTATTGACCATTGTTTATTGTGCAAAAATATGATTGTATTGGATTACATCGGTATTGATCTTTGTATATTGATACAAAATTAAGATTATAGTTGGCCACAATGGTATTGACCCTTGCATATGGACGTAATATTAAGATTGTATTGGGCTACATAGGCATTGATCTTTGTATATTGATACATAATTAAGAGTATATTTAACCACAATTGAATAGATCTTTGTATATTGATACAAATTTAAAGATAACGTTTCCTAATGATATCATACTCTCTAGAGATACTTAAAAATAAAATGTGAAGCTCTGACCTCTTGATACCAACCGTCTAAAACGGTCTAGGATAGTTAAGTAAAACAAACTCCTAGTCATGCAAACATGTCACTTTGTTAGCTACTATGACAGTCTATCACAGATATTCTCTAAACTACCCAGTAATCAAGTTGCTAAGAGACAAGCAACATTTGCTTATCTAAATACAAGAGATGGATAGGGCATCTTCAAAAACCCCAAGAGATCTGCAGAATATGGCATTCAAAGATGTTATCTTAAATCAAGATTTTCTTTTTTTTGATATCGAGACATATCAGCGCCTGACAGCACCCCCTATTCTACTCCAAGTAGAAGATAAGCATTGAAGAACCTCCACTGTAAGATGGTTGAATTAGTGGCAAGCCTATCTCTTGGCATGAAAAAACCCCTTGCACCAACTGCAGACAGACTGCTGTCCAAAAAGCACAAAACTTGGTAGCAGGGAAGTCGACAGCCTAACTCTGCCAAGACAGGGTAGGTAAGTCCTTCATAATCCCTGCTCTACAACAAATGTCTGTCATAGAAACAGGACCCAAAGGCTGAAGACTGATGCTGGAATGTATGGAGAGAAAATGGGAACTGTCCAGGCAGTCATTGATATGTCCTTTCTTAGTTTTGGAAGCTGCAGGCCCTGCACTTCCTATATAAGCAAATACATTTATCCCTCTCAGGTCTCTGAGGTGGTTGAAGAATAGACAGCTAGAGTCTCATAGTTAAATTTTGAGTTGTTTAGGAATCAAGAGGGTGTTATAGATCTAAGAAGATACTCTTAAAAGTTTGTTGCAAGTTAATATGAATGTTGAGTCAGATATAGACCTTTAAACTCATGGAGATGGTTAGATAGTAGAATGTTAAAGTCAGGGGCCATATATGTATAAACTGAACATTGGGAAGGTATACTGAGCCATTTAACTCTCATAAATGTGGCACATTTATATCCGTTGTTTTGTACAATACTTACTGTTATAAGAGAAGGAACCATCTGTTGGACTGAAAGGGGAAACTTCTGGGGGGAAGAGGGTGGAAGGTCGGGTTAGGAATGGGAATAGGGAGGGGTTTGTTACTGAGATGTAACTTGAAGAAAAAAAATAAAGTATTAAAAAAAAGAAGAAGAAGAAGAAAGAGTTTACTGGGGACTTAAAATTTCAGAGGGTGAGTCCATGACCATCATGATGGGAAATATGGCATCAGGCAGATAGGTATTGATTCTGAAGTAGGAGCTGAAAGATTATATCTAAGCTACAAGCATGTGGCAGAAAGAGAGAGAGAAAGAGTGATAGAGGAGAGAGACAGATACAGAGACAGAGAGACAGAGACAGACTGGGAATAGAGTGACCTGGACTTTTGAAACATCAGATCTCACCCACTGTGACACATGTCTACCAACAAAGCAACATCTACTAATCCTTCGCTAGCAGTTCAAATAGCTGGAGACTAAGCATTAAAATATATGTGTTTATGGGATATTTCCAATAAATGACAATGAAAATTGAGAAACTTTTAAAAACTTTGCCATTATTTTATAATTAAGATTTTTTTAAACACATAGGGGGAAAAAGAACAGCATTTAACAACTCTAATCTAAAAATAAAGCTGCAGAAAAACTTCTATGTAAATTCAAGTTAATATCATTGTATCTTTCTTCAAAGAGAACCAGATTTAAAAGTTATTTTTCAGTTAAAGGAGTCTTAATAATGGTGGGTGAGAGAAATGAACATCACCTTGTATTCCTGAGGGACTGGCTTGTGTTGATATTTTGACACTGTGCTTCATTCTAAATCAATTTCTCTTTCTCTTTTCTCTAGCCCTCCCCTACCATGCCCCCTCTCTCTTTCGTGTGTGTGTGTGTGTGTGTGTGTGTGTGTGTGTGTGTGTGTGTGTG
>CAJQZJ010001694.1:5290459-5347620 GCA_907164525.1 Lophiomys imhausi | reverse complement strand
GTGTGTGTGTGTGTGTGTGTGTGTGTGTGTGTGTGTGTGTGTGTGTGTGTTGGCCTATTGAGTTTACATAATATTGTCCAAATACTCCTTGGGGTGTGGCTTACCTTGGAGTGTGGTCAATACATCAGGTATCACACAATTAAAGAAAACTGATTTTCCTTCTCTCAGCACCAATACATCCTCTACTAGATGGGGAACTTTCTGCCCAGCCCCTCCTCCTATATTCCCCAGACTCACAATTTATTTTTATAAGTATTTGTGATATCATGTTGTGAAGGAATGCTATAAAAGGCTACAATTGTTTGGGTAAGTTCGGCTCAGGGCAATCTTTTCTTTGGTGGGCCTGTAGAACTTTTTTTCATATTTGTGATAAAATATCTTGTGAAAAAACATACAGTACAGTGGATATCATTGATTCACAGTTTGAGGAGACAGTCCATCATCATGTGGAAGGCACTGTGGCAAAAATCAACCCTAACCGTGGTGCTAGAAACATGAGGAAGCTGGACACATTGTATTCATAGTCAGGAAGCAAACACAGATAAACACTAGTGCTAACATTATATGCAGTCTGCAATTCTAGCTAGTGGATGAGGACACACACATTCAGGGTGCAGTTTTCCTCCTCAATTAAAACTCCCTGAAAGAATTAGTGAAGACAGATTTATTGATGAGTTTCCTAGGTGACTGTAAGATCCAGTCAAATGGGTGACTATTAATTATCAAACTCTGATCTGTTTTCTACTTGACACTCAAGCATATCATTTTAAACCATGGCTTCCATGGACTCGTGGCCATCTCATGTTGTAGAATATATCCAGTTCAACTTCAGAAATCCCTACAATTTAACACTTTCAAAATTGTTCAAATTCCCAGAGTCCAAACTTTCTTAAGTGATTCAATAAAATCTCTTAACTGTGAGCCCCTACATAATAATAAAAATTACAGGTTACCTGCTTTCAGTGTATATTTGAACAGATTAAATAATCTCATTTCTAAAGTGAGGAATGGGGGAACATCAAAGAAAGATTGGAATAATGCAAGACCAAAATCTAGCAGGATAAAGAACGAATCTTGAAGATTCATGTATGGTATCCTGATCCTGGGTTCATTATGGAATCATCAAGGGTCTTGGGTAGGTCCACCTTTCCAGGTCTGTTATCTGTAGCACAGGAACCTTTCTCTTGGGGCATCTCTACTGCATGCTTATCACTGCCTAGGCAGACATAGGCTTCAGTTTCATATAGTAGCTTGTAAGGATCTCTTTATAAAGAATCTCACCCCCACATTGCTTAGCTTCAGGGACTTTCTGGAACCTTGAATGAAACTTCATGACCCCTCAACATCTGTGTTTTGTATGCATGTAAAACCAATACCCTATAGATGGCCCTTCCAAGCCTTGTGGCTAATCTGAGTTATACTCTGGTCTTTTCCTACCACAGCTATGGTTTGTCTCTGTACGCCATGGTGGAAAAACATAGAATACTCTATAGTAGTTTGTTTTCGAACAAAGATTGTATTAAATGTCCTTCTAAATACATGCATTCTACTTTCAAATGACTTGGCATTTAGACATATTGAACATTTGGTAGATGTGGGCTTTCCATCAGCATACTTTTCCTAGTGAGGAATACTGAGTGTGTATGTGTGTGTGTGTGTGTGCCACAAGCATTTGAGTGTGGATGTGCACATCCATAAGTACAGCTTTAGAGTTCAGAACAGAAATTCAAATGTGCCCCTGTCAATCCACTTTCCTGCCTTGAGACAGTCTGATTGGTTGTCATTCCTTGAGGATGGCTGTGCAGCAAGGTCTCAGTATGTTATTGGTATCTAATATTGTGGTTATAACCACACACGAACATGCTCAGATTTTTATCCAGGTTTTGGAGATCTGAGCTCAGGTCTTCATACTTGACTCTTAAAGTTTTGGTTGTGAGTCTAGCCTTTAATGGTTGAACCATCTCTCCATCCCAGGTCTTCATACTTGAAAAGCAAATACTTTTGCCCTGAACCACTGCCCCAGGCTCAAGGATGACCAGTGGATCTTCAACACTGTTAATGTCTTCAACAACTACAGGTGCTTTCTCTTTACCTCCATCCTTATCTGTGACTTTAAACATCTTAATATTCCATTCCTAACCAAAGTACAATTTTCACAACTGCTTCCCCTCTCAGTAGACCTGTCTGAGAAAAATGAGAATCCTAGATACTTAGCTGTCCTAAAATTGCCTCCACTATCCATATTTGTTCTTTATTTTTTAATTTGTCCTCATTTCAGTTCTCAAAAGATGGGCAAAAAAATAGCCAAATTTTTTGCTAAGTGGGATGCAAATGATCTCTAGCCCAGGTTCCAGTAGAGCCTTTGCTGAAAAAACCCCAGAACCTCATAAGTCACAACTCCATTCTGAATTTTCTCTTGGAATGTTGGTCTTCTAAGATGCCACTAAAATGCCCAATTATGTTCTGCTTACAGCATTTCGAGGCTTCTCTAGTCCACAGCTCCAAATTCTTCCTTATTGCCCCAAAGACCAGTTGCAAAAACCCAAGAACCACATGGTTAAGTAACTCACAGCAATATTCCTACTCTTAGTAGAAAATGTCTATATTTGTCACAAATTTCATTGTTATGCCTCCTAAATAATTCTAAAATTAGGTAATTTACAAGTATCAATTGTCCGATACAAAGTCTCTTTATTTTTATACCTGGATAGTCATCCCTCCAGTTCTCTGAAGCAACTCTATCTCAGAAATTCCTTTTACTTAGTGTTTGGTAACAAATATTTAGGAACAATTTATTGCTTTGGACAATTCCAATTTATATTAGCTTCAGAATAGATAACCACCTAATCATTAATTACTTAAAAGAGTAAGTGACCAACAAATAAACTCTCTTAGGTTCTGAAACCAAAGAAAAGACCACGAAATCAGCCATTAATATCAACTTTTCAATAATTATTTAATGTATAAAAAACACTGCAGAAGTGCCAAGTACAATTAGTCAAAATTATTTAAGAAAACATTTATTTATTGCTTACAATGATTTTTTTAAATTTAGGTGTGAATTCAAGAATTATCTTTCCCTGGATCAGTAGTTTAAGTTCATATGATATATATGCATACACATACATATATATATGTGTGTATATATACATATACATGTACATATATAGGTATATACATAATTTTTAAACTCTATTTTAATGGAATTATATTGCAAGCACTTAAATTTGAATTATATTTTAGTGGATTCTAGCACAGAACATATTTTCACAGCATGTAGAGTCATATTGGTATGGCTATTTATGTATTAGTGTTAATCTATTTGCCAAATAACCTCATAATGAAGCAAATAATATTTTTGTTTCAATTATTGAATAAGAAGCAATCATGTAAAATTTACAGTAAAATTATAAACTTCATTTTCTTTGTGCAAAGCAATGCTATCTGTCAAAAACATTGTTCACATAAAAATATTTCCATATCACTAACACTTACATGTTTGAATGAGGTATTCATTAATTATATAAATAAAATATTGAAAATAATTAACGAATAGAATTCACTATCCAACAAAATGTATGATTTGCTATAAAACTTGTGTATATATTCATTGCCTATTTTTACACATTTTTGCTTTTGTATTCAAGATTATAATTATATCTTCCTTCCCTTTCTTCCCTCCAAACCCTTTTATAATGAAGAATTTTATTTTTACTTTTATTGAAAATAGATCTTTCTATCTAATATATCCTGATTACAGTTTCTCTTCTTCCCACTACACCTCCCATTTCCTTCTCTCCATTTCCCTTCCCACATGAAACACCCCATGTATGTTCTCAATAAAACAAACAGGCTTCTAAGGTAGAATAATTAATATAGTACAATAAATATAATAAGATAAAACAAAAGCCAACATAGTATAATATGGGAAAACAAACAAGCAGAAGGGAAAGAGCCCAAGAAAAGACACGAGAAATAAATATAGACATTGACACCCATTTGTCTGCACACTCGGGAATCACATAAAAAACCCAAAACCAGAAGCCATAATATATTCACAAAGGACCTGGAGGTAGGGTAAAGAGAAAGAAACAGAGGAAAAATGAGAGAAAGGGAAAGAGAATATGGAACACCTCATGAATTTGCATGTCATCTTTGCTCAGGGGTCTTGCTAATCTCTGTATCACTACACTATTAGTGTATATACTGGCAAAGTCAGAACTTCATAGTCTACTTTGAATCTCCAAGAAAGTGTCTCTGAAATTAGGACTTATGTCATTGTAAACCATTGAGTATTCCACTTATTTGAGGAAATCCTTCTTTAGGTTTCCCATGTATGGAGCTGAAACCGTTCTGCTAGAAGGATCCATAAAAAAGGCAATTATACTGTCAGGATCCTTAAGCATTTTAAGGATTCTACTTAAGAGAGCTCCTGGCTGCTTTGATTTTTACAAATTTCACTAGGTAATAATTTCCCTGCCATCAGCATTAATGAATGTTCAGGAAATGTCAGACTTCAGAGAACATGAGATCTTACAGAAGAACGTTTTAGAAAAGGCCAGGAAACCTCCCAAGTGATGAAATCAACCTTTCTTTACATGCATGGCGGGAAGTAGAGTGGCTGGAAAGCAAGGAACTGGATCTGAATTTCTCTAGAGGTCTGCTTTGATCCTCCACCGCTCCCGGATGTAGGCCAATCTCATGAATTAACTAATCCTTCTCACATGTTCTGTACAAATGTCATTCATGCTAGACCTCTTACATGTTGCTGTAATGCGGAAGGAGGATGGAAAGGGCAGACAGGAAGGGAGGGTGAAACTTGCCAACTTCTCCATTCACTGTGCTGTGGGTGTCCGACCCTGAGTTTGTAACACTCTCCTTCCAGAAAGCGCTGACCGCTCTTTAGGGAATTGAAGTCTCAGTGTGTTATTCATTAAGACCAACATCTGTGAAGGCAGTTAGAGTGGTAAATTTAAGTTTTACCTATAGAATTGAGAAAAAGAAGTACCTACTCTATATAAATTGAATGCCCATCTTTTAGAAGTGCATGTCTCTCTTAGCTACTTGAGAGAAACATTCTTTTCTCTAGTCACCAACCTTGATGATATTTTGGACTATGTTAGGAAAGATATATTTTTCCAGTTACTTCTATGTTACTGGATCCATACTATTCCTACAAGCAGAAAAAGCAAATTCTGAGTAACAGGTAGTTTGAAGGAGTTATATGGAGGTAGTCTTTGCATGGATCTTCCACTGGAAGTTTATACAATCATTCCTGTCATTACAAAGATCCCATAACATGGGAAGAAAATTCTATTCTATGACCTGTGGCTCTACATAATGAGCTGGTGGGTATCACTTTCAAATTGTCTTCAGAAATGCATGCTCCAAATAAATAGACTGTGAATCATGACCCTGGGAGGCTCCCCTCTGGGGGGGGGGACCATGTTTTCTTCACTAAAAAATCATAATCATATTAGCTAAATATAAAAATACATCTTCTTAATGTCTATTTCCTCCACATATTTTGCTTATTATCAAAACTAATTTTTGATGCCTTTTGTGTCATCATGAGACCCATCATTGCCTCTCCCAGTATATACATTGAAATATAAAGTATAGTAAGATTAAATATGTGAAAAATAAGCAAGCAACTAAAGAGTACAATATTCCCAAAAAATATGTTTAAAAAGTTAATTTAAAATATGGGTTTCTGGGAGAACCCTAAATATAAGGAGATCACTGACTATGGATTCATATAGAAAATAAATAGAAAGATTGGGCAAAATGTATTAAGATGTGATTTTTAAAAATTAAATAGTCACTATTTAATAAATAGTTTTTAATAAAATAATATTTGATAAAACAAAAAGTATCCAAGGAAGGCAGTTATTGAATGTCTACTCTCAAGTTCAAGAGAGGGGAATCTCTGGGGGTTTTCTGGAGAGAAGAAATGGAATTACAGCATTTTCCTGGCCCAAAAGCCTAGCCAAGAGGAAGTGAAGAGAACCCAGCCACAGGCCAAATTTCAGGCTCCAGTGGTGGACTGCCAGAACATCCTACACACCGGACAAAGGCAGTGAAGCCAAGACTACCCACATTCCCAGGCTTTTAAAGACTGGGGAACCTCAAGGGGGTACTTGATTTATGTGGAATCACTGGCTTGCCCAGATGCATTTACAACAAAAACCTTTTCCAAGGCTCTCACCTGGGATTGGGGAGCCTGGAAAATAGAATTGGAAGAAGCAGATTAAATTGCTCCTTGAAGAGTACATCAGGACAGCTGGAGAAGAGCCTAAGGTTTGGATGACTGCAGTGACCAGCAGCTATTGAGCACTTACTGTTTGCTACATTGTGTAGTTTTCCATATAAAATTACTTTATAAATTCTTACAAGACAAATACCATTATTTTACTGTGTTTTATAAATAAGGGAGTCTGTCTTTTGTTAGTTAACTATACAATTAACGTTATGTAAATATACAAGAAGGAGGTGTTAAATTATAGAGATGGAATTTAAATCCAGGTTGCCCTTACTTACAACTAAGATTTATATCCATTGACAATGTTTATTTTATTTTAATATTTTATTATTGTTGGTTTTGTTGTGGCTAATGATACTGGGTTTCATGAATGCCAGGATGGCTACAAATTTATTATGTAGCTGAGAATTACCTTGAACACTTGATTCTGTTGCCTCACTTTCAGAGTTCTAGAATTAGAGTCAGAAGTCAGCATGGTTACTCTATGCTTGATTGGAGATTGATCACCAAGCCCTCTATAAACTGAACAGACTAAATTCTTAAATTAGGGAGTTGAATAAATTACCTACTATGTGTAGGCACTTGTAAATGAAGAAATGCACTTAATATGCATATGATTTGTATAATGATCTTTATTAATTAATTCCATGAGCGAAGGATGCCAAAGACTAGATATCACCCTGAGAGCACAGGTATGCAAGGCAAATGTAGACACTTGTTCAGATTGTAAAACCTGGAATTTCCATAAAGATCCTACTTCCTAATCAACTGTTTATGATCATAGACAAATGAGAGTAAAGATCGAAAGTTGAATGATTGCAGCATATTATCTGTTGTGATACTGCTGCATAGATTCACATTCTCCTTTAATCTTCTCCTCAGTTCAGTGGTTAGCATAAAATATGCATTCAATAAGCATTTCTAAAATAATGAAACAGAGAGCATTTCTCTCATTTTAAGGATGTGACAAGCAATTCTCAAAGAAAACTTCCCAAAGACCACAAGACCTCATTTAGGAATCAAATTTAGTTTTTCTGACTTCAAAACCCATAAATTCAGTAAAATATCAAAAGCCACAAAATTACAAAATCATGTTGTTACAGTAATAAATAAAGTGAGTTGAAAGGGGATTACTCTTTGGGCAGGTCTTAAATAATGAGCAAGACCTATCACAGAACAAGAAATGATTGTGTGTGAGGATGTGGAGGCTTATAGAGCAAAATATTGCTGGCCACTGCCTCTAAATTTGTTGATATTGAGGTACAAATAATCTTTTATAGCATGCTTTGAAAAGAGAAGAGTGAAGCCTCTGCTGGACTACACTTCTGTGTTCTCCATCTGTGATTGCTCTATGTTGTCCCTTAGCCCATTCTGCATACATTGATCAATTGGGAAGATTATTTCCGTATTAAGTAGTGTACAACATATAAATTGTCGGATTAACATGCCACACTCACACATCTACAAGAACTTAATCATACATGCATCCCTCTGCACAAATGGAAATTAACTAAGGCAACCTAATCAAATTCAATCACCAACTTCCTCAAGAAAATGGACATGCCTAGGAGTGATCTCTTCTCTTCCTCTCTTCTTTGACCTTGACAGTAGGTTTCAACCCTGAATGTAGAAACTGACTACAAACAATAGTCTAGAAACTTAAGTGTACCAACTCAGAAAATTTCAGAAAAATGACTGACATTCTGTACACAGTTTCTTCTGAAAGCATTTTCCTACCCCGAGACACTAAGGAACTCTGACATGTGCTTAGAAATTAAATATCTTAGTAAAGACTTGGAGACTCTGTGTTTCAAAGAAGAGAAGACAGCATGCAGATATCTCAAATAAAAATAAGCCTGTGCATGCAAATGTAGTTAGCGGCCATTAAAGGATAACCCAGATGGTTCCCTGTCCTGGTTGTGGTACATCTGGCCAATGGGATGTTCTTCAAAGTCTGGTTCAGCATTTAGTATCCACAAATACACATGTGGATAAATCCCTGATTTTATAAGCTAATTTTTATTTTTTTTTATTTTATTTTTTTTTAATAATTTATTTTTTATTTCTTCAAGTTACATCTCAATCACAATACCCTCCCTACTCCCCCCTCCAGTCCCACCCTTCCACCCTCCTCCCCCTCAGCCCCACCATCCTCTTCCCTTCTTTTTTTTTTTTTTTTAGTTTAAGGTATTTATTTTTCCCCCCAACAGCTCTCCCTTTCAGTCCAAATAATGGTTCTTTTTCTTATAACTATAAATACAATACAAAACAACAGAAATAAATAGGCCACGATTATAAGAGTTATATGGCTTAGCATACATTCCCAATATACAGTCCATATGTATTTGGCACCTGACTTTAACATTCTACTATCTAACTATCTCCATGAGTTTAAAGTTCTATATCTAACTCAGCTTCCATACTAACTTGCCTCATAATTTTAAAAATATCTTCTTAGATCCAGAACACCCTCTTGATTCCTAAACAACTCAAAATTTAACTATGAGACTCTAGCTATCTATTCTTCAACCACCTCAGAGACCTGAGAGGGATAGATATATCTGATTTTATAGAAAGTACAGGGCCTGCAGCTTCCAAAATTAAGAAATGACATACCAGTGGCTGCCTGGACAGTTCCCATTTTCTCTCGATACATTACAGCATCGATCTTCAGTCATTTGGCCCCGTTTTTCTGACAGACATTGATTGTAGAGCAGGGGTTATGAAGGACTTGCCTACCATGTCTTGGCAGAGCCAGGCTGTTGACTTACCTGCTTCCAAGTTTTGTTCTTTTTGGACAGCATTCTGTCTACAATTGGAGCAAGGGGCTTTTCCTACCAAGAGATAGGCTTGCGACTAATTCAATCATCTCCCACTGTAGATTCTACTTGGAGTAGAATAGGGGGTGCTGTCAAGAGTTGATATGTCTCGATATAAAAAAATCTAAAGAAAACATCTTTGAATGCCATATTCATTGAGGTTTTTGAAAAGATATTATCCATTCTGACAAGGTATAAGATGAAATCTCAAAGTAGTTTTGATTTGCATTTATTTTATTGTTAAGGATGTTGAAATTTTTTTTGAAGTGTTTCTTAACCATTACAGATCCCTCTTTTAAAAAAAGAACTCTCTTTTTAGGTCTGTATCCCATTTTTTATTAGATTGGTTTTTTGACGTCTAGTTTCTTGAGTTCTTTGTGTCTTTTGAGTATTAACCCTCTGTCAGATGTGGAATTGATGAAAATCTTTTTCCATTCTGTAGGATGTCATTCTGTCCTTTTGAAAATGTCTTTTGCCTCACAGAAGCTTTTCAATTTGATGAGATCTCATTTATCATTTGTTGACCTTAGTGCCTGCACTATCAGTACTCTGTTCAGGAAGATGTCTCCTGTAACAATACATTCAAGACTATTTCTTACTTTCTATTCTATCATGTTCAGTGTATCTGATTTTAGGTTGAAGTCTTTGATGAACTTGGACTTGAGTTTTGTGTAGGGTGATAGATATGAATCTATTTGCATTCTTCTACATGCAGACATTCGGTTAGACCAGCACCACTTGCTGAAGATGTTTTCTTGTTTCTACTGTGTATTTCTGGCTTCTTATCAAAAAACATGTGTCAATAGGTACATAGATTCATGTCTGAGTCTTTGATTAGATTCTGTTGATCAACATGTTCATTTTTATGCCAATACCATGCAGTTTTATTTCAACAATTATGTTGTATAGCTTGAAATCAGGGATGGTGATAACTCTGGAAATTGTTTTATTATACAAGCTTGTTTTAGCTATCTATTGTGTGTGTGTGTTTACATATGAAATTTATTATTGTCTTTTCAATTGTCTTTTCAAGATCTGTAAAATATTGTGTTGAAATTTTATAAGATGTGCATTTTTACTAGGTACATCCGACCAATCTGTGAGTATTGAATATCTTTCTCTCTTCTGATATGTTCTTCATTTTCTTTATTTATAACCTTGAAGTTTTATTTAACTATTTTGGAAAAAAACGGTATTTTCTACAAATACAAAACTTAGTGTAGACATGTCTTAACTTCCTATCCTGATTCCACATTCTTTGCTGCCCATGCACACAAAAGGGAAGTTGTAAAAATATTCACTCCTCTATTATTCACAGCTGCAAATAGCCACCAATATTCAAGAATTACTATATATATAAAAAGCAAGGTCAAATCTTCCTATACTAAAATTAAAGGAAGCACACTGATAAGTGAACTGAATAATAGAAGGCACACATCAGTGAATTTCTCCATCCTGAAACTGCATTAAAGTTGTAATATTGCATAATCATTTAGCAAATAAATCTGATTCATAAGAATGAAGACATTGGTTATCATGAAGCACATTAATCACTCAGATGTTGGGAGTTAAGCAGTTTTGACTTCATTTAACTCCCACATGTACTAAGTTTTAGTTTCATTAGTTACATAATTATGCTCCCTTGAAAAATATGCTTTGGGCTGTACATTTTAAATACTGTATTAATGTACATAATTGTCACACGTTATTATATATGAAGTTAGTTCATCCTTGCTGACCTTCCTACTATCATTGCCTCAGAGTTACATAAACTCATTTTGTTTTCAATTAAATCACCAGCTTATATCGTTCTCCTATTTCTTCATTTTTACCAGTCATAGGAACATAAGAGAAGTAAGATTAATTTCATTTCTCCATATGCAAACCATAAAGATTAGGGTAATTCAATCTTTTACTTCACTGCCACTCCATTCCTACTGTTGCCACTCCTTTCTTCTTCACCTCTGCCTTTCATTACTCTCTGGAGCAAATTCTGACAGCACCCTGCAACAAGTAAGCAACTCCCTGCTTAGATTTTAGTTTATAATTTCCTTCTTAAATCTCGTGATTTGCAAAAAGATTCCTTTTTCTTCCTGATGGTTGTAAAACTTCATCCTGAAATTCCTACTTTTTATATTTTGTGTTTTCTACTTCTCCTTGTTGAAGACCCCATTAAATCTTATTTGTTCCCCCATGGAGTGTCCTACTTAAACTAGCCCTTTTTGATATGATTATTTTCTAAATATTTTACAAATTGAATGATATGACATATTGTCAACCATTTGACTTTCCTTAGACTATTTTTCCATCCAATAAGGTGTTAACATATCAAAAAGAATATGGATTTATATTTCATAACAGTAATTTGGCATAACATCTTTTGATGTTAAAATTTTTCTAGGAATATATAATTCATCTACATGAATGCCAAGTATGATTCTGCTGGCCAGGCTTGTGAAGATTATTTTTTACTTCCTCACAGATTGAACTCCAGTAACTTCCACAAAAAAAACAACAACAAAAAAAAGAATGTTATTGCGAACTCATGGGTTGACTTTTCCTAACAGTTTAAGAGAAACAGGTTCCTGCAGTGCTAGAAACTAATGCCTTTAATTCCCTTTACTCTAACCCTGTAATAACATCACCCTGTGCAACAAGTCCTAACTCACCCCTGTGCTTACTATTCTATGACCTAGGGCATGGCTGATTCTCATGTACTCTGAGCAAATTGATACCCTTCCCTTTCTTCACCTCTTTCTCAGCCTTTAGCCACTTTGGATTGTTATTCCCAGAGGGTTTTGCAGTGTCTGTTTCTCCAAATATTTTAATTACTTCTTCAAATATCATTCCCATGTAAAGATCATTATTCATCTTACCCCTCCCTATACAACCCTGACTCATATAAGATGTTTGATAAACACTATTTGAATGATTAGAGAAAACAGTGAAAACTGAAATCAAAGCATAGAATCGTGTTTAAAGAAACAGTGCTAATTGAAAGCACAGGTTTGGCATCAACCAAAACTAAGTATCAAGGAACAGAATTATAATACTGACCATAAAATAATGCAAGACAACCTCACCAAGCACAAGTGACTCATACCTACAATTCTAACCATTAAGATGCCGAGACAGGGGGATTGAGAGTCCCAGGCCAGCTTTGGCTACTTACTGAGTTCCAAAACAGTAAGGGTGATTTGGTAACACCCCATCTTTTATTTAAGAGCAAGAAGGACATGGCTCCAAAAGTATAAGGTATAATTAGTTAAAATAGGATGGATTTGAATTTGCAGGCAAACTCTTTTTATAAAATGTTACAATATGAAATTTAAAACTACTTAACTCAGTCTGAGTTGACTACTAAGCTGGGCAATAAACAAGGAAGAAATTTTGTTATTTATCTATGTCTACTCCTATCATAATAAGCAGTGCATCTGGGGACCAGATGACTTCAGAATCCCATTACAGACAATAACTCCCTAATCCTTTAATATAGGTGGAGACAGCCATCATTATCCCATTTAGCAGACTTTAATAGTTGAGGCAGTAAAATTCAGTGCATTGTCTGATGTTTCAACATTAATTTTAAATTGTCATGTTGAATTTAAGTTTGTGGCTGCATATATGTCCCTGAATTTGCTATACAATTTACATATAACTACATTATCAATCTAGACTTCATCATCGAGAAGTGTCCCTGCCAGACTGGGTAGTCTCCTCTGTATTGATCATTCAACTACAGGAAATTAGAAAAGCAAGGAATGCAGTATGACATCTTATAAAGAAATCCCCCATTCACTCATTCAATCTGTGTTACTAGGACATTGGTGTAAATTCAAGATATGTGAATTCAGGCCCAATTTAAAATGTTTGAAGTAGTTCGGAGTACAAAGAACAGAGAAACTAGATTGTGCTGGCCAAGATGCAGTGAAGAGCAATTCCATACTTCCTGAAAAGGTGGGCGGAGCATTTCTAAGTCAATGAATGAATGCATACTCTCATGAGGAGACATAATAATAATAAGCACTTCACGTTGTCTTACAGCATTGGCTCTCTTTTTTATTAATAAATTACATGTATTCTAAACCATTCATAGAAATTCAAACCCATATCCTCCAACCAGTTACAGCTTCTCAGTTGTTAAAGGAAAACACAATTGTTGTTAAAACAGAAAATAGAAGCAGTTTTTGCCATTGGCCCACCACAGTTTGGCTCCGTTTTTGCAGTCTGCTCTGGCGAGAATGAAGCCAGACCACACACTGAGGGTGAATTACACCACTTCAAATAGAAGAAACATTAATGGAAAACCCAAGTGGGGTTCCAAATAGGGGGCTATAGGCAGGACAGCAACTTCTCAGCACAGTTCCCACAGACTAGGCTGAGCCCACAGCCTCAATAGGTAATCATAAACTTGTCCCGCTCCTGTGCCTAAGGAGTAGGAAAAGTCTCTTCAGCAGCTAGTTGCCCGGGAGCCCATCAGCCTGAGTGAAAATGTACTCATAGAGGCTCTTTGCCTAGGCCCCACTTTTTTCTGTAATTGGACTTGTCACTAACAAAAATAAGAATGAGAGCTTATAAGACGAAGATAAGCTTATAAGAGCTTGTAAGATTTTCTGCCCTCCTTTCCCCATTACTCCTTGACCAAAGAGAAATATGATTCTGTTGTCTTGGTCCCACTGTTTCCTAATTCCGTAAGATCCAAATATGTATTTATAAATCATAACAAAGCCAAAAGTGGAGGTGAAAAAGCAGTGAAAATAAGTGAGAAAGACTCAGAGGAAAGTTTCAGACACGTTCTGGTGAAGTTTTCCACCTTACTTTCCTGGAGATTCAGGATTACAGCAGAGGCCAGAAGGAAACACTCACTTTTCAGAAGACAGATTACAGTTTGTAAATGCATGGATGTAGGATTAAACTCTTGTGAGTGCTACAAAAGATGACATGTTCATATTTGTATGCATACAATGCACAGATTCACTAAGGGTTCTCTGAAGCAATATGACAGGGTGACCCCAGGCAAATAAATCTCCGAATCTCAGGAAGTTTGTCTGAGAAGGGAGAAAGCACTTTCCCCACACTTGAGCTCCACTAGTCCTGAAGAGGCCGAGGTCATTTGGCCAGACATATACGTTTCCATGGCTCTTTTACAAATATTATGCAAGCTCCTGAAAATCTGAACCCACTTTGACATTTCAGGAGTCCTTTGGGGCAAAGCACAAATAGGAACTTGGGAGAGGCTTTCAGTGTTGTCGGCGGAAATAAATGAGTAGGAATAGAGGACAAAAGCTTAGAAAACATATGTTTCAGTGGCAAATTGAAAGGACCATACAAAGTACCTCACTTTATGAAAGATCCTACAAATGTTAGGTATAATTATCCCCATCATATTGATGCAGAAACTGAGACTCCCAAAAGTTAAGGAATAGATTGACAGTGATAAATTCAGGCCATAAACATCTTCATATTATCACATAGGACCCCATGTCTCTACACCCACCCACCACATTTTTCCATACAGAGTCATCTTTTCTGGAGAAATACTATTTGGCTTCAGGGGTGGACATAATATATCATTTGAGAGTCTATCTCCAATATGTTTTAAAGAGAAATCATCAGGAAATTCTAGACTGATTGGGAGTACCTAAAAAAAAAATAACAGAGATTTGTCTTGATACAGTGGCCTATGTCTGAGTTTTTTCTCTTAAGAGCAGATTGTGCCGCCTTTGGGTCCCAGGCATAGTCCACAACCTTGGCGGAAACCTCCTGTTCTCCAGTCAGACTGCACATGCATGCCAGAGAGGCAGACAGCATGGTTAGCCAATTCTCAATGGGATATGTTTGTCGTCTTTCTAACTCTTTTGCTTTATAACATACACATAAGTTAACTATATATGGACCATATGAATTAATACATAAATACACAATTTGAGAACAGTTGGAAACATGTGGAAAGGTTCTAAAATATACAGGGCTTTCTGTGTTTGGCTGACAGACATCTTATAACTTTCACTTGCCCCCCTCTAATGACTTGTGGTATTGAGTATCAGATTTTGCACTTATCTTAATTTTTAAAGTTATGTTGATGTGCATGTTTATTATATATTCTAGATACAAAGTATGTATCAGACTATGAGTAATATTTTCAGTATGTGGCTTGCATTCTCGTTTTAATAACTTTTTTTCTAAAGTTTTTTTTTGTAATTTGAAAAGGTTCATGTGAATTTTTAGAATTCATATTTATATGGCATCTATTCACTTATTGTCAGATTTTAGCCATATAGTACAGGATAACTATACTACAACCAATGAACCAAAGGGAACAGGAACATAGGCTTTTTTTTCCTGTCAATGAGACACTTTTCCCTAGTGGTACTGCCTTGTAGGCCCTCAGTATATGAGGAGGCTCTTGGCCCTCATATGACTGCTGAACTGGGGTGGGGGACTGTTTTGTAGGGACACTCTACTCCAGAGGAGTGGGATGGAAGGGACAGGGGATAGAGGTTGGGAGGGCAGGACTGGGAGAGGTGAAAAGAGGGCACTGTGATGGAGATGTAACCTGAAGTAATTAAAAAGAAAGAATTCATGTTTATACATTATAAAATTCTTAGTTTCTGACAAGGCATTAAGCATTTCTGCTATATTTTCTTTGTCCTTATTTTTAAAGTTGTATTTTTACTCATATATAAGTGTGTGCATGTGTTGTGTATGCATGTGTGTGTGCATGCGTGTACTCATTCATGCCATGTGTGTGCAGTTGATTGTGGAGATAAGATGATGACATAAGATTCCCTGGAACTGGAGTTACAAATAGTTATGAGTGGTTCGATGTTGAGGTTCAAAATGCATTTATGTCTTCTGCAAGATCAGTATACACTTTTAATCACTGATCCAACTCTCCAGGCCCTTCTATGTTTACTTATTCAAGCTATATAGTTTTAGCTGTCATATTTAGATTCCTAATCTTGTGTGAGATAGTTCAGGTTCATTTCTTCATGTACACATATGTAGTTGCTACATCTTATGTTGTAGATATCTATATTCTCCCTATTTTTTGACAAAATCAATTGCTTAGATGTGTATAGCTATCTTTCCAGTTTGTCATACTTTATTCAGTTTTATTCTATTCTACATATTCTACTTATATAGTCCTAGTAATATTTTCACAATGCTTTGATTACTATACTTTTATTAGATTACTAATTTAAACCCTGAACTATATTCAGGTTTTACTTATTTCAGAATGAACATATTCTGTCTTTTGAATACACATGCACACTTTTGAATTGGTTTGTATATTTATGTACAAAAAAATCTTCATCTCTACTTTTATCTACCTTCTTTGTGTGACCAAAATATTCTATCATTTTGAGGAGATGCGATTTTTATTAGCCTGTATTAATTATAAAAGTTAATAGATTTCAATGAAGCATCTTCATATGTATAAGTAATGCCATCCCTGCCCAATTTCTCTGGTCTTGTTTTCTTCCTAAATAGTCCTTTTCTGCTTTAATATGTATTTTTGTTAATTCAGATTCTACATTTGAGAGGAAATTTAATTTTCTAAGTCTGTTATATTTCATTTAACATGAGAATTTCCAATTTCATCAATTTTCTCATAAATGAAAATATGTATTTTTATGGCAGAATAATACCACATTATGTATATGTTCCTCACCATATATGTACATTCACCCATTATGAACACCTATGATGATTCTATAATGTACCTATTCTAGGTAGCACTTCAAAAATAATGTACAAGTATGTGTAAACTATTCTCTAAAATAGAAGAGAAAGGGACCTTCTAAACTCATTCTATGCCCTAGGCAAAGACACTCTTGCAACCATCCCCCCAAAATAACACACACACACACTAAAAAAAACAAAACAAAGCCAAACCATAGAAAAAATACCTCATTATAGAAGCTATAGTTTTTCACAATGCGTAGTACATCCCTCTGCCCACTCTTCTTCACTTGCAAATGTTCATTCCAGTGAGTCATTGGTCTGGTTCGAAGTGTCTGGCTTCTGTGACACCATCAATATTGGACACTCACCAGGACTCTTCCCAGTTACCCTGTTGTTGCCCTGTGTCATGGAGATCCTGCAGCTTTGGATCACCAAGACTGGCCCTTTCACTTGTCGCAAGTGTTTGCAGATGATATAGATTTGGGGGTAGGTTAATGCAGAGCCCTGTATCTGGGCCTGGGCGGTAGCTGAGCCAGTCAGCATACTGGCTCTCTCTTCCCTGCACCACCAAGGCAAGTTCTCCAACACTGCTCAGGTTGGCCACCCAATCCATCCACTGTCAGGAGGCAGGGTCAGCTGTCCTGCTCTCATGCCCTTGGGGCCAGTTTCACCCAGGCCTCCAGAAACAGCTCTACGGTAATACTCAGTCAAGGTGTGGGACCCACCCTCCCAAGTGCTGCAGTCTGTGAGGGGCTGGGCCAGTTCTCCTGCTCTCACACCCTCTGGGCTGGCTCTCCTATGCCTTCCCAAACAGGCCAAACTCCACTGTGTTACACAGGCAAGATGTAGGACCCACTCTCCCAACAAGGTAAATTCCACGCCCGTGCCGCACCCCCCCCCCACCAATCCATGCTGCACTCGTGGCTAGCTCTATTATGGTGCTGAGGAAAGGTTCAGGGTCTGTTCTCCTGCGAGGGGCAACTGAGGAGAGGCAGGGCTAGCTCACTCTCCCTCATGATCCAGAGGGCAGTTTTCTTGACTGCAATGGGTGGCAAGGGGCAGGGGTGGTGGGGAGAATCACCCCTGCATCCACACATCATCACTGCATCAAGGCAGAAGAGTTGCAGGGCCAGTTCTCCTCTACCCCCCTCCCCCTCAGGGCTGACTTACACATGCTTCCTCTTTATCAGGGCCAGTCCTACTGTGCTGCTCAGGCAAGGTGCAGGGTTTGCTCTCCTCAGTGCTGCAGCTGGTGAGGGGCAGGGATAGCTCTCCAGAATGCTGCAGCCAGTGAAGTGTGGGGCCAGTTCTGCACAGCCTCTGGACATCTACCTGGTCTCCAGCAGCTGACTGGACCAAGGACATCCCCATGTTCTCTAATGGTAATATGAGCCCTGGACATACACACTGACTCCTGTCTGCACATAACCATGGACCCAGACATGGCTCTCAGTGGCAGCTCACCCTGGCATTTCACCATGGCCCAGGTAACTGGGCTCACCACTCACAACAGGCTACTCCTCTCCACCCTGGAGGCTCCAGTTCCATCTCTCTTCATAATGCTCAAGCTGCTACATTTCTCTTTCTCTCCCATCTGACCACCCCATACCTTCACATTGTGGTGGCTCCTGCTGCACGCTGGCCACACAGATGTTGGACCTCTGGGTGACATCTTCAGTCCATGCTGTGCAGTGTGAAGGCAAACAGGTGTCTATGACCTCTATGTGCTAGGGGCTGGAGGGTAACCCTGTTGGTGGCATGGTGGTTCACAGGTGTGTGTCTGTCTTCCTCCTCCCTCATTGCACAGGGGTAGGCAGGGCTCTGTGTGTCTATGGCCCACCTGTGACTTGGGGCAGAGGGAAGGTCTGTGGGTTTCTTCCCACACCTGTTAACCTGTAGCATGGTGGAATGCAGGTCTCTTTCTGTCTTTTTCATTCGGTGCTGTGCTGCCTGGATTTGATTTTATTTGAATGTGTTGAAGGCATAAAACAGCTTTGGCCACCAAGCCAGACATCAAGCTAGGATGAACAAAGGACTCCCAACTACTCTGTTCCTGAATGATATAAGAACACCACCAACAAAGTGTCCCTTTGCTCATTGCTGGGGGTTTGTGTCTTTTGAAGAAAATAATTTTTAAGTAAAGCCTTACTAGAACCTTCTGATACAGTGAAAACTAGAAAAACAGAGGCAATTTTCTGAGCAGTGAGAGACTGATGACATGTGTCCTGTGGTGTCTTGGTCTTCCTATCTAATGTTTAACAGACTGAAAAAAAATTAGAGAAACAATCCCATTCATGATACCTATACATAAGAAAAAAAATCAGCAAATCAAACTAACCAAGAAAACAAAAGACTTTTAAAAAATATGTTAAGATACTGAAGAAAGTAATTAAGGGAGACAATAGAAGACACCCCAAGGTAATGAACTGAAGGAATTAATATTGTGAAAAATGGTATCTTATAAAAAGCTATACTAATCACAATCAAACAACAGTCTTGACAGACATCGCAAAAACAAATCAAAAACTTATATGGAGGCACAAAAGTATCCTGAACAAAAAGAGTACAATAAAATGTATCACCTGGCTGGGCGTGGTAGCCCACACCTTTAATCCTAGCACTTGGGAGGCAGAAATAGGTGGATCTCTGTGAGTTCAAGGCCAGCCTGGTCTACAAAGTGAGTCCAGGACAGTCAAGGATACACAGAGAAACCCTGTCTTAAAAAAAAGTATCACCTCTTTGCAAGTGATATTTCAGAATCAATGCAATAAAACACTACCTAATAATTGGCAGACCAGTTAAAACCTCATGCAAGTACAGTTACTTGATTTTTGACAAAAATGTCAAAAATGTATGCTGGACCAAAGATAGTGTCTTCAACAAATAATGCTGAGGGAATATATTATTCTGTATTTCAGCATAATACAGAATAATGATATCAGATCCTTATTTCTCTCTGTGTACAAAACTTAGCACCAAACAGATTAAACCTCTTCATAAAACCTGATGGACAGAAATTGCTAAAGATTCACCTTATAGGCATATGTAAGGACTCTCTGAAAAAGATTCTGGTAGCATAGAAGATAAAGTTAATAATCAACAAATAGCCTATCAAGAAAGAAAAGAATCTCCATGCAATAAAAGAAAATATGAGGTGAAAGAAGAGGTAGCTCACAGAATGGGTAGAAACAAGGCCAGCTACTCATCTGACAGAGGATTGATGACTAGAATATATAGAGAACTCAAAAAAACAAAACAAAACAACAAAAAAACCCCTAAACCCTAAGAAAATAAATAACCCAATTAAAATTGGGCCATGGGACTACCAGAAAATTTTCAACAAAAACAATAAATGTAAATGACTAAAAAATACTTTAAAAGCATGCTCAATCTTGTTAGCTATGGGAAAATATGAGTTACAACTATTTTAACATTCTTCCTCACCCCAGTCAAAATGGCCATCACCAGTATTCAAATAACAACAAATTCAGGAGTAGATGTGGTGAAAGGGAAACTCTTATATTCTGTTGGTGAGAGTGAAAACTATTGCAGCCATTTGGAAATCAGTCTAGATACTTCTCAAAACACTAGAAATAGAATTACCACATGACCCAGCTATTCCACTCCTGGCAGGTATGTCATAAATTTTAGATCTTTCTACAGAAATATTTACAGACCCCTACTCATTGCTTTTCATTCAAAACACAAAGTAGAATTAGCATATATGTCTATCAACAAGTGAATTTATAAGAAAAATATGACACATGTAAAGAGTGGAATATTACTTAGCTGTGAAGACATTATATTCAAGGTACAGCATAGTGGCATATGCCTTTAATTCTAGCACTCAGGAGGCAAAGGTAGATAGATCTCTGCAAATCTGATGCCGGTCTACACATATAGAGAGTTCCCAACCATCCAGAGCTAAATAATAATAATAATAAGTAGTAGTAGTAGTAATGATGATAAAAATTTATATTCTAAAATTTACATGAGCAATTATTTCCTTTACTATACATATTTAATTATATAGTTGTGATCTTTAGGAAACACAAGTACATAGATAGCAGTTGAGTACCTGTATTCTTATTTTTCCTGTCTTTTAAGATATCTTTGTCCATGTTTCACTTGGAAAATCTTTCTATATGCTTTTGGGAAAATCCCCCTGGCAAAGTGGAAGGATATGCTAGTTTATACTCTATTTTTACATGGATTTATACAACTCTCATGTGTATATACACATATACACTCCATCTAAGCTATTGTGTGTCCTGTACATTATGAAATAGAGAATGAGTTGTACTTCTTTTAATTCTGCAATTCATTTGGAAGTGCAAGGCTACATACATAAAGTGTAAGGAAATATAAACTGTTATTCAGGGTGAGGCATTTTGTCCCTCATCAAGAGATTACATAAGGAGCAAATCAAATCATGATTTTCACTAATGTGATCTTAAAGTGGTAAGATGAATGGCATATCGCAACTATTCTTGTAAATAGAAGCTACTTGGTAAGTATTGTCTATTAGTCTATATAAAGGGGAGGAAAATTTAACATTAAAAATGAGGAGGATTTATATAAGCAAATGTAAAGAGCCAGATAGACTGGGGGATAGTGTACAGAAGTTGAGTATGTTTAAACATGGAAGGAGACAGGGGAAACAAAATTAATGAGAGAGTTTATTTGTAAAGTAGAGAAAGTTGGCACGTCACCATAGAGTTGGAAATGAAAAAAAAAAAAAGACATTACAACAATAGTCCATTCTTGTGCATTAGGAGTCATTGATACATTTTGAACAGGAGACAGGGTAAAATTCACATTTTTAGGAAGAATTATGTTGTAGCCTAAAATATAGTTTTAAAAAATGGCTTTGACAGGACTACCTATGTAGGTTATTGTAATAATCCAGATGTGAGGTTATAAAAAATAACCTAGAATGTGAGCTGTGGGAATATAAAGGAGAAGACAAATACTAGATACAGTCTAAAGAAGGAAATTACAGACTGGGGTAAATGCTTCATGTGAAAAATGGTCAAATATTAAGCACCTTAGGCTGCACAGAGTTTCACAAACTTACAATCCTGTACTAATAGCTGACTCACAAAAAAAGTTGTAACCATGTGCTTGAATGTTTGTTCATAGAGAAGAACACTATTAGGAGGTGTAGCTATGTTTGAGTCAGTACGATCTTATATGAAGAAGTGCATCACTGTGGCAGCAGGCATTGAGGTCTCACATGCTCAAGCTATGTCCAGTGTGGCACACGGTCTGATACCTGTTGATCAAGATGTGTAACTTACATCTTCATCTCCAGTACTACGTCTGTCTGCATGTGAGCATTTTTCTCACCATGATGATAATGGATTAAACCTCTGAACTGTAAGCTGGTCTCAATTAAATGCTTTGTTTTATTGGAGTTGTCATGATTGTGGTGTCTCTATACAACAATAAAACCCTAACTAAGACACCTGGGTCCTGTAGACCCTGCTCAGGTTGTCATATGTACACAACAAGCACTTTTAGCTGCTGATCCTCTTACTGTCCTGATCCTTGGACTTTTAATGTTTTGTATCTTAGATAAAATCAATAAGCATATGTTAAAAATGCTAAAGATATTTAATAAATTAGAAGTAAACACCCTGTTTACATTCACCTGTTTTTAACTTACATTATTATCCTGTTACTGACCTAGCTCTCTATCCATCCAGATATGTGTCTGTCATCATTTGACACCATACATAGTATGGCTCTCTATGCTTAAAATAATCTATTACTAAGACAACTCATGCCAAATATATTGAAAGTCTTGACAAAATACAGGGTAACTGAGTGTGTTACCTAGTATCCATCGTAAAAACAATAAGAACAAACAGTACTATGAAACAAAGTTTACCTAGGAAGCAGATTTATAGATAGCCTTATGAAGTATGTTCTTTACTATATAATACTACACATACTATATGATTAATTTCCTATGAGTTCTCCTTACTATTGTTTTCCAATCATAAATTTCATCACAATGAATTTATGAAGAAAACATTATCAGAACAGTGGTGACAGAACAGAGTAAGGAAGTGTTTGCTGAGGAAGGAAATGTAAGAAGTGTTATTAATTAATGACTGATTATTATTTATGCATATTTATATGCATTTCCATCTTGAGCTACCTACCATTAGATATATTATAATAGATCAAAGTACAATTACCTCTTGTGTTAGCTATTTTGAGGTCATTAAAAGGCTCACTATTACATTCAAATAAACCCAAAGCTTCTCACTGCATGCACTTACACTTTCTATGCATATTTAGATCCATGCAATATACTATAAGCTTTTCAGAGACATCCTCAGATATTAGGCAGTGTAGAATATTATAAGATATTACTACATTGTAGGGAATACATTTTTAATCATAATACTAGAACCAGGAAACAGAAGTATATTACAACCATCCAAAAAAATGGTTGATGAAAGGAATTTTAGGAAAGTTATGTCTGGGATGGAATGGAGAGCTCAAAATAAGCAAATACTTCAGTTCTAGTTTTTCAAAATACTTCAGTTCTAGTCTTTCAAGAGTGTTAGATGATTTTGAGGAAGACGGTGGAGGAAATTAATAGGTTCTAGAGGTTGTTAAGTTTTTAAAATAGTGGTGCAACCAACAGAGTTTGTGAAAATGTGGAAAAGTCAGTGGAAAAATAGACTTTGCATTTGTTTAATTAGTTACAATTGAGAAAGACAAATGGGGTTTGCAGGACCTAGCTGTTATGAAATGTCGCTACAAGTAATGAGAAGAATTAGGCTTGCTGGGTCTCTCTCTCTCTCTCTCTCCCATACACAGTCCTCTCATAAAAATGATCAACTAGAGAAAGTGCAGAAATCAGGAAAATATGTGCACAAATACAAAGAGCCTTGGGAATGGATGAGAAGAGAACTATGAAGGGCCAAAACCTAAGTCATTTTCAGAACTGCCAATTCAAAAGGAGTGAACAATCGCTAATAGTTTAGGCAAACTCATGAGAATGATTTTTTGTTGAATTGCTTGGTTTAGAAGATTCAACAGGCAATTAGAAGTTAATGACAAGTGAGGAAGTTTGCTCATGCACTTGAAATACTTAAATGAAAACTAATGAAAGCGTAAAGAACAGCATTAGCATACTCTATATTAGAATATACATAAATGGTAGCTGCTTTTAAGAGAAGTTTGAAGTCTTTCACCTTAATTACCATATGACTAAAACGTGGAAAATTTTCTTTGTCAGAATGATTTACCACAGCATAAGTCCAGAAGAAATTTAGTCTTAATATTAAATACTGCATTGAGAAAGCAGTACCTGAATATAAACATCAGGATATTTGTAGCAGTGGTGGACTGTTTTTTTGAAGCACAATTGTAGTTTTTAAGAACAATTTAATTGTAGATTGTAAGCACTGAAGTTAATAGAAAGACAGCCACTTGGGAAAAGAATTAGATATACCCATGTATGCAAATGAGCTTCTCAAAGGAGAGTGGCCAGAATGAAGTTCCCTTGACACAAAATTATCCAAAAGTAAAAGGTTGGATTTTTATAGTAATAAAAATATATATATTGAAGAGATGCTGAGGCATAGGATTGATCTAATAGCATGTCTCATGACTGTTGCTAACAGTTAGGTAATAGGTAAATAATAAATCAATCACGTTTCTCCATTAGCATATACATCCAGGAATAGACTCTCAATGAGCTCCCATAAACCCGCAACCCAGGCAAATGTTGAGCTCACATTCTGTAATTTCAGCAATTCCCAAAGCAAGTTGACCCAATGATCTATATTTGGTTGTGATTTTAATTCCCAGATGTTGAAAACAGCTTCTTTGCTGGCAACAAGTCCTCTGGATGCATTTTCCCTAAGCTTTAAATAGCATACTTCAGGGAATTGGTATTACCCAAGATATAAAAAGATTAATAAGGATTTAAAAATGAACAGTACCACTAATTCCTTTAATGGATATGCATCCAAGTTGTCTCCTTGGTTGACATTATAACTGTTGTTTATTGTCACATTCCTAAGAGATAAGGCTTTTAAGTTTGTGCCCACAGGGTTTCAGACAAAACACAGTCCTGAGGCTACACTGTTTCTTGGCACATCACAAGTAATCTTGCTTAAGTCTATGTGTGAGACCTGGATGAGCCTTCCTGTGTGAACCCGCGCATAAAGTTTTCTGCTTTTTATGATTTTTTAAGAAATCTGAATTTTATCAGTGTCTTTCTGGTTTTCATTGAAAACGTTTGTTTTATTTAACTCAAGAAAATTGAACTCTAGGCAAGGACCATAATACATTTTCTAACTCAAACTGAGTACTAAGAGGTGGCTTGTCATAATTATCCTTTTTTTGTACAAAATAATAATAATAATAATCATAATTTCAAATAAGTCTCCTGAAGGGCAGTTCCCACTTCTGTCTTAATTTTGTTCATCAAATCATTAAACATTCTCTGGGTTTTGTCAACAGTCTGGTAAACATCCAGCAAAAGAATCAAAATAAGACTGTTTATTTAACATTCTTCTCCAACTGCTGATTAGGATAAATAGTTTAGATAAAAGTAATATCTGATCCAACAATCACAAAGAAATCATTTAGCAATTGGTGGAATTAGTTTGGAATCTGTTAGAAAAATTTTAAATAAACAAAAAAATTTGCACACTTTGACACATTTTAATCTCCAATTTATCTTGCTAAGGAAATGCCAAAGATCCATAATCACTAAAAAGACTGTTGGAATAAGAGTGGACTTGTAGACAGCACCCTCCAAAACAATATATAGGCTGAAACTGCAAAGACAGAGCTTCATTCACCCTAAAAACCTGGTGCCTAGAAGGCTACTTCAATGATGGCCTTTCCAGACTTATTCTTATCTCTAGGTATTACAATCTTATAGTTGTTTCTAATCATCACAAAACAATCTAGGTGGGTAGAATGTATATTTTACATATTCATGAAAATGATAAGATAATATCTATTGTAATATCAAATAAAGGTATAATCAAATCCACTACTGAATATGTAAAATCACTACCCAGTCTTGTGGCCTGTTATCCAAATTTCAAAAGGATACTTGTAGCTCAGTGTATATGGTCAACATTTCATCATAAATCGATAATTGTGGGCCTAGATTGGAGAGCAGATCTGAAGGGAAAGGCTTACAGGTTCATGAATAGTCCCAAATTTCCTAATGGTTTCACGACTTCAGCAGAAGCTATAGCCCCTGAGTGGATGATGAATTTGAACCAAAATAAGGCCCACTGCTAAGCAAGGACTTCCATAACTTACAGAAAATATTGCAGACCCAGGAATGATCCCAGATAACCCAAGGCAATACCTGACCCCAGAGAAAGACTAGAGATAAATACCTAAATACCAGTTCCATTATGACTTAATTTTTTCCTGCTTATTGTAAATCCCTCTACTAAAATAAAAGTTTAATTTTTAAAATATTAAAAGGAAATAAAAATTCTGGAACTGTCTAACTCCAAATGTACAAGTGTAAATAAGAGTAAAAATATGAAAAATTAAGATGCTATGATTTCTCCAAAAATTACTAATCTAATAATAAATCACTCCCAATAAAATTAAACTGAAAGAATTTCCAGCAAAATAATTTAAATTATGATTATAACTATATTTTTAAAAACAAATAATTATTGAATGTGTTTTAGCAAAACCAAAATAACTGAGTTATATAAAGTACTCAATCTAAGTTACAAAAAATGAATTAATAAGAGAAATAAAGACAAATAAAACTAAAGTTGGCAGGAAAAAAAAAAACGACCTTGACCATTAGTTCCTGAAAACCCTGATCCTTTTTTATTCAGTGCTTCATAAAAACTTTAGAGAACACACTGATGCACAGACTTCCGATACTTTCAATGTCTTTCCTAAGAAAATGTACTTTTTCCTTCTTCATGGTTGAATATGAGACTATTATTTCTTCAACAATGACTTAAAATGATTCCATGAAATGTTATTTCATTCAAAATCATAATTGACAGGCAAACTCTCATCCATCCAATTTAGATACTGGGCAGATATTTCCTCAGAAATGAGTCAATCATTCTGAGAAAGAAATGGAGAAGATTTGTTACAAAATTTGAGCCATCAATAAAGACTTAGAATTTCATAGAAAAAAATATTATCTACTTCTATAAGTTTGATAGTTTTCTGATCCTTTCTGAGAGATTGGTGATGATACAAATGGCTAAACCTTTTGATAATATGCAATGCAGTTGTCTCAAAGGTTAACATTTTATTACAGAACTGTTAAAATATGCAGTCTCCTTTCTTTTGGTGTTCTGTGAAGTCAACACTCAAGACTGTGTGTCTTCAGTGATGAACCAATCGGTAGGGAACAGCTTAATGAGCTTATGTTCAAATACAGATGTAAAGAATTCAGCTAAAATTTTATGATGCTGTCAATCACATTGAAAAATTAAATATGTATTCAACTCATCTTTTTTACACTATCCCATCTACTTTTTGAAATTAATGTATTAGAGAGTTACTCTAATCTTTAAATACTTCTCTATAATTTAAGGGTCATATCATATTTCATCCTAAGGAAATACTTATGCTTAATTTAAGAATTTTCATTTAGTTGTTTCTGACTTATGAACATTTGCCTATTTATTCATTGAGGGCTTTGTGATCATTCATGATTATTCTTAGGAAAACTACTAGCAAATTTTCTTAAGTTACAAACCAGATAACTATTAAAGATTTGACTTCTTCAAGATTATATTCTATAATAAAAGTGTATGTTGATATTTTTCAAGAGCTATATCAAATTATCTATTTTATAGAAATAAACATTACCTTGACTATAAAAAGACTTGGTATCATTTGTGAACGTACTATCTATATTTATAATTTATTTTATTGTTTGCATAATACGTTCTTTAACATTGACTAAATTATTTGTCCTTACTTCACTGCATGATGTTAAAAATGTATGTCTGCTCTATCTTTTGTTTAAATTTACTTGTTCATTTTATAAACTAATTCTATTCATTTCTGTAGATGTATTTTTCATTTTTTGAGGATTTCATACATGAGTACCATATTAACATATTTCTCCTCTCCCCTTCCAATTCTTCCTATGCCTGAAAATTCTTCTCAAATTCAATACCTTTTCTATTTTAATTATTATTGTGTTTATTGTTCTGTGAAGTCTGTTTGAAGTTCCTTACATGTGTTCATGTTTAAGATCGACCTATTGGAATTGGATAACCTATCATGGACCCATCCATGAGAAGAGTGAATCTCCCTCTCTCACAGTCATGGATGAGTACATGCCAGAGTTTTAATTTTTGTCTAATTTCATAAGAGAAATATAACTTACATTCAAATGCTGTGTAAAACTGATTCTGTGGATGGAGAGATGGCTGAACAAATAAGAGACCTTTCGATTCTTTCATATGACTGGCACTATGTTTCCTTAACCCATGTTAGGTGGTTTACTTCTGCTCCAGGTCTAGAGAATCTGATGCTCTCTTCTATCCTCCAGAGTACATGCACACACACAAATACCAAAAAAAAGTATCATAAAAATAATTTTAAAATATGTCTAAATTTTATCTTACTTTTACCATTCTTTGCTTTCAGGGTTTGTTAGTGGTATCATTTGCTTGTTTTCCTATTTTAAATAACTTGTGTCTCTTGTCATTTCCAACTTTGAATATGTTTTCTATGCAGTTTCTCCTTGTCCATGGGAAAATTTACATCATTTTTGAAGGCTGTTGTAGTTACTTCTTAGTTACTAAATGCATTTACAGAAAAATAATTACTTAGTATTTCTTTTTGGGGGGCATTAGCTCTTTTTATTTTGGAATACTTTTTTGAGATTTTTATTTTTTTATTAATTAATCTATCTTCAAGTTATATCTAGATCAAAGTCCTCTCCCTCCTCCCCTCCCTGGACCCACCCTCCCTCCCTCTCTCGTCCCCATCTCTGTCCTCTTCTTCTCCTCAGATGAAGGGGATCCCCCACATAACAATCCCACTCAGTTCAACATCTATAACCCATCAAATGGCCAAAGAGGGGGGAAATTATAAATAAAGATAAAAAAATCACCCACCCCTGTAGGGGTTAGATAAATTAGATTTAGAAAATATATAGGAGTTTCTGATACTGTCTCTTAATTCGGGGCCTGAAGAGCATTATCAGCATGAAGTCAGCAAAAACAGGAAAGACTCAATAGACTGAAAAACAAGTTTGAAGTCAGGAAAACAGGAAAGACTCAATAGAATTGAAGAAACAGAGTATCGGGCCTGACATCGTTTTCAGCTGCTAAGTGGGCGGAGCCCAAATTAAGCTGAAAACAGAGTTCCTCCTATTTGAGGACAGTGCGTGGAGCCCAGAAGAGAAGAGGCCCCTGATGCTAGAGAGCTCCAAGAGTCCTGCTGAAAAAACGGCTGGCCATTGATGGCCAGCTCTCTCCCTGAAGCAGAAAGAAGCCGGTGAGCAAAGAAAGCCTGAGCAAGACACCAAAAGGCCAAGGACTGGACCCTGTGGCTCAGCTTTTGCCTAGAGGGGTTTGATCTGTCCAAACAGTGGCCTAAAGGAAACGGTGCCTGGCTTTAAGGACTAAGGCAGAGCAGCTGAGTTCCTGATTCAAAAGAAGTAAGTTGGCCTGCAGATGGCTGGGTCTCCCACAGAGAAGAAAGCATGAAGCCTTATTTAAGGTGAGACTGCAATAACCAACGACCCTGACGAACCTGCATCTGAGAGATCCAGAAAAAGGACTGCTAAGTGTGTTAAAGAATCTACAACAAAGACTGTGTTCCTGACGACTGAGGACCTGCCCCAGAGACTGTATCATTCTAAAAGGTTATGAAAGTAGTTGTTATGATTATCAATAGGTTTAGTGGATAGGTTAAAGGGGTTGTAGGAATTTATAGGATTAATAGTTAAGAAATTGTTGGTGTTTGTTATAAGTGAATTTAGTAATAAATAAATAAGTGTTAAATAATAATTTAAAAGTTCGGTAACACACCCCACCTTCTGAGAATGGGACTTAGCTCCCTTAAAATTACTTCCTGCTGGTTTGAGACGTAGGAAATCTGTTTGGGTCCCAAATAAGAATGGAAAAATGGATAAACAAGTTAATAATAGCATTTGATGTTCAGTCCTTTTATGCTCAGCAATTTAAATGTCCTAAGAAGTTTGTAGTCAGTGGCTAAACTTCAGGGTTTTACTGAATTCCAGACAGGAAAAATCTATGGGGCTGAACCATCTTAGTTAGCCATTTTGAGTTGTTCTGGCTGTGGATTTTTGAGGAAACAGCTATCAAGAAAATCTTCAAGGCTGGATCATCTGGGCTACTTGTCTTCTTTGGTGTCTGGTATCTTTTCTTCAGAGGCTTCAATTGTTCAGTTGCGGCTGGATTCCTTAGATGGATATTTTTATATCCTGGAAAGATAAGAACAGAATCCTGTCCTAATCCTAATTTAGTGGCACTCCTTTCTTTGGGGGGAGAGGGCAGGTAATATCTTTCCTAGAACAAACTCGGTTTTTAAACAATATAACCAATGCTATCTTTCAATTGAAATTTAAAAAAAAAATCTTAGGATATTTTGGAGCTATTTTGAATATATTTTGTATATACTTTGAGATCACAAAGGACAATTTACTTTGAATTTCAGCATGCCTTTTGGGAGTAGCTTTTAAACTTAAATCATTACAAATCTTTGTGCCTTCCAAGTATTGGGTTCAAAGGTATGTGCCTCCCAGTTGATGAGATTACAGGTGTCCACCATCACCCTTGCATCTAAGTTTTTCTCTATTTGGAGCTTGCTCTGTGTCAGGCTTGCCTTGAGCTCATAATAGCCAGAAACTGGAAACAACGGAGATGTCCTTCACCTGAAGAATGGATTAAAAAAAAACTGTGGTACATTTACACAATGGAATACTACACAGCTATCAGAAACAAGGAAATCATGCAATTCAAAACCAAATGGGTATACTTTAAAAACTCATCCTAAGTGAGCTGGATCAGTCCCAGAAAGATAAACATGGTATCTGTTCTCTTATAAGTGGATACTAACTATATATCAGAGGACAACCATCCTACAACCCACAGACCCAAACAGAGAGGAATCTAGCATAACTATCCTAGGAAAAACTCAACCCAGCAGTGAGTTCTTCAGGTGAAGGACATCTGTGTTGTTTCCAGTTTCTGGCTATTATGAATAAGGCTGCTATGAATATTGTTGAGGCAATGTCCTTGTGATTTGGTGGAGAATCTTTTGGATATATGCCATGGAACACTATGGCTATGACTGGGTCTTGAGGTAGAACTATTCCCAATTTTCTAACATAATACCAGAAAGATTTCCAAAGTGTTTGTACAAGTTGCATGCCCACCAACAATGGAGGAGTGTTCCTTTTTTCCACATCCTCACCAGCATGTGGTATCTCTTGAGTTTTGATCTTAGTCATTCTGACCGGTAGGAGATTCTATCTCAGAGTCATTTTTATTTGCATTTTCCTGTTGACCAATGATGCTGAGCATTTCTTAAAGTGCCTCTCATCCTTTAGAGATTCTTCTTTGTGAATTCTCAGTTTAGTTCTGTACCCCATTTTTGATTGAATTATTTGGTGTGTTGATGTTTAATTTCTTTATATATTTTAGATATTAGCCCTCTGTTGGATGTGGAGTTGGTAAAGATCCTTTCCCAATCTGTAGGCTGCCTTTTTGTTCTAATGACAGTGTCCTTTGCCTTTCAGAAGCTTTTCAGTTTCATGAGGTCCCATTTTTTGATTGTTGGTCTTAGAGCCTGAGCGATTGGTATTTTGTTCAGGAATTTGTCACCTGTCCCAATGAGTTCAAGGATTTCCCCACTTTCTCTTCTATTAGATTAAGTAAGTCTGGTTCTATATTGAGGTTTTTGATACACTTGGTCTTACGTTTTGTGCAAGGTGAAAAATATGAATCTATTTGCATTCTTTTAAACGTTGACCTCCAGTTAGACCAGCACCATTTATTAAAGGGGTTTTTCTTTTTCCATTGTATGGTTTCAGCTTCTTTGTCAAACATTAAGTGACCATAAGTGTGTGGATTTATTTTTGGGTCTTTAATGCAATTCCATTGATTCCTTGGTCTGTTTCTATGCCAGTACCATGCTGTTTTTATTACTACTCCTGTGTGGTACAGTTTGAAATCAAGGATGGTGAAACCTCCAGATGTTCTTTCATTGTACAGGATTGATTTAGCTATTCTGGGCTTTTTGTTTTTGCATAAGAAATTGAGAATTCTTCTTTCAAAGTCTGTAAAGAATTATGTTGGTATTTTGATATGAATTACATTGAATCTGTACATTGCTTTTAGTAGGATGGCCATTTTTCTTATATTGAATGTATTTATCCATGAACATGGGAGATGTTTCCATCTTCTGATATCTTCTTCAATATCTTTCTTCAGGGACTTGAAGTTCTTGCTGTACATGTCTTTCATTTGCTTGGTTAGAGATACCACCCAGGTATTTTATAATATTTATGGTTATTGTAAAGGGTGTTGTTTCCCTAATTTCTTTCTTAGCCCATTTATTTTTTGTGTAAAGAAGAGCTAGTGATTTCTTAGAATTAATTTTGTATCCAACCGTCTTGCTGAGGTAGTTTATCAGTAGTAGGAGTTCTCTGATGGAATTCTTGGGGTCACTTACATATACTTTCATATCATCTTTGAACAAGGATATTTTGACTTCTTCCTTTCCATTTTGTATCCCCTTGATCTCCTTTAGTTGTCTTATTGCTCTAGCTATAACCTCAAGTACTATGTTGAGGAGATATGAAGAGAAGACTGAATGAAGATCATGGAAGCAAATTAAACAGTCCTATAACCCATAAGGAAATAGAAGCAGTCATTGAAAGTCCTCCAACAACAACAACAAAAAAAAAGCCCAGGGCCAGATGGTTTCAGCATAGAATTCTCCCAGACCTTCAAAGAAGAGCTAATACAAATAGTCTTCAAACTATTCCACAAAATACAATGAGAAGGAATACTGCCAAACTCATTCCATGAGGCTACAGTCACCCTGATATCTAAGCCACACAACAACTCAATAAAGGAAAATTTAACCAATTTCCCTCATGAACATGGATCTAAAAATACTCAACAAAATACTTGCAAACTGAATCCAAGAACATATCAAAAGTACCATACACCATGATCAAGTAGGCTTCATTCCAGCAATGCAGAATTGGTACAACATACAAAAATCCATCAACGTAATCTACCACATAAACAAGCTGAAAGAAAAATAAAAAACACATGATCAACTCATTGGATGCTGAAAAATAATTTGACAAAATCCAACACCCCTTCATGTTAAAAGTCTTAAAGGCATCAGGCATACAAGCACCATACCTAATAAAGGCAAAATATAGCAAACCAGGAACCAATATCAAATTCAATGGAGAGAAACTTAAATATTTTCTACTGAGTATATCTTAATAAGTGTAACCACATTAATACCAACCAGTTATGAGTGGCATGGTTAAAACTCTCCAGGTGAACTTCTTGTGACCAGTGTGTTGGGTACTTTCAGTATTATAGCTTTAAGACATTCTAGATCAAGACCAATAAAGTCCTCATATACACACCATCCATATCCAAGTAAGGCTTTGCCACAACTGAGTCATCTGTCCTTTTTTATTAAAATTATTTTATCTAATGCTATTAAATATTGGTGCCAATATGAACAAAAATATATGTGATTTCTGTTTTAAACAATAAATATTATATGCACCTCACTTTGCTTTCTTTTAAAATGTGAGTTTTGAGGAAATCAGATCATGGAGTTATCACCATCCTTGATTCCAAGCTATACTACAGAGCAATAGTAATAAACATTGCATGGTACTAGTATAGAAACAGACCAGTTGATCAATGGAATCTAATTGAAGACCCAGAGATAAACCTACATACCTACGGTCACTTAATTTTTGACAAAGAAGCCAAAACTTTACAATGGAAAAAGGACAGCATCTTTAACAAATGGTGCTGGTCTAACTGGATGTAAAATAATGCAAATATATCCATACTCATCACCTTGCACAAGGTGGATCAAAGACCTTAACAAAAAGCCTGACACACTAAATCTACTAGAAGAGAAAGTGGGGGAAAGCCTTGAACTCATGGGCACAGGTTACAACTTCCTAAATAGAACACCAATAGCTCAGGCTCTAAGACCAATGATCAATAAATGGGACCTTACGGAACTGAGATGCTTCTATAAGGGAAAGGACACTGTCATTAGAAGAAAATGGCAACCTACAGATTGGGAAAAGATCTTTACCAATCCATAGAATCTTAAGGAGATACTTTGAAAACCATTTTTATTTGTATTCCATTAACCGGAAAAATCTAAAAGAAATGGATACTTTTCTTGACATGTAACACCAAATTTAAATCAATATCAGATAAACAGTTAATAGACCATTTGGACCCTAGTGAAGTAGAAGCAGTCATTAAAATCTCTCAGTCTAAAAGAAGAGCCCAGGATGAGAAAGACCTAGCACAGAATTCTACCAGGCCTTCAAAAAAGAGTTAATGCCAATTCTCTTCAAATTATTCCTCAAAATAGAAGGAGAAAGGAATATTACCCAATTTATTTAATGAGGTCACATTTACCCTGATTCCCAAACCACATAAAGATTTAACAAAGAAAGAGAATTACAGATCAATTTCCCTTATGAACATAGATGCAAAAATACTCAATAAAATACTAGAAAGCTGAATTCAAGAACATATCAATAAGATCATCTATCAGTGTCAAGTGGGCTTCATCTCAGAAATGCAATGAGAATTCAATATATGAAAATCTGTAAATTTAAATCACAATATGAACAAAATGGTCAGAAAAACTGCATTATCATCATTTTAAATGCCATAAAAGCCTTTGACAAAATACAGCAGTCCTTCTAGGTAAACATTTTAGAGAGATTAAGGATACCAGAGTCACACCTAAACATAATAAAGGTAACTTACAGCAAGCCTATAGTGAACTTCAAATAAATGGAGAGAAACTCAAAACAATTCCACTAAAATCAAGAACAAGACAAGACTATCTATTTTCTCCATACCATTTAATATAGTACTTGAGGCTTTAGCTTGAACAATAAGACTACTGAAGGAGATTAAGGGAATACAAATTGGAAGTTAAGAAGTCAAAATATGACCGTTGGTAGCAAGAGGCCAAAACTTTACATTTCATTTTTAAGCATTACTAGATACAATACCTTTAAGAAGTGTTAACCTTAATTTTGTGTCAATATACAAAGATCAATACCAATGTGGCCAAATATAATCTTAATTTTGTATCAATATACAAAGATCAATACCTATGTAGCCCAATACAATCTTAATTTTGCATCAGTATACAAGGGTCAATACCTTTGTGGCCAAATATAATCTTAATTTTGTATCAATATACAAAGATCAATACTGATGTAGTCCAATACAATCTTAATTTTGCATTAACATACAATGATCCATACCAATTTAGCCAAATATAATATTAATTTTGTATCACTATACAAAGGTATAAGGCCATATTCAATAATCTGTCCTTTTTTCTTGATCTTTCCTATACTATGTCTATGTCCCATTTTTTCTCGTCTGTTCACTCCTACATAGGAGAGAAAGAAGGATACAGAAAAGAAAAAGAGAGAAGTCCCTGGGTCTAAACCCATTTAATGAGACCATTTAATAGCTTGTAGTCTCTTCCCCTAAATAACAAAATTTTCTATTATCAATCAAATAACCAAAGGGGGAGGGAAACACCCTCCCTACCTTCTGGGAATGGGACATTGTTCTCTTAAAATGACTTCCTACTGATTTGGGAATTAGTAAACCTGTTTGGGGCCCAAATAAGAATGGAAAAATGGTTTAAAATGTTAATAGAATCATTTGATGTTCAGTCCAGTCCTTTTGTGCTCAGCTATTTAGATGTCCTGAGAAGTTCGTAGACAGAAGCTGATCTTCAAAGAAATTTTTAAAAAAAAGGAAAGAGGATGGGGGGTTGAGGGGGAGGAGGGTGGAAGGGTGGGACTGGAGTGGGGAGTAGGGTGGGATTGTGATTGAGATGTAACTTGAAGAAATAAAAAATAAATTATTAAAAAAGAAGTCAAAATATCATTATTTGCAGATGATATGAATATATATATATATATCCCAGAAAATTGCTTGATGGAACTCCCAAGACTTATAATCATTTTCAGCAAAGTGACTGAATTAAAAATTAACTCAACCCCCCCCCAAAAAAAAAACAAAAACAAAAACCATAGCCTATATATACAAACCCTCCTATATACAAATGACAAATAGTCTAAGGAAGAAATCAAGGAAACAGAACTTTTCAGGATAGCTTTAAATAATATAAAATATCTGGGGTAACTTTAACCAAGCTAGTTGAAGATGTGTGTGATAAAAAGTTGAAGTCTTTAAAGAAAGAAATTGGAGAAGATATCAGGAGATGAAAAGATCTCCCATATTCATGGATTGGTAGATTAACATAGCAAAAATGGTCATTTTACCAAAAGAAATCTATATAATTCCCATCAAACTTCTAAGGCAATTATTGTTTACAGACTTTGAAAAGACAATTCTCAACTTCATATGAAATAAAGAAACCCAGGATAGTTAAAACAGTTCTGAATAATAAAAGAATTGCTGGAGGTATCACCATTCTTGAGTTCAAGTTGTACTAAAGAACTATAGCAATGAAAATCACAGCAGTGTTATTGGTGTAAAATAGACATGTTGATCAATGGAATCAAACTGAGTACCCACACACATATGGGCAACCAAGTTTTGGTAAAGACAGGAAAACACTATAACATCTTCAACAATCAAAGCTGGTCAAACTGGATGTCCACATGTAGAAGAATGTAAATAGATCCATATTCATCAACCTGCCCAAAACTCAAGTCCAAGACAAAGACTTTAATGTAAAACCAGACATACTAAACCTGATGGAAGAGAAAGTGGGGAACAGCCTCAAACATATTGATATGGGAAACAACTTTATGAACAGAACATCAATGGCACAGATATGATAATTAACAATTAATAAATGGGATCTCATGAAACTGAAAAGCTTCTGTAAGGCAAAGGACACTGTTGGACAAAGCAGAAGCCTAAATAATGGGAAAAGATTTTTACCTACCCCACATCTAATAGAAGTCTAATATCTAAAATATATTAAGAATTCAAGAAACTAGGTATTAAAACACCAAATAATGCAATTAAAAATGGGGTCAGATCTAAGCAAAGAATTCTCAGTAGAGGAATCTCAAATGGTTGAGAAACACTTAAAGAAACATTCAACATCCTTAACCTCTAAGGAAACGCAAATCAAAATTACTTTCAGATTCCATCTTACACTGTCTGTCAAATGGTTAAATCAATAACACAAATGACAACTCATGCTGGTAAGCGTGTGGACAAAGAGGAACAATTCTCCATTGCTGGTAGGTGTACTATGGAAATCAATATGATGGTTCCTCAGAAAATTGGGAATAGACATACCTCAAAACCCAGCTATACCACATTAGGCATATAGTCAAATGATGTTCCATCCGACCACAAGAACAGTTGCTGGACTACGTTCATAGTGGTTTTATTCATAATAGCCTGTTACTGAATAATTGATCACATTGTGAACCCTGAGTTTGTGAACTGAAAATCTGTTTGTAATTATGGGATGGCTCAGTCTTTAATATTAGAACTTTCTGTTTACTGTAAACAAATGGTTATGGAGTGGTCAACCTCTAAGCACACACCTTTAATGGAAGAGCTTTCTGTAAATATGATCAAATTAAGTTAACCCTAGGTCAAGAGGCAGAGCAAGAAACCAGCTGACAGGAATTAAGCAGAAAGGAGGGACATTAAGCTGCGGGTATTTTAACACAGCTTGGAGAAGGAGTTGGTTCCTTTGAGTTTGTTTCTTCAGAGTTTCCTTCAGGATGGCTTCAGAGGTTTTCTCCTTCTAAACTTCTTCCTCTAGGTTTTTCTGGGCTTTTTAGCTCAGGATTTTCGCTGGAACATTGGTGGAATAGGAATGTCAGCTGGGTGCTTGCTTTATCTCTCTGAGCTCGCTAGTTTTCATCCCAGCATCTGGCTCTGGAGTTTTCATTGGTAAAGTAGTATGACTGGGATGTTTCAGTTTTCTTTTTTTAATAAAACATGAAATTATCAAGTAAATAGAGTCAACTAGAAAAAGCCATCCTGAGTAAGGCAAACCAGAAAAGCAAATATAGTGTATTCACTCACAAGTGGATATTAGCCACTAAGGGAGTGATAATCAAGTACAAGCCATAGACTAAGAGACATGAAGTAAAAGGAAGAGAAGCAGACTATAGAGGAATTGAATTTTATTAATTGACCTGACTGTCCCTGGTTACAGACAATAGAATAGATTTTTTTATGTTTATCTATTCCTTCAAGTTTCATCTCCATCGTAGATCCCTCCCTACACCCTCCCAAGCACATCCACTCACCCTTTCCACCTTCTCCCACCTACCCTACTCCTCCTGTGTGAGGTATCCCTACATAACAGCCCCCCTCAGTTCAGAAGTCATATGAGGTTAAGAACTTCCCTTTTTATTGGAGGCCTACATGGTAGCTCCACTAGGGCAAAGTGTACCACTAACAGGTAACAAAGTCTATATTCCTGTTCCTTTCAGTCTGTTGGTTGTAGGATAGTTATCCTGTACTATATGGCTAAAATCCGACTATAAGTGAAAAGATGCCATGTGCATCTTTCTGAGTCTGGGTTACATCATTCAGGATGAGCTTTTCTAGTTCCATCCATTTGTCAGCAAATTGCATGATTTCCTTGTTTCTGATAGCTGAGTAGTATTTCATTGTGTAGATGTACCATAGATTTTTTTACTCATTCATCAGTTGAGGGACATATGGATTGTCTCCAGTTTCTAGCTATTACAAATAAAGCTGCTATGAACATAGATGAGGAAACATCCTTGTGGTTTGGTGAGGATTTGTTTGGATGTTTACTCAGGAGTGGTATGGCTGGGTCTTGAGGTAGAGCTATTCCAAGTTTTCTAAGATATCGCCAGACTGATTTCCACAGAGCAATAATAGTAATAAAACCAGAATGGTACTGGTATAGAAACAGACAAGTTGATCAATGGAATCGAATCAAAGACCCAGAAATAAACCCACACACCTATGGTCACTTAATTTTTGACAAAGAAGCCCAAACCGTACAGTGTAAAAAGGTCAGCATCTTCAACAAATGGTGCTGGTATAACTGAGTATCAACATGTAAAATAATGCAAATAGACCCATATTTATTACCTTGCACAAAATTAAGTCTAAGTGGATCAAATACCTTACCGTAAAGCCTGACATTAAATCAAATAGAAGAGAAATTGGGGGAAAGCCTCGAACTCATTGGCATAGGTGACAACTCCCTGAACAGAACACCAATAGCTCAGGCTCTAAGACCAATGATCAATAAATGGGACCTTAGGAAGCTGAAAATCTTCTTTAAGGTAAAGGACACTGTCATTAGAGCAAAAAGGCAACCTGCAGATTGGGAAAAGAATAGATTTTTTTTTTTTTTGTGGGCAGACTGGGATTGGGTAGGGTCTAGGGGCAGGAGGGATCAGGTGGAGGTAGAGAGTGTGGGAATTCAGGGGCTTTTGAAGGTTGTGTGGAAACCCAGTTTAATGGAAACTCCCTGGAATCTATAAGAGTTACCTTTATGAGGACTCCTAATAATGAAGGATATGGAACCTAAACTGGCCATCTTTTCTAGTCAGGCAAATCTTCTGTTGGTGGGACTTTTTTACATTCAATTGAGTTGTTGGCTGAGGTCATGTGATGATTTCTAAATAAGCCTGATGCTAGGACAGAAAGTCATCTTCTGAAAACTGACAGTGTTCCCCCTATTATGGAGGACCATTTCCACTTAGCTCACTGAATGTAGAGAGGTTGAGTGGGTATGAAATTGAATCCTTCATCCATACATTCTAGTCTCTTTGGTCCTAGAAGGTACTCTGTTGGTTAGGCAAAGAGAAACCTTGATATGAACCCAGTCACAAAACCATTCACCTATAATCTGTCCAGTCTGCAAATATACCAGGGAAATGGTTGCATAGAACATGTGAAAGTGGGTAACTAATGTTTGATTTAACTTGATGCCCATTCACCAGAGGATTCCCAGGTTCTACACTACTTGGATGGTCAGGAACTGTAGATTGAATACCCCCGAGACCAAGGGTAGAGCCAAACATGACTGGCAAAGAAAATGAAATTATTCCTCATAATACTCTGCTATACTTATAGATTGGTGCATTATACACTGATTATCAGTGAGGCTTCCTCTAGCACCAGATGGGAGTGGGCACAGAAACCCATAGCTAGACATTATGCTGGGAGATTCTACATTGGAGGTCTCCATTGGGTCCCTCCCCTTAGAGATCAGGGAACCCTGAGGAAAAGGGGGAGGAAAGACTGCACGAGTCAGAGGATACTGAGGGCAACAGAAGAACAGGGTCCACTGTGTCACCTAAGCCAGAGTCTCATGGGCTCACTGAGTCTAAAAGGTCAAGAATGGGGCCTGGATGGGTCTGCACCAGGTCATCTGTGTACATGGTAGGGCTGCTACCTTAGTGTTTTGTGAGACTTCTAACAGTGGGATCAGGTGTATATCTAGCTGTTTCTCCTGTTCTTGAAGCTCTCTTCCTTCTATTTGATAGTTTATCCAGCCTGGATGTGATGACTTCCCCTTTGTCCCATTGTATCTTGTTTTGTCCTGTTTGGGTTTCCTCTCTTGGAGACCTGCTCTTTTCTGAAGAGGAAAGAGCCTGGGTCGATCTGGGGAAGAGGGGAGTTATGGAGGAGAGCTTGGAGGAGTGGAGGAAGGAGAAACTGTAATTGAGATATATTGTATGAGAGAAAAATATTTTCAGTTTTAAAAAGTTCAAACACAAAAAGGAAAGGCTAGAATTCTATGCAAAAAGAAAAAAATATTTTAACATAGGCTGACAGCACTTCATATTATTCTATTACTCATCCTCCAATGAAATAAAAATAACTATTATTATAAAAATTCCATTTGATATATGTCTGTATAAATGGTTGCTAATTTGGAGATATGTATTCTTTCCAAGTTTCATGTGGAAACTTTATCCCCATGCAATAGCGCTCAGAAGTAGATGAGAAGTTACTGAAGGTTTCTCACAAACAAATGATTTAAAGTTCTTCTAAAAGAGGTATCACACAGCATCTAGGCCCTTTTTGTCTCTCTCTTTTCAATCATGTCCTTGGGAGGACACAGAAGGAAGATGTCATTGGTGCAGAGGGCAGTTATTATCAGACAGCTAACTTGCAGACACCATATCTTAGACTTTCCAGACACAGAACACTGAGGAAATAAATGTCTATTATCTTAAAGAAGGAGAGAGAGTCAGTCAGCATGGATTGCTTTCTCAATTTTATGTCTCCAGACAGGCATCAGGCAGCCAGCAGAAAACTGCATTTTGAATCCATGGAGTCTTCAGTTTTTATTTGAATGTTTATCAGTATGTGGAGAGTTGACAGATGGAAGCCCAGAAGCACACATGCAAAGTGGGTGCCAAGTGAGTCACCTGTATATAACAAAGTGGTACCCTCCTCAGGTGGTTATCTTCTCCTCTCCAGAACCTGTAGCATGGCTCACTCCATGCTTGACTATGGTGTAGTGATATTGTCATGTTTTTCAGTCATTGGCAAATGCCAGTAGACTCTAGGCTTTCTTCAAAAGGAACTTTGGTATGTTTTCTGCTCTGTACATATGTTCAAGCTGGCAGCCAATTGGTAAGTCTGTGGATGTGTCTCTGTTAGATCTCTTCATCATCTTTGGGATAGAAATAGACAATATGAGTATGTCATCAAAAATGTTATCATTGGTTGAAGAAAGATATCTAGGGAAATTAAAATTTAGTAATTTTTAAATATGACATCAAAACTTATCTTCTAACCTAGGGACTCACTTATATAGTAGGCAAAGAGTGAAGCAAACCTTAAACAAATATGTCCAAAAGGCCAAGGTGGTGGAGCAGGAGAGGAGCATTCCTATCAAAGCATCCTGCAGCACATTCAAACAAAAATGATTACATTTTAATTGACCAAATCAAAATTATACAAAATCTCATCAATAGAATTTTTCAGATGTTTTAAATAGGCCCTGTGATCAAGTGTTAGACAGTTTTGGAATGATGTATATGTTTACATTTACACGTCACATCTGTTCTGCTCATGACACACAGAACAGAAGACTCACAAGCGATTTGTGCTTCAAATGTGTTATGTAACCGGAAAATAATTGGTTGGACTGACTACATTTTAAATGAACTTCATCACCTTTCTATTTCAGTGGTGCTATATTTGATTTTTAGATTTATTAATCCATCTATTCACATCAACAATTACTTACTGAACTCATTATCTCCTTCCAATACTTTGAGCACTTTCTCTGATTATGCTTCCTAATTAATTTCATAATATCAAAATCTACTCTCTCAAGACAAGAAATGTAGAATCATCCTGGACACTTCCTTTCCACTCACCTCTCACAAGTAAATCATTCTTAATCTTCTTCAGTATGGTTCCTAAACCTTACAGATGATATGCTATAAAAACTCAGCAGCCATATTCCTCTCCTTTGGATATAAATATCCAGGCATAGTACTGAGCAACAGAGACTTTGGGGAACATGCAACCACCACTGCATCTTGTGACAGGATGTATTATTTGCAAAAGTATAAATAAAATTCTCAATAATTTGTGGGAGATTAGTTATGGAACAGCAGCAACAAATTCAAATGCAGGAACATATTTTTTCACCTTGCATTGGTGGTAGACAACTATTTCTTCATTTGGATATAGAAGAGTTGTAAGAATGCTCTTTTGCAAATAATTGTGTCATTTCCATGATAACTCCTATATTAAGAATGAAAAACAAATGTAAGTTATGCCAAAGTGGTCTTTTCAGGATGGGGACTCAGAAGAGGTATACAACTCTGGGTTCTTGGGCAGCCTGAATCCTGAATAACATTTCTACTCCATTATAGATCAGACTGTCTTTATGAGAGTTCCAGTGTGATTAAGTAATGATAAAACTTACCACATCATGAATAATAAATCGTATGTTTTATTGTCTGTGCTTAAGTATGAGTGATTATACTCTTAGTTATTACTTTCTACAGCTTAGGCTTATCCCACATGGGGCTACCGATGGCTCTAAGAGTCCTTCTGGGTAGTTTGTTCCTTACTAGTTAGTTTCCTGGTCCTATGCTGTTGTGGCATTGACCCATTAGCAGTTTCCAAACTCTCATGAGATTCTTCCTGTTTTCTACAAGCTCTACTCTTTGTCTAATAATTGTCATAATCTTATTCTGATCATTCTTTCATCATATTTGTTCTTGCCCTTTAAAGTTATTTTTAAAAATAAAATACTTAAAAAAGAATAACAAATAAATTATCAGACCTTTAGTTTTTTAAACAAACAAATAAGTAAGCAAATAAATTGTGTTCAGATAGTCTCTATTCTTCTATTCTATTTAGTTATCTTTACTAGGAAAGGGTTGAGTAGAATCCTTCTTAAGGACTGTGTATCTGTTATCAGTCTCTTCATCTTTCTCATAAATAGAGTTGATTTGGTCACACAATTTTGCCTCTCATCAAAAAATGTATTGTCATTGTTTTCTAGGAGTTAAAATGCCCGTGGAATTTTAGCCATGTAGTACAGAATAACTATCCTACAACCAACAGACCAAAAGGAACAGGAACACAGACCTTGTTACCTGTTAGTGGGACACTTTGCCTAATAGAGTTGCCATATAGGCCCCCAGTGCAAGAGGAAGCTCTTAACATTCATATGACTGATGAACTGAGGGGGGCTAGGATGTGGGGGCACCCCACCCCAGAGGAGTAGGATAGGTGGGAGAGTAGAGGGGGGGAGGGTAAGACCCAGAAGGGTGGAGTGGAGGGACTGTGATGGAGATGTAACTTGAAGTAATAAATAAACGTAATTAAAAAAAATTCTCTTCAAAGAACACCATCAAGTGAATACAAAGATATCCTGACCTAAGAGAAAATGAATAGCGAACCATTTATATGCTAAAACTGACATGAGCCCTTAGGGGTGAAGGTTCCAAGCCAGAACCAGCTTGATCTCTTTACTTTCAATGAGCTTTGTGGATGTTACCTTTGGCAATGGTACCCCACTGTCAGTTTCAAAGAGTGAGCCTCAGCCCTGTCATCAGTCTGGGTTGTTATGGATTTTCACACAACCCTCTCAGCCAAGAATTCAACCTAAAATTGAGTGTCATCATTAAAGAATGGATAGCTTAGTTAAAAAGTATATGGTAGTTTTAAATAAAAATTGCTTCAAAATTTAAAATGAGTAACATTTTGTTTTCTTAAAAAATTAATTTGATTTTTCAAGTTACATCTCAATCAAAGTCTCCTCCCTTTGGAGGGTAAAATGGGTAATATTTAAAAGGCTGTTTAACTTCTTTAGTGTCTGGTAAATGAAAATCAAACCCAATGTATGTTTCTTGTGCAAATAAGGATAATATGACCAAAAAGATTGACAAGAAAACTGTTACCAGAATGTAGCAGAGTAGGTTATATTACTTATGTGAGTTTGAAATTCTGAGTCTATTTAAAACTGTATTTATCCCTCTCAGGTCTCTAAGGTGGTTGAAGAATAAACAGCTAGAGTCTCATAGTTAAATTTTGAACTGTTTAGGAATCAAGAGGGTGTTATAGATCTAAGAAGATACTCTTAAAAGTGTGTTGCAAGATAGTATGAATGTTGAGTCACATATAGACCTTTAAACTCATGGAGTTGGTTAGATAGTAGAATGTTAAAGTCAGGGGCCAAATATGTATAAACTGGACATTGGGAAGGTATACTGGGCCAATTTACTCTCATAAATGTGGCATATTTATATCTATTGTTTTGTATAATACTTACTGTTATAAGAGAAGGAACCATCTGTTGGACTGAAAGGGGAAACTTCTGGGGGGAAGAGGGTGGAAGGGCGGGATAGGAAGGGGGAATAGGGAGGGGTTTGTTACTGAGATGTAACTTGAAGAAAAAAAAATAAAGTATTTAAAAAAACTGTATTGTAGTCATTTATAATATTACACTCTACATTATCATATGACCAATTAAAAATATTAGAATATATATCCAAAATTAGCTATAGTATGACTTTGAAATGGTCTTTTCAGTTCCATTTTGCCAGTCTCCATACATTTCTTGTTATTGTTGTTCACTTTTTTCCACAAAACCACCCTTCATAATGTTTAAATTAAGATGATAAAAATAATTTCAAAAGAAGATTATTTTTGAATTCTCTTCAATGTCTTTTTTCTTTTATATGGAAAACAAGATAATTGCTTCTTCATGGAGGCTGAATGTCACTTGAGGTGAGGTGAGCAGAGTTCTGTGGCCCAGACAATGTCTGATGTCCTCCTGATCACAATTCTGTTCCTAACTTAGCCCATGTTTACACTCACATAATAGGAATAATATGTCCATGAATAGTGCTTCAGGACATTGTATGTGTGATAAAAACAAAAATAAAAACAAAACAGAGTTTGGAGACAAGGAAGATAGAGGGAAGGAGAATGGAACCTGGAGGGGAGAAGGAAGGAGACTTGGATTGAGATGTAATTTGAAAAACCAAATTAATTTTTTAAGAAAGCAATGAAGAAAAAAATTTAAGTATATCTAGATTAATTTTCTAGTAATGTACAAAATAATCCAACTTACTGTGTTTGCTTCTATTTCTTTAAATATATTAATTCATACATTGCGATTTGATAAAGTGAGTCTGATTAACTGAGTTTCTCTATGTAGCCCAGGCAGGCCTCAAACTGCAGATTCTCCTACCTTGGTCTCCCAGTGCAGAGATGCTAAGCATATATCACCCTTTCAGGTCTTGTTCTATATTCCTATTCCTCTAGGTTCATGAGAATTGAGATCTGATGATTGATGTCTACCCTTCCCCTGTAGAGAAACTGCAGATTATCCTGGAGCTGATGGGAAGCTAGAGTCCCCTATTTTATTGAGATGTGGAAAATGGACAGGAAAGATTAGGAAAAGTAATATGTTCATTGCAGATAGTATCAAAATTCTGTTTGCCAAGGTTTTCCAGTAATATTATTTGAAATATCTTAGATATTTTCGTGAACTTTTTAAAAACATTTAATGGTCCCCTTTGAGACCTTTGTTATACAATTTGAGTTTTGAAAATCCAGTACTGTGTAATACAGATGAGTTCCCAGTCATGTGGAACTGAAATGCCTGCTGTCTTATGTGGAAAAAAAAACAAACAAATAACAACAAAAACTCTCTAAATTTCTGTAATATTTTTCTATTAGCATTTAGAAAATACAATTGTAAATTGGTATATGTGACCCACAGGTAATGATGTGGTTATGCTGCATCAATATTCAAAATATCTAATTTTCAAAATGTTGGGACTTTAATCCACTAGGTACATTCTAGTTAATATATTAAATAATCATGCTAGCATATGCATAAGAGATATAGAAGTGGTGATGGGAAACTAAAACAAAGAGAATGGATATCAATGGGGAAATGACTAGAGTTGAGAGCCAAGGTATATGTGTGGATCTTAGTCTCAGTTCTCTATCAGAGCCTGATGACAATTGTAAAGACAGTTCCCCGGGTTGAGAATTTTACAAGTCAGTGGTATAAACATGAATGAATATGTGATTTTTTTTCCTGGCTGGAAAGATGTTTCTCCTTTCTGCCAAGGCCATGTTATGTGTATGAAAGATGAACTCCCTGTTCCTGGGACCATGACAGGCACCAGGAAGCAGCAGAAATACATGTGAGCCAACTCTTGGAAAACAAGACCAATTCTTGGAAGAAAGCTTCAGTATTTGAAATTAATTCTGTGCATAAAAATCATCCTTGTGGGGCTTTATACCAAGTCCTCTGAATATCCTGAACCTGAGTTTGGAGATATTTATTGTAAGAATCCAAGTCACACAGCCTAGAATGCTCATTTGGATCAAGTCTTGTGATATTGTCATAAAGCCAACAACAAAATCACACAGGGTGTGCTTTTTGCTTTCTTAATGCAAAGAGAACTGCCACAGCCTTCCTTTGTGAGACTGTTTCTAAATCTTACCTTACGGTAATGGAATGTGTCTTAGCAAATGCTAAACAGAAATGAGTATGTGCACAGAATATACAAGCTAGTAAGGAAGTACACTAACATTGACCTGTCCAACATTAGGGATATAGAAGATAATAAGTAATAATATTGTCTTCACCTTTACAAAAAGTGTTAGTACGCCTCTCTTTTAGAAAATCATTATAAGATGGGAATGGACTATATCTGCTTGAGCATAAAGACCCATGTGAGCTCTCCACATCAGCTGATTCCTCCTACTGCACTGACTTCCCAGAACTAAATGACAGACTAACCTCTCCTGTTCTTAATAGATTCTTAGAAAGACACATGGCTTGATGTACATATGCCTCTCTCCTGCTGCATCTAAAGTAGAGCTTAAGAATGTGGCCTCTGGAGATAAATTCTTCCAGCTACTTCTGTATAAACTTAGAGTTATCTTTGAAACACTCATGCTCAGAAGAGTACAGAACAACTTAGGAACATAGAAAAGATGGTTTTGAATCTTTTTTCATAAAGAAACAATAAATACTGGAATAGAAATGCATAACCTGATTTAAGCATTACATAAATTATATATGTGTCAAAACATCGTGTGATACTTTGTTACTATACACAGTGTTATGTTCTCATTTATCACTTAAATGATAAATCTCATTTAAATGAAAGAACTAAAAGATGTGACTAAAGAGTGGTTTGTTTAAACCTAATGTATTAATTTAGGTGAATTGTAACCATATTAATGCAGGATGTTAATGTCATCAGTATTCACATATGTGAGGTGTTTATAAACTCAACACAATGTTTCTATAATTTTCTGTAAGTATAAAATGTTATATACAAATGAAATTTGTTGAAATAAAAATGGAACTGTCCTCCAGTGTCTTCACAATTTCCTTTCAAATATTTATGAATTAACATGTAGATATTTTTTAGTTTTTAGTAAATGTGAATATATACTAAGTGTTAGCTGTCAGAAGCACTGTTAGATATTTAAGAAGATTCTTGGAAAGAGAAAGAATTTTGAGAGAGAAAACTCATTTATTCTATACCTACTCAAGCTGTAAAAAGGACCAGTATTTATTCTAGCATCCTTGTTTCCTCATAGAAAAACAAAAACAAAATTAAAAAACAAAAAAACAACAATAAAAAGACTTAACTGTGTGACAAATGTCTTAACATATCATCTTCAGATCAGTAAGAGAGTTGATCTGCTTCTTTCTCCAACCTGAACCCAGTTACAAGGAAGGGTCAGATAAGATTGAGGAGACACTCAAGGAAAGATAATAAAGGAAAGATAATAAATAAAGTCCTGAAAAAAAAAAAAGACTACCTAAGGGTATTCTGCTTTAATCCAGTATGACCTTGCTAGTGTGAACCAGCAAACACATGGAAAACTCAAAGCTCTGCTGCCTAAAACTCCATCACCAGTTGCCAATCACAAAATCTTCCATTCCTTGATATTTGAGTCTATTACTCTCTGTTGCAAGATTTTTTTTATAGGATAAAAATATCAGTGTAGTGATGAAGAAAAAAAGCACATCTGAAAAGATAGCAAATACATTAGGAAGTGAAAGGAGATTCCGATGAAAATAATTAATGATTGAAATGATAATGTATGAATCATCTTGGGAAACTTTCTGCTCAGATGAACTCCTACACGTTTAGAGGAAATGTCCCTTGTCTCTTTCTTACCATAATACTCCTTTCATTTTCTAATGTAATATTGAATCACAAACCAATAAAATCATTATGTTTGCCTATAACTAAAACTACATATTGATTCCTTCTAAACTTAAATAAGAATGTAAATTTCCCAAAATAATTTTATTAAAAGGCACATTGTAAGTCTAATGATTTTTCAAGATAGCCTCAAGTTCTGAATTTCTAACAAGCTCAGAGGTTGTTGAACCACCTTGTTGAGTAAGAATATAATTGCTTCACTTGGAATAATGTATCGTCATCTGCTGGATTTGATTCTGTGAACCAGTAGACTTCCTATGTTTTCTAATTCAAATATTAGTGCTGGAGAGATGGCTCGGTGGTTAAGAGTACTGACTGTTCTTCCAGAGGACCAGGGTTCAATTTATAGCAACCTTGTGAAAGCTTAAAACTGTCTCTAATTCCAGTCCCAGGGTGTTCATGTCCCTGAGGGCTAGTCACTAGGCAAGCACAGGGTATGCATACATACACGCACACAAAACACATAAATAATAAATTAATTAAAATTCTAAAATTATGTTATATTTTCACCAGAAAAAAAAAAACCCACCAGAAAATCTTTTTTTTTTTTAATTCCAAGAACCACTCAGCAGTTTTTGGTGACATTGTTCTGATGCAGGCCTTAGGATCAGTAAGTGTACTTTAATCTTGCCATGACCAAAGTTCAGGTTTTCTGTGGAACAGAGGTCAAATTAGTTAATGCTTTCTTCTCTCACTTATCCATCAACTGTTTCCCTGACATCTTCCAAATGGCTCTGAAATGAAATAGAACAATTAGTAAGAGGCCATGGTCTATAGCACTCGGAGCTTGCACATATTTGTTACTCCTTTATTAGAGATCCATAATAAATATGTGAAGATTAGCAGAATTCTTGTTAAGTATGAAAAAAAATTGTTAGCAGTCTAGGCTCTGTCAGTAAGCTGATAGAAAAAAGATTTTGCTCAGATATTTGCATAAGCGTCAGACTTCCCTGTTGTGTAGTCAAAACCAATTCCATCAGACCAACTGGTCTCCAAAGGCAGCTAATAATGAAACTGTAATGACAGAGACTCTTCCTAGTTAAGGATGTAGGTATCAAATTATTTTTATGGAGATGCATCCTAGTAACATGGTAACTGTAAGATATTTAAATGGAGATCTTGCTCCTCCTGACTAACCATCAGAAAGGAGGACAATTAATACAAAAGAAAAAAAAAAACACAGAAGATGTTCCAAACAGCAGGAATAAGTCCTAGACTTCCCAGAGAAATCTCTGCAAAGAAGGAAACACGCCGCTGTGTTGAGTACAGGACCCTGAGTACAATCAGGACCAGCTGCTGGCCAAATTCTCTTTCACTCCACCCTTGGAATCTGGCCAGAGTCGGGCTTCAAAGTACATGGAAGTGAAAGTTCATGTCAGCTTTATCAACAAACATGAGTGTGGCCAAGTAATGCTGAATTACTCTTATGTAAACAAGGTTTATCTGTTATTTCCCTTTGAAAATAACTATTGTGTTTTTTGAATAATCCAATAAAATGCTGTTTTTATTAGGGGATCCTAATTTTTTTCATTCCTATTCTTCTTTGAGGCCTTGCTTTTCACAATCCCTAAGATTTGAAACCATCTATTGCAGTGGGTCTCAACCTTCCTAATGCTTTAATACAATTCCTCCTGTTATGCTGATCCCCCACCTTAAAATTATTTTTGTTGCTACTTCTTAACTGTAATTTCACTGCTATTATGAATCATAATGTAAGTATCTGTATGTTCTGATTATTTTAGATTCCCCAAAGGGGTGGCGACCCACAAGTTGAGAATCACTGATCCAGTGTTTTGTTATGAAAGAGTGAACAAAAGCAAAGAGGGTTATCCTTCATTGTTGAATATTCATGAAGATCAATGCAAGAATCTCTCCCTCTTCAAACTTCAGTTTCCATAGCTGTACAAGCACCTGAAACATATCCCCAGAACATAGTAAGGAATTGAGAAAAAAAAAAAAAGCATTCACTGCATTTAACGTTGTCAGAGTTTTCTCCATTAATGGTCATCTATGTGATGCACCATCAATTAGAATTAAGCTTCCATGTTCTCAGCCATGTTAGACAGCATCCTGAGAACTCTAGGGTAATGAAAACGAAGAGTGCCGTTCATATATAGAATTCCATAAATTTTCAGGAAATGCTAAACATGCATACCCATCAGCTTCTACTCACATGTAAATCAACTCATAGTTTTTTTACTTGGGATACACAAGCCTAACATTATGTGTTTGCAGGTTCCTTATGGTCTATAAACCTGGTTTCCAAAGTGTCTTTCATGGAGCCAAGACATCTCCCTCAGGGTTTAGAGCTTGAGGCTATAGGTTCAAATATCAAACTCTACCTCCACTTCCCATGAGAGCAATTTTACTCTTAATTTTGTATCAATATACAAAGATCAATGCCTATGTGGCCCAATACAATCTTAATATTGCGTCCATATACAAGGGTCAATACCATTGTGGCCAACTATAATCTGAATTTTGTATCAATATACAAATATCAATACCGACGCAGACCAATACAATCTTATTTTTGCACAATAAACAATGGTCAATACCACTTTAGCCAAATATACTACTAATTTTGTATCAATATACAAAGGTATAAGGGCATATTCAATAATCTGACCCTTCTTCTTGGTCCTTCCTGTGCTATGTCTATGTCTCAATTTTTCTCAAGTCCGTGCATTCCTACATAGCCACATTTGAATAGATCTTTGTATATTGATACAAAATTAAAGGTAATGCTTCCTAATGGTATTGTACCTAGAGATACCTAAAAATGAAACATGAAGCTCTGGCCTCTTGATACCAACCGTCTTAAACTGTTTAGGATAGTTAAGAAAAACAAACTCCTAGTCATGCATGCATGTCACCTTGTTAGCTACTGTGACAGTCTATCACAGATATTCTCTAAGCTACTCAGTAATCAAGTTGTTAAGAGACAAGCAACATTTGCTTATCTAAATTCAAGAGATAGATAGGGCATCTTCAAAAACCCCAAGAGATCTGCAGAATATGGCATTCAAAGATGTGGTCTTAAATTAAGATTTTTTTTGATATCGTGACATATCAGCTCCTGACAACACCCCCTATTCTACTCCAAGTAGAAGAAAAGCATCGAAGAATCTCCAGTGTGAGATGGTTGAATTAGTGGCAAGCCTATCTCTTGGCATGTAAAAACTCCTTGCTTCAACTGCAGACAGACTGCTGTCCATAAAGGACAAAACTTGGTAGCAGGGAAGTCGACAGCCTAGCTCTGCCAAGAAAAGATAGGTTAGTCCTTCATAATCCCTGCTCTACAATAAATGTCTGTCAGAGAAACAGGACCAAAAGGCTGAAGACTGATGCAGGAATGTATGGAGAGAAAATGGGAACTGTCCAGGTAGTCACTGATTTGTCATTTCTTAGTATTGGAAGCTGCAGGCCCTGCACTTCCTATATAATCAGATATATTTATCCTTCTCAGCTCTCTGAGGTGGTTGAAGAATAGACTGCTTGAGTCTCATAGCTAAATTTTGAGTTGTTTAGGAATCAAGAAGGCGTTCTAGATCTAAGAAGATGGTTATAATAGTGATGCAAGTTAGTATGAAAGCTAAGTCAGTTATAGAACTTTAAACTCATGGAGATGGTTAGAAGGTAGAAGGTTAAAGTCAGGGGCTAAATATGTATGAACTGGACATTGGGAAGGTATACTGGGCCATTTAACTCTCATAAATGTGGCATATTTAATTCTGCTGTTTTGTATAGAATTTACTGTTATAAGAGAAAGAACCATTTGTTGGATTGAAAAGGGAAGCTGTTGGGGGGAAGAGGGTGGAAGGGTGGGTCAGGAAGGGGGAATAGGGAAGGGTCTGTGACTGAGGTGTAACTTGAAAAAAAATAAAGTACTTATATAAAAAAAGAGCAATTTTACTTCTAATCTCTTAAACTTCTACTTTTCTAGGAACAGATTTTTATAGCTAAAATATCCATTGCTTTAAAGAACCATAAGATAAATATTCCCCAAACTAAGCCTGTATCAGTCTTCTAACAAACAAACCAACAAACAAAAAGCTACCAATGAAGAAATGACCCTCTTTTCTTTCCAACTCTATGGCTGTTTCTTTGAAGAGGTATATTAACTGGCAATTTGTCCATTAAATCTCATTTCCACATCGACTTCCAATGGGCTATCAGGATTTTTTTTTTCCATTAGAAAAGCACTGGTTGATTTCTTCTTTCACATGAGAAAGTCTTTATAAAAATGTGTTTTACCGATTTACTTCACTTACATATTTTTTTCTTGTTGAGCCATGTTACTGAAACAATCATACTGTTCATTCAATGGCTTCAAAAATTCAGTCAAAAACAATAATAACCACATGGAATTGTTTTCAGTGGCTGTGCAATGATCTCTACCATGTGCTTTGACCTTCCCTTTAAGGGACCATTATATTTTCAAAGATATTTGCTGATCTCTGCACAGCAGCTTTGTGTGTTTGCTGGCAGCATAACTTCACATTTAAAGACAGAGTCACCAGATAAACAAATCAAATTATAGTAACACTTCATTAAATGCAAGAATGTGAATGATCATTTGATAAGTATGTATACAGAAGCCAACCCATTAAGCTTATGGACTATTGAAAGATATAGAAACCTGAAATTCTCTTTTTAGACTTATCAATGCTACAAAGAATACTTTTAAGCATATAATTATTAATTTCAGGCCACTATGTATTTAGACTGATTTTCTATGTGATCCTTGAAAGAAAAAACAAACATTATTTCAGTCTTGCTAATTTATAGACATTTTGTGGTACAGAGAAATTTATCTTTCTAAAAGAAATGAAGGGAGACTATCATTTTCTCTCTTCTTTCTGTTTCTTTTGTGTAAGTCAGATTATGACTTTAGAGAGCAGTCCAGGTGTGAATAAGTGAATAAGTGAATAAGTGAATTATTTTATGGTAATACACAGGTTTTTTTTCAATGTTCCTAAAGGCACCAATTAAATAGCTGAATATCTTAAAGACTAAAATATTTCCCTTTGTTAAAACCTATTTTAAAGCACGAACTGTTCATATAATTGCTGAAATTGTATGAAGATCCATTTGTACACATATAAGTAAATCTAAGTTTCAGCATTTTTTTTTGTTGTGGGTATAATAGAGGTGACAAGAAAAATGTATCTCTGGAAGAATGTGGAATGTAGTGGACACACTGTCAAATGTCAAACTCAGAGAATAATGGAGAATCAGAGGCTGTGGACTCAATGGTGGATAGCAATGTAAAGCAACCTGAAGGCATGATGGATAATAGGATTATAGACGACTATGAAGATGTGCAGCACAATTACATGGGTGTGTAACAAAGACACATGCACCTTAAAAGGAAGCTTGCTTTCCAGGAGACATATTTAAAAACTTTGTGTGTTCACTGAAGATCAAAATTATTCTGAACCAACTCAACTTCAGCCATGAAAATGAGTGTATGACAGCAGTTACTACGAGAAATGAGGAAACCAAATGTTTTATCACTGCCTTTATCTTTTCTTACATATATAACTTTAAAAAAGAGTTAAAACCAAACATTAAGAGGACACATGATGAAAAGAATTGGAAATACCTTGAAGTTCATTTAATTTAATCATATTTAACATTTTAATTCATTTTTTTAGCATCTTCACAAATTGTGTATCAAACTGATATAGCATTACCTTCACTGAACAGGGCCCCACAATTTTGTGAAGAAACTTGTCTTTTAGTGGAAGAAAGCATTCTCGCAAGAGGAAAAATAATTAAGGCATGAGTAACTTTGACTCTCCTCCCGAGAAGCTTAGTTCTTCAGAGAATGAAGAGAGATGTTTTCTCAAACTTAAAAGAGGGTGCGTGGATCTTTATCCACTGGTAGTAATAAGAGAATGTATTTTATTTATTTATTTATTTGTTTATTTATTTATTTATTTACTTATTTATTTATTTATGATGGGGTTTCTAGCCAACAATGAGCTTGGAATTATCTTATTGTCTCTACTTTTGAATTGCTGAAGTTACAGCATACACCATCACTCTAGATTTTATATGGTGCTGGTTATCAAATGCAGGGCTCACGCAGCTAGGCAAGCACTCTACCAACTAAGCCATAACCCCTGCCTAAGAAAATTGATTTAGGCACCTGCCAGTAAAACAGGTAGGCTGCCCCCAGACCTTCTCCCTTCTCTCCTAGACCTCAATTCCCCAGTCTCAGTCCCAGCTCTGCAACAGAACATCTGGGGTAACCTTCCCTGTACCCCTGTTCTCATCTCTTGTGGATTCCAGGATCCTTCTAAGCTTCCTCCCTCAACTTGTTGCTTTGTCATAGACCCCCAACTTCAACAGGCACCCCCTGGTAACACAAGTGCCACTCTTCCCAGGACAGCAAGTAGACTGAAGGCAGCCCCACATTTCCCTTACACTTCCTGAGATCTAACCCCCATAGCCTTAGCCCAAACTGTGTAATAGGAAACAGTATTATTCCTTTCCTCTCTAACCACTTTCCCTATGAATCACAAAGACCTTCTCCAGCAACCCTCCTTCTCCCAACTCATCCTAGTTAAAAAGCCTCCAACACCATGAGGCATTCCCTGTGAATATATTAGATGAAAAGACTAGAAAAATAGGCAACAGATAGCCATCAAACTCTGAAAATACAGAGAAGAAACAGAAACTAAGGAGCAAAACATCCACCCAACAAAGAGAAATTTAGAATTTAGCACCTAGGCCTATAATGATCATAAATCCAGATAACAGCATAAAAACACAGTCAATAATAGCCAAGGCAATATGTCTCCACTAGAACCCAGATATCCTGCACAGCAGACTCTGAATATGCCAACTTAAGTGAAGTACACAAAAAGATATCTTTAATCACCCTTTGTAAATATGATAGACATTTGTAAAGAGGAAATTAATACTGTTAGGTCTGCCTGAGTTCCAGGTTCTCCCAGCATGCCTCAGTTTCTACCTATTACAGGGCATGTCCAACATTCACAAACCTTTGGCAATATAACCAGACATCTTGGGAGCTCTCTCTCTCTCTCTCTCTCTCTGTCTCTGTCTCTCTCTTTCTCTCCTCCTGATTCTCCTCTTCTCTCCCTTCTCTGCCTCCTTCTCCTCCACCCATCTCCTCTCTCTCCTCTCTCTGTCTGCATGAATATGCTGTTTCTCTTCCCCTCTCATATCCAATAAACTTGCCTTTATATAATTTAATTTGGCCTGGATTGGGTCAATTTTCACAGTGCAGTAATTTTTTAAAACAAATACATCCCTTACAAAATTACAGGAAAACACAAAGAAACAGTAGATGGAAATTAATAAAATTGTTCAAGACCCCAAAATGGAAATTAAAACAATTAAAAAATCCCAAAAACTTATGGAAATGAAAAATTCAGGAATTTGAACAAGGAGCAAGTTTCACCAACAGAGTACAAAAGATGGAAGAGAATCTCAGACATTGAAGACATGATAGAAGAAATGAATTCATTGCTCAAAGAAAATGTTAAATCTGAAAAACTCCTATCATAAAGTATTTAGGAAATATGGAACACTATGAAAACACCAAACATAAAAATAATAGTAAATGAAGAAGAAGAAATATCCAAATGTTTTAAAAAATAACAGTATATTCTGCACTGTATGAAATGATTCAATCAAGGCCAAATTAAGTTATATAATGACAGATTTCTTTGATATGAGAGGGAAAGAGAAATAGTATGCACATACAGAGAAGGAGAGAGACAGAGACAGTGAGACAGTAGGGAAAAGGGAGGCAGAGAGGGGAAGAGGAATAAAGGAGAGCCCCCAAAATGTCTGGGTTATGTAGGAAAAGGCTTCTGGGGACAGAGCATGCCCTGTAACAGGTAGAAACTGAGGCATGGTGGGAGAACCTGGAGATCAGGTCCAGGCACAACACCTAGCTCAAAGGCCAGAAAATATTTTCAACAAAACTGGAAAAAACAATTCCTAACCTAAAGAAGGAGATGCCTACAAAGGTACAACAAACATACAGAGCACCAGATATATTGAGCCAAAAATTTCTCCTTGCTACATAATAATCAAACACTAAACATACAGAATGAAAATGGATATTATGGATTTTTTTAAATAAATAAATTTATTTATTTGTTGCTTCAGGTTACATCTCCATCATATTGTCCTCTTCCCTCCCCTTCTCAGCCCTGCCCTCTCACCCTCTACACCCTAACCCTTCCATCCTGCTCCTCTGGAGTGGAGTGTCCCTACATATCAGTCCCTCGCCCCATGGATAGCAAAAGCAGCAAGGGCAAAAGACTAAATAATGTATACAGGCAGATGTATTAGAATTATGCCTTTCTTCTCAGTGGGGAATCTAAAAGTCAGTGTGTGTGTGTGTGTGTGTGTGTGTGTGTGTGTGTGTGTGTGTGTG
>CAJQZJ010001694.1:5274917-5290449 GCA_907164525.1 Lophiomys imhausi | reverse complement strand
GTGTGTGTGTGTGTGTGTGTGTGTGTGTGTGTGTGTGTGTGTGTGTGTGTAGCAGACTAAGAAAACACAGATACCAGTTCAAACTAGTACACCCAGCAAAAATTTCAATCACCATAGATGGAGAAAATAAGATTTTTAATGATAAAGTCAAATTTGAACAATATTTGTCTAGTTTTGCAGCCTTACAGTAGGTGCTGGAAGGAAAATTCTAATTAAAGGGGATAACTACTACAGTAAAAAAAAAAAGCAGGAGATAAATAATCTCACTCCAGCAATATCAAAAGAAAGGAAACATGCACACACACATATACACACATTCATACATACAACAAACAACAACAAAATAACAGAAATCAACAATCATTAGTCATTGATCAGTTGGTATCATTAGACTCAGTTCTCCAATAAAGACACAGACTAATAGAATGAATATGAAAACATGATTCTTCCTTCTGCTGCATTCAAGAAACACACCTCGATGTCAAGAATAGCCATTACCTTAGGGTTGGTTGGAAAAAGATATTCCAAGCAAATGGACCTAAGAAGCAAGTTGGCATAGACATTTTGATATCTAACAAAATAGTCTTGAACAAAAACTAATCAAAAGGGATAGATAGGATATTGCATAGTCACCAAAAAATCAAACAAGATGATTTTCAATCCTTATTACCTATGCCCCAAACACAAGACTGGCTATCCAGGATTGTAAAAGAAATACAATTATAGATTAAATCACATATTGACCCTCACACATTAATAGTGGGAGGCTTCAGTACCCATTTTCACCAATGGCCATACTATCCAGACAAAAAGTAACCAGAGAAATATTGGAGTTAACAGATATTATAAATCAAAGAGACATAACTGATAGTTACAGAACATTTCACCCAAGTTAAAAAGAATATACCTTCTTCTAATCACATCAAGGAATATTTCCCATGCTCGTGGACCAATAGGTTTAACATAGTAAAAGAGGCCATCCTACCAAAAACAATCTACAGATTCAAATCAATCCTAATCAAAATTTCAAGACAATTTGTCACAAACTTTGAAAGGACAATTTTCAACTTCATATAAACCAAAAAAAAAAAAAATCATGATAGCTAAAATAATCCTGAACAGTTAAAGTACTCATGTGGGTCCCACTGTTCCGGATTTCAAGCTGTACTACAGAAGGAGAGTAGTAAAAACCACATGAAATGGGCATAAAAACAGACACTTCCTCAATGGAACCAAATCAAAGACCAGACATAATTCATAATTCAACACACATATGAACACCTGATTAAAAAGAAAAACAGAAATACTGAAAAAAAGCACCTTCAACAAATGGTGTTGGTGTAACTCGATGTTGGTATGTAGAAAAATGCAAATAGATCCATATTCATCACCCTGCACAAAACCAATATCCATGTTGATCAAACACCCCAACATAAATCCAGATACACCAAATTTCATAGAAAAGAAAGAGAGGATTAGGCTTGAACACATTGGCACAGGAGACATCTTTCTGAACAGAACACCAACCATGCAGGCACTAAGATCAGCAATTAATAAATGGGACCACATGAAACTTAGATGTTTTGGAAGGGGCAAAGGACACTTTCAGTGAACAAAGAGGCAACCTATAGTTTGGGAAAAGGTTTTTTTACCAACTCTACTTCTGATAGAAGACCAATACCAAAAATATATAAAGAACTAACAAAACTAGATATTAGAAAACCAAATAATCCAATTTATAAATGGTGTATAGCTGTGACAGAAAATTCTCAATAAAAGAATCTCAATAGTGGAAAAACAGCTAAAGAAATGTTCAACATCCTTAGCTATCAGGAAAATGCAAATTGAAAATACTTTGAGATTCCATCTTACACTGACCAGAATGGCTAAGATCAGTAATACAAGTAACAGTTCATGCTGGGGATGATATGGAGCAAAGGGTAACACTCCTCCATTGCCAATGGGAATGCAAACTTGTATAGCCACCATGAAAATCAATACACAGTTTCTTCAAAAAGTTGGGAATCAATATACCTCAAGACCCACCTGCACTCTTGGTCACATACCCAAAGTTCACTCCATCCAACCACAAGTATATTTACTCAACCATGTTCATTGCAGCTTTATTCAAAATAGTCAGAAACTAGAAACAACCTAGATTTCTTTTGACAGAAGAATGGATAAAGAAAACATGATATATTTAAACAAAGGGGTATTACTCAGATGTAAAACAAAAAATGACATCATGAAATCTGCAAGCAAATGGATAGAGCTAAAAATAAAATCATACATAAATGATTACCAAGTTACTATCAGCAGGCCCAGAGAAGTTATGTAAAGAAGAATGGTCTATAGGAGATGTCTGCATCTCCCTGAGAGACAGAAACAGAATAGATTTTATGGACAGTTGCGGGGGCAGTGCAAATGGGGACAGGTCTATGTGTCAGAGGGATCAGATAAGGGTGGAGATGGGATGGAGATAGAGTATGGGAAAGAAACTGGAATGGAGAGCATTTGGGGATGATGTGGAAACCTAATAAAGCAGAAACTTCTTGGAATCCCTGAGGATGATCCTAATGAGGACTCCTAGTAATAGTGGATACGGAGTTTCAAATGGCCATCTCCTTTAGCCAGGCAAGGCTTCTGGTGGCAAGAGTGGTTGGGATTCAACTGAGGTGTTGGCTAAGGTGTTCCTATGGAAATCCCCAAACAATCTGGACTATTGCTAAGACAAAAAGTTGCTCTCTGCAGACTGACAGTGGAGCCCCATTGCCAATGACAACACCCACACAGCACATAGAACATGGAGAAATTCAGTTGGTGCCTACATGGAGCCTTCATCCCTATGTTCTAGATTCGTTGATGCAAAAGGTACTCTGTAGCCACAGATAGAGAAAAGTGGATGCTGATCCAGACCCAAATATTTGACCTATAATCTGCCCTGCCTGCAATATATTCTAGTGTAATGGTGGCATGGAACTTGCAAGAGTAGCCCACAAATGTCTAATTTAACTTAAAGTCGACTCCATGAAAAGGAACACATAGCTGACACTGCCTGGAAAATCAAGAACCATAGACTAGATATTCTAGGAAAACTAGGATAAAAACAAACACTACTGGCATAAAAATATATCAATAAAATGGTTCATATTGATAGATGCTCTGCTATACTTATGCTATATTCATAGATCAATGCCTTATGTAGTCACCACTAGAAAGGCTTCCTCCGGCAGCAGATGGGAACAGATAAAAAAACACACAGCCAGACATTATGCAGAGAGAGAGAGTCTAACTTGGGGATCTCCATCAAATCTTTCCCTTCAGGGCTCAGGGAATCCTAAGGAAGGAGAGTGAAAGATTGTAAGAGTCAGAGGGAATAGAGGACATCAAGAGAACCAGGTTCTAAGAATCAACTAACAAAGGTGCATATGAGCTAACAGAGACTGAAAGAGCAAGCACAGGGCCTACATGGGTCTGTAGCAAGTCTTTTGAATATATATTATAGATATTGGCTTAGTACTTTTATGGCACTCCTGACTACAAGAACAAGTTGGTCTCCGATTCTTGTGCCTGCTCTTTTCTTCCTGTTGAGTTGCCCTGTCCAACTTTGATATATAGGTTTTGCTTTATCTTGTTATGTTTTATCTTGTCATGTTTTGTTTTTATCTCTTAGAACCCTGTTCTTTTCTAATGAGGGACAGAAAGGGAGTTGATCTGGATGGGAAAGAAGGTGTGAAAAAACTTGGAGTAGCAGAGAGAAGGAAAACTATAATCAGGATATACTCTATGAGAAAAGAATCTGTTTTCAATAAAAGAAAGAAATAAAAAAAGAAAGAAAATTGATTTTAAAGCAGATTCTTTGACTGTACCTCAAATGTACTGCTTCTAGACAATTATTCTGGAAATTTGAAGTTTAAACAAGTCACTCCCCCTTTTACATGATTTGGCGGCTCATGAAAATTCATTGCTGTAAGGAAGTAGCATTAATGTGCAATTTGCTCTGCTAGTATTCTTATTCATCAAAAACATTTGCAATATTCTATTAAAAGCTATTTTTTCTATACATGAAGTTCACACTTCATCGTCTCCCCAGTTGTTGCTCTAGGACATTGGATTCATCCTGAAATTGAAACTAGAAGTAACAGAAATCTATTAACATATTTTAAGTTCATGGTGTTTTGTCATTGTTGTTGAAGCATAAAAACACCATTAGGAATAAACTTAAAACACTATGATCACAATTGTATGCCTTCTTTACGGCAATAGAGTTATTCCCTCAGTGAATTTTCCTGTGGTTACTACATGCAAAAACTCCTTTTTCTCTCAAACTTTTTCAAACCTTCAAAACTGTTGAAGGAAAAAGAAAACAGATCCACATTCAGCAACAAAGTTTTAAAAAGATGTTTGAGATAAAATATTGAAGTCTGCCCCTGAAGTTGCACACCTACATATACTATCAATTTTTTTCACTAAGAGAAGACATGAGAGTTTTGAGCAAGAGCAATACTGTTTTAAAATGTAATTGACCAAATAAAATCCATTGTTCTGAAAACTTCTCTCCACTCACTTGCCTTAATTCTTAACATCCCAAAATTTCCAGCTATGCAAAGGGGTGAAAAGGGGCGAAAGGTGCAGACAGCTAGTTCTCTACATATTGACTCAAGTTTTCAGTTGTGATTCTGACAGTCATGATGGACCCTAGAACATAAGGCTTAGAAAGCTTCTCACACTATCCACACACACATTGTCTACACACTCACACGTGCATGTAAGTGCATGCATATGCATGCTAACACACCACCCATACATATCTGGCCCTCTCTCTGAGGAGAGAAACACTGCCAAACCTATTAAGACTGGAAAATAGCTATGTTCTTGCCAGTGAGTTAAAGCTGGGCTATCCCCTTTGTCGTAGCCAAATTTATGACATGGATCAAAAACTATAAAAAGTTACGTTGCATCCTGCCATTAAGAAGAATTAATATTTTCAGCGGTATGTTAACCGACGTTTTTCCAGTGTCTCTTGTTAAAAGCAGATTGTTGGCTTTTCATCATGGTGTGCCAAACATTTTCACTGAAACCTTAACAAGACTTTCATCTTAGAACCATTATTTCTTAAGGACTTGGACAGGGGTAATGCACAGGCTCTGCTTTGCTGCACAGCAGTGTTCAGCAATGGCTGTCATTAGTGGATTGGGCCTTGCTGAACCATTACACATGTAGATATTTAAGGCATTTCCAGTGTGACTTGACTATTTTTCCCCTAAAGCACACTTCATGCTTTATCTATTAGGCTTAAGCAACATAGGTTCTTCCTCTAATCTCATGTATCTTTATGAGGATTCAGTCTATATATTTGTCCAGTAAAAATCATAATAAATGAACTCATTCACAATGCACATATATGCATGTGTTCACACATATATACATACAGAGACAGACATATAACTTCTCTGCGGTCTTGTTTCTTATTAATTGTATCTAAAGAATTTTCTTTTGAGTTTGGCTTGGGACATCAACGAATCTTTTTAAATTCCCTAAGTCCTAAGCTGCTTAACAATTAACTACAGAGCATCAGTGTCCAGATTCCTCACATTCATGTATATATATGTATGTGTGTGTATGTTACCATATATATGAATATATATTTCTCAAATATTATTGTCTTTATGTGAATGGAAAGAAATCATATTATAAGAAAGGAAGACAACAATATGGTTTACAAAAAAATACAATGAATACATAATGTAATTGTAGAGTTTCTTCTATTTGGCTGCTTCAATATATATCGTAACAAAATGACTGTAATAAATCTACTTATCTAATGGCAATGGGTTCTATTTTGAACAATTGTCTATGTTTTTCCTAAAATATATATTTAAAATCAATGACATTTAAATACAGAGATGAAAATTCTGGCGTTTAGCCTGGACTCTTACGTGTATGGGTTAGTCAATCTTTCTATTGAGTGTCTTATGATGTGGTCAGTCAAATTGTGAAATATGACCACAGGCTATACCACTGACTCTGCAGCCAGGAAGCTGACAGTCACCTGAACATGGCTCCTAAAACCAAATGAAGGTCAACAAAGCATGGAAGAAGTATTGTATTGTAGGAGCAAAAATTCTATAACATAGATATTATGAAGTTCAAAATGCCTCCTAAGGTTTATGTCCTGGAAACGGAAATGAACTACGCACATATGGTCCCTGATCTGGGGTATAAGAAAGGCATTCCACTTTTATTTGTAGGAAGTAAAGATCATCCCACTTCCTCTAAATATGTTATTTTAGTTCAACTGCTTTTGACTCCAGTGAATCAGTTTCCAAATCAAAAGGAGATTCAACAAAGAAACCCATCAGGATAAATCATGTAAGAAAACGAGTCCCACAGAAAAGAGATGAAAAAGAAAGCCCATCCAATTCCAAGTGTGCAGAGCTCCAGGACAGCTCTATTACCATCTGGCTTCCCTCCCTCGAGAATAGTAATGCCAGTTCCTCACCCCAGTACTTCTAAGAGGAGATAGCTTTCACTTAACAATTCTCCTCTTTTCTTAAAGGAAAACATTTGTCAGAAGCTCCTCCATGGAAGTATCAATGTGTTTTTTCCTGCCTTATATATATTGCCTTCATTTTTACCTGAAGTACATATAAGAAAAATAAAATTGGCTCTTGTACAACTTTCCTTTGGACAAATGCATAAAAGCTCTCTCCTGACATCAAACAGTCTAAAATAAAAATGACCTTTGGCAGAATATTTTGTTTCAGTACAAGTATGGTATGTCTTTAAGTTGCATAAATGGAAGACCAGTGATGACATTGTCTCAAAATTATAAGCAAAACTTGCATGGACTAAATATATATGTTGTGTCATTTAGTTCCATCATTACATAATTAACATTTTTGTTAATAGGCTCAAAACAGCTAAGCAATTATGCTTATTGAAAACAACACTGTCTGGAAGGGAAGACGACTCGTTCATTAAAGTGCTTGCAATGAAAGCATGAGAAGTTGAACTCCATTCCCTGTATCCCAGATAAAATTATAAGCACATGCCTACGACCCTCCTGTTGGGGAAGCAGACACAGGAAGATTCCTGGAGCTGAATCAAAGAGCACTGATTCAGTGAGAGATCCCATTTCTAAGAATTAAGATGGAAGCAGATTAAATAAGATGCCAGACATCAGCTTCTGGCTTCGTCATACATCTGTACACACATTCATCCCCCCTCTAACTCACACACACACTCAGAGCACCACAGAAAAATTATGGGGAAACTGAATTTTGAAATGTGACTTTAGAAAAAGAAGAGGATAACACTATGCATACCATATTTACGTGACCAAGATATTTTTAATAATTTTAGAATACAAGCCTTCTTTTGCTCATATGAAACTGTTACATAATTCAACTTAAACTGTATGGTACTTCAATGAGCTGGCGTCAATGTTATGTTGCTACTCCAATCAAGAGCAAGCGGTTAATCTAAAATTCCACTAAAAATCAAGACTGGAAAAGTATTTCTAGGGATGTGTTTTTTAAATATTTTAAAATATTTTTTTCACCTTCTCCCTTTTTCTCTCTTCCTTTTTTTTTTTTTCTTCTCAGTGGGGGTTTGGAGAAGAAGCTTGGAAGGAAACAGAGGGCTCCTTCCAGGCCCACTGTAGTCCCCAGAGCACTGTTAGGAAAGAGGAGGGCTTCCTGCCCATGCAGCCATCTGTAACAGTCTATGAACAGCAGGATCCCAGGACTGCTGTAGCCCCAAACTCGGGCAAGGGCTGTCTGTATATAAAGAACCCCTCCCCCCAAGTCACTTCTCATTCTCCCTCATTCTTCTTTCTTTTATCTACTGACAGGTAGGTAAGCAGTAGCATTTGCTGCAGCTGGAGTAAATAACCTCTCAGTCTCAGTTTGTTAGAGGCTACTGCTGAGGGAAACCAGCCTGACAGTACCAAAATACCCAGCCTGTCTTTTGGAATGTGCTGGTAGCAAGCTGGGAATGTCATCATGCCTGCGAATGTCATACTGTGGGGATCAGTGGATATGTGCCTGGTGTGCTCCTCAATTACTGCTTTCTAGGCTTGAGTCAATTAGAGCTGGCTTTTTGGAAAGTAGTGTCACTTAAAATATATTTTATAAAAGGTTTTTTTTTTCTTTTTTTGCCTATGATTTGAGGCTCCCAACTCTGTTTTATCCTCTAGTCTTTGGCTCACACAACTCTCAACCTATGGAAAATAGTGAAGGGTGACAATGGAAAAAATAACAAGGGCGTTTTTACTTACAACATCTGGAGAAAATGCATTTAAGGAAATGTTAACAAATAGATACAGGGATTGATAACATTAATATATATATATGCTTCCTTATAGGAGGAAAAAACAGCCAGGATACATGGGATTGTTTAAATCAATTTTTACACGAAGAATGCAAAACAGTTTAAAAACAAAAATAATCTTCTTTTATGAAGGCTGTGTTCACTTCCTTTCCTGGGGTCAACTAAATGAGTAATGTCAAATCCCCAAAGCACATAGGTGCAGAAACATTTTTCTCAGAGAAGAAAGATATCACAGGATTTCAATTTTCAAAGTTTTCTCTCTCTACTTTTCAGTAAGCTTTGTTGTCACATTTAACTTCTAGCAGCAGCCTAGAGGAACAAATAAATTTTAATAAATAAGATATACAACTAAAAAAGAGGAGAACTCAAGAAGCATTCTACACAGAGATAAATATTAGAAAGAACAATACAGCCACAATATTATTAATAATTAACAATACAAATGTGAAATTTCTTAGCTCTTGTATATTAAAATAAGAACAAAATACATCTTAAAGAAAAATAAACAATAGTAAGTATCTACCATCAACATACCTAAACAGTGGTCGTATTTCAACATAACTTTTATACTTCAATTTAAGCATGTTTTTATATCTGAAAGGAAGTATTAATAAAGATTCCCATCTGATCTAAGGTTGAGATGTTTCTTTGGTCCAGAATAAATGTGAAGCTATCAGTATAAGCTAATTTATAAAAGCATTAGAAGTTTAAAACTCAATGAATCAAATATTTTTTCCTAGAGCCACTCATGTTCAGATAAGACAAAATTGATATCCCAAATTAATGGGTAGAGGTAAAATTAAAACATTAAAAAGACATTTTATTAAGCATATTTAAGACTGAAAAGTAGGAACTATAGAATATTTTTAAATTTTTTGAAAATGAATACATTTTCCTAGCACTTGTGACTGGGGCTCTGTAGTTTAAAGTGTTAAACATAATGAAGGGACATATCTTTATTTATGTTAATTCTCTTCTTTTCTCTGACCATGTTTGTGTTGTACCCAGGGTCAACTTTTGAGGTTGTACATCTCAGAAACTTTATTTGTTTAAAATATTGTAAATGCAAAGGCAATATTATCACCCAGTGTACAGACTGCCATGAAAGACCAGGGAACAAGTCACCAGTTTACAATGACAAATGGTTATTGGACAAAACAAGTTTCCCTGGCAGACTCTACATTTTCCTCACCTGCAGGAACACCACAAAGGAAACCAAACTCTACCTCTGCCTTAGCTTTGCAACTGTTAGAGCTACTGTGGGTGAAGATGGACCAAATTCTTGTGACTGGAATCCTTCCCCATGAGGAAAATTGCTTCAAGATGATATCTACCCTGAATCGATACACTAAATAATATTACCACCAAGATAGGAAATTCTTGGATCCGCTTTGTCTTTTTCATCTGTGGATGTTGTACGATGTATAGCCTCTAAATCAAAATCTAAATAAACAATTTTTATCTCATTTTTAAAACTCTATAGATGTTTTTGAAAGATACATGAGTTCTAAACAACAGCAGAGTTTTTTCCCTGAAATTTTTTCAATGATTCCTTAAGACAATGTTTGTTGGGATAGTGTCTAAATTAACGTGTACTTCCATTTCCGAAGTAATACAACATATTCTTGTTTGTGCCAATAAATGACCTTCAAAATGTTAGATAGTGAACTGCATTTCACAGCTCAGGTGGCCTAGGGAAAGAAAGACGCTTTATTTTTCAGTTGTGGAAACTTTATATACATAATCTAGTTGTTCCATTGGTGCAAACTGAGAGAGAATTTTGGAACTACCTTTCTTTAGATTTTAAGGGTGATGCATGGTTTTTCTTTTAGACCTTCTCTTGACAAAGATAGCTAATAACAATGATAATCATCATCATCGTCTACAGAGCTTGAGAGAAGTAACTAGAAAAAAGAGCCACAGCTCTTTTTCAAGTTATATATATTTTAGAAACTAGTAAAGTAAATGCAAGACAATATTTCCAGGAAGTAAGAAAGGAAGGATGGGCATACTCAATGAAAGTGTTCATCTGATAAGTTGAAAAGTTATAGATGACATGGTCACTGTTTTCCATAAAACCTTTCTAAATTTGTACAGTTGTCTAAAATACCTGTATACTGTATTTCAACTTCATACCCAAGCTTTGTAATTTATGTAGTTGAGTGAAGGAGAAAATGCATTTTGTTGCCACAAGTAAAAATTATTATAAAATTAATTTGTATACATATGTTTCTTTTGAGACCCTATCTTAAAATGCTTTATATTTGCTTCATATCTGTTATATAATTACATTGCAATAGTTTAGTTTTATGGGGTTTATGAGACAAAGAGATGAGGCCTATGGATCCTGACTAATCAGTTAAGCAAGTCTGACATTTTTCAAGTTTAAAATAACTCCTGTTCCCAGGGTGCTAATGGAGCAACTCCAAGATATCAAGAAAAACATTTCTGTGAAAGACTTAACAATACCAAGAAATGGGTGACAAGAAGACTTGGCATTTAAAGGTGCTCACTGTCAAGCCTGAAGCCTAGAGTTTGTTTGATCCCAAGAAACCAAGTAGTAAAAGAAGAGAATCAACTCCCAAAGATTGTCCATCGACTTCCACACAAACAAACACTGTGACAAGCACTCACACCCTCAAACACAACATACTCACACACAAACATATGTACAGAAAAATAAATAAAGGTTTAAAAATGAGGAGAAAGAAATTCGCAACTATAAGAAAATTGAGTTTCTAAGATAAATACCACCAAAATATAGATTATTTATTAGGAAAAAAATGTTAATTTATCAATTAAGGTGTAGGCATAAAGAGATCACAGCAATTAACTTGTTTTCTTGCTCAATGGCAGATATATTTACAAATTGAATTTTTAATTCTAAGCTTTGGTCAAAGACATAGCCATTTGATTATTTAGTAATAAATTAAATGATGACATTTTTAAAGATTAATTAAACAAGTATTATTGATCATGAAGTCTATGTTTGCCTTGAGTGAATAGGAAAAAACACAGTAAGTATGAAGGGCATGGACATGCTGAAATATGCACAGCTCTTAAAATTAAATATTGTTCATTATGTAAAAATTTTCTTTTAAAGTAGTATATAATCTGATTTTCTAGTAGTGAATTGGAATAACTAAGCATACTAATAAACGGATGTGACGTTTTGCAGGTTTTATCTTTCTACATTGGAGTTCACAGATGGCAGTACGATCTGAATGAACCTGAGTAACTTTTGTTCTTAACGTCTTTAATGAGGTGAAGCATGTTGCACTTGATGCAGACTTTTCTTCTGTCCCTAATTATATCTTTTATGACTAATTACAAAACTTCAGATATGTAAGAAGATAAATGTAGAAAGTGACTTGGTATAGATTAAAACAACAAATGTTCTTTTAGCCAGGGACATACAGTTACATGCTATTAAATGAATCACCAAAAGAAGGCCATGTGCTGCAATATCTGTCCCCAGTAGGTCCCATGTCCTGCTACCAGACTTCTTCATATGCTCCAGGGTTAATGACTAGGTGCAGAAACTTAGCTCCTTGATAGGGAGGAACTCAGGGGCAGTCACTAGCGATCCCAGTGCAAAGTGAAAAAGCCTGGGTCCAACCCAGTAGAGTTCAGCAAGGACAAGAGCTGACTGTCTGAAGACCTGTGCTTACTGAGTGAACCCCAGAAAGTGCCTCATGAAAGAAGGAAAGATCTGCATGGGGAAGTAGAGCTAGTGTCTCTCAGCGGTGATTGGTTTTTAATTAAAGCAACCACTTAAGCTTCCAAAAGGAAAAGAGCACACATTTTCAGTTTTTTTCATACTTTAAATAGTTGTTTTTATGTTAGGTAAATGTCATTGAACACATTTTAATTGGAAACTGAATTATAAATCAAATTACAGAAGCTCAAAAAATCAATCACGAATGCTTATTACAATTTTGACTATAAATAAGACAAAAAAAAAACATTTTTGGTCCTGCTTTTGCTCCAATACTCACATCTTTATTTCCTTGCCTTTTGGGAGAAACATTACATCATAAAGGTGCCATCTAATTCTTGTTTGGGAGGAGGATCTTTATAAAATACTATATTGTGTAGTGAACAAGCAGGAAAGGAAGATCTACTAGAATACAGTGAGTTCTTCTCTTGTCAGACCAGACCTCATCACACCCTAAATTGTGTTCTCCTGACCAACTTGGACATTGAGAAGCAGAGTAGATGTTATTGGGGGCAAATGACAACTTCTCCCACAATGTACAAGGCACATGTAGCAGAGGAAAGATTTTCCTATATTAGAAGCAGAGGAGGAAAAATTAGGAAAACAAATCCATAATAATCTATTATGGAACTTGTAGATTTCTCTAAAATATGACATTCACACTTTACTGACGAGATTTACTGTGCTTAGATTCTGCAAAACAAGTTGGGTTATACGGATATGTTATAATTTACTTTGTTGATTTTATATATATTCTACATTTCATGCCCTATAATTTTAGAAGACCTAATTTTTCTTCCCATGTAAGTATGGGCATAGCTTTGCTATTTGGAGACAAAAGTGGTGAAAGGTGGGTCTGATAAGTTTACAAATAGAATTGTGATATGACATGGTGAGATCTGTTAATATGAGAGGATTACTTTCATGTTCACTTATAAAAGTCATGGGGATTACCAAATCTGTGAGAAATGGCATAGATTTCTGAAAGAAAATGAGGTAGTCTTGTCTAATGGCTTTAAAAAGAAATCAAGCTATCTGGGGTCTTTCAAATCAATGAACTGTACACAGCTCACCAAGCAAGCTCCCAGTAAATATACACAGCTGTGGGCACTAGGGATGACTTATCTGCATTTATTTGCTCTTCTCAAAGACCTTTTAGCAAGAATTGAACCAAAAATAAAACAAGGTGTAATAATTTAGTGCTCCATATTACTCTCTCCTCACCGCTCTTTAAACACGAGCATGCTGCACACCCATTTCTCAGCAGGGTTAGTTAATCTATCCACCTAATTTAGATTACATTCCGGAAATGAATAACAGGTTCTAATACAGGTTCTGAAGCACAAGTACATGTGTATGCATGCAAATAGGAATGTACAAGGGTCTCTGTGCTCTGCCCAAAAACAGCAATTACTAGCAAAAAAAAAAAAAAAAAAAAGCTCCAGTAACTTCATTTTGGCAACCAAATGGTATAGCTGCAAACCAAATGTTATTTTCTGCTTTTTTGTTAGCTCGTTAGCTTTTTTTTCTATGATGAACAGATGTGTAGAATTAAATAGGTCTAGAGTCATTCATATTTTATGAATATGGAAAATACTCCTCTTCTTTTGAATAAACTCAACCATTATCTACTTAATTGATGTAAATAAAATATTTCCTTGCATTAATGACTTCTTTGCTGTTCTAATTCTACCTATTGCCCTTGAGGTTCTGAAACTCTAAACATACAGACATAAACAAACCAGGCTGTGAGTAGGAGAAAATCCCTTTGCCTTCTTTCCCTGTTGCCTATGAAAATCATCCCATTTCCTTTTTGAGGAAAAGTTAGTGGCACACAAGGGCACAGCCCCAACACTGTAAATAATTCTAGAACATGTCCTATGTCATCGCACGAGTTCCTGTGAAAAAACAGGAAGGTACTTTGAACATTGTCTGGTTTCATTCCTTCCCTTTATAGGTGAGGAAACCAGCCTGTAAAGAGGGAAGTTCCTGTCAGAAGGTCACACGTATAACTAGTGCAAGAGAGCATGTTGATTTATATTAACAGAATTCCGCCTTCGCTCTTCAAACAGTTCCTTGTCCAGCAAATTGGTGGGGGGGAGGGAATGATACTGTTTTCACATAAACAATGAAATAGAAAATGCATTACGTTTAATTCATTCTGACAGCATTTCACAACAGCAACACCATTATTAAGTCTTTCTATATGCAAGTTAAAAAGTGGAGGGTCCAAAGAATTCTTCACAAAGATGTCGGACTGAGAGGTAGCAGTCTGGACTCTCAACAGGAAAGAACCACTTTCTATGCACTAGGCAACCCTCAGAACCAGTTATCCCTTAGTGAGCAAAGGAGCTTCTGAGTATGTGAGCGTGGCATTGTCAGAATAGTTCTTGCTGCATATAGTAGTGGAAAACTGAAGGCCGTATGCTAATATTTTCAAAGTCTCAATGGCTGCCACTTTATGAGAGTCATTCATATAACCATGAAATGCACTCAGCAGCAGCTGCTACACTACAGCACTGATCTGAACAGTTAACTAGTTCTTGAATTATAGTTCTGAAATTTCAAACTCTAAAAACGTCACTTCAAAAATATCCTCAGTCTTTATTATTTACTTATTTAGTGTGCATATGTGCATGTGAGTGTGTGCACATCTGTCCATGCTCAGAAGTCAGAGAAAAATTTGTGCAACTAGGCTCTCTTTGACCCTGTGAGCTAAAGGGATTGATTGAACCCAGGCATCAACCTTGGAAGAAGAGCCCTTACTCACTGAGCCATCTCACTCACTATCAAAGTATTCTTTTTAATTTTGGAACAGAAATCAAATGGTTGGAAGGCTTTCCCTCAAGTAGATAGTTTCCAGGAATTAAAAAAGGACCTTTTAGTCATGTAAGAGCACTAGTCTAGATTAATGCTAATGATCTTCCTTTTGAATTAAAGAGTCTATTCTGGAAAACTTTTCATTTCATATTTCTGTAGGACATGTTTTTTTTTAATATAATTGAACCATTTTTGGAGATACAGAGATTTGGATGGTGTGAGTGAATATTTAGAATTCAAAATAAATTCTTAGAAAGCAGAAAGAGGTTATCCTACATACAAAATCATGACTGCAGTTGAAGTAAGCATCCAGTCTTCCATCAAACCTCAAGATAAAAGGAACCAAAACCCTAGGACAAAGATTAAGGAAACTGGGTGGTACACATGGCTGCAGTCACAGCACTAAGAAGTGGGTAACTGGAGCCAGAGAGTTCGAGGCCAGCATGGACAATACAGCAAGACTTGGTCTCCTTAGAAAAATAAAATAGGGCCAGTCAGTTAGCTCAGCTGGTGAATGGGCTTGTCACCAAGTTCAACAGTGTGAGTACAGTCCTCAGAACCCATAAGACAGGAGAGACTCAACTCCTGTAACTTGTCCTTGGACTTCCAAACACAAGTTTCACCACACACACACACACACACACACACACACACACACAC
>CAJQZJ010001694.1:5248316-5262396 GCA_907164525.1 Lophiomys imhausi | reverse complement strand
CACCAGCTGCCGCTAGCGTGGCTGAAGGCGCTGTAGCGACGACTCCACCCACTCCGACTGCTGCTAACGCTGACGCTGACGTGTCAGGCGCCATGGCGACAGCTCCACCCACACCGACTGCAGCAGCGGCTCCTCCCTCACCGACTGCCACCTGCGTGTCCTTCTCTTTTACTTTTCTCTTTTCCTTTTTTCTTATAACAGTCCTCTCCAACTGTTCTAGTAGAGCATGTAGCTCTCCTTCAGAATCTGTGCTCTCTGAGTCCTCAAAATCTCTAAAATCTCTAAAATCTGTAAGATCGGGATAGAGAGGAACTTTCTTTCTGCCTCCCTTTTCACTGTCTGCCTGCTCAAATCTTTTGCCTTTGTTACTTTCCTTTTCACTATCTACTTGCTCAGATCTTTCCCCTTGCAGCAGTTCCAAGGCTGACTCTCCCTCTTTGATTGCATTACAACATCTCTGATCTTCTAAACAACTCCTCACCATTTTCCAAATCGGTCTTACTCCATGCTTCAGAGTCCCCTGCTCCCAAGCAAAATCCAAGTCCCTGCCCAATCTGTCCCAGCAGGATACTGTAAGATTCCCAGACACCGCAAACCACGGAGCCACAGAATCACATTCATTCAAAAATCTTTCTAGGGTAGACTTCTTAATCTTCAAATTCCTAGCTAAAAGTAGCTCCTGAAGAGCCAGAAAAATTGGGTGTGACTCAGACAACCCCATGTTTAAAAATTTTACTTTCGGTTTGCAGCTTCTCCACGAAACTGTATCTTTTGTTCGCTATCTCCGCGAAACCTTACCGTACGTTCACTATCTCCGCGAAACTTCACCGTACGTTCGCTATTATCCGCGAAACTTTACCTTGTGTTCGCTACCGTGAAACTTTATTGTCCTGATTTATCCCAGGAACTTACCAGTGCACTGCCCCTGACTGCAAGAGTTCTGAGTCTTTTCTGGTTCCCGTACGGGCCACCACTTGTCGCGTCCCTCTCAACCGGCAAGAACGACGCAACTCGCAAAAGCTCTTCTCAAGCAGTTTATTCAGGTCCCTTGAAAACAGTCTTCCGAATGCCCGGGCAGACCCAACCCACAGGCTAAATACTAAATGAACAGCCAATCAAGTAAAGCCACGTAGTGCAATCTTAGAGGCCCACGTATGCGGAAGCAAGCCAGATCAGCAGTCTTTGCCAAAAATGGACTTGTTTACCACCGAGAGCGCTCACCGTCGGGCTGGTGGAAGGCGGAGACCAGCGCCATCTTTAAGGCGCGGCACGTCGCAGCTCTCTACAGCCACTGGTATGTCATTTTTTAGTTTTGGAAGCTGCAGGCCCTGCACTTCCTATATAATCAGATATATTTATCCCTCTCAGGTCTCTGAGGTGATTGAAGAATAGATACCTAGAGTGTCATAGGTAAATTTTGAGTTGTTTAGGAATCAAGAGGGTGTTCTGGATCTAAGAAGATATTTTTAAAATTATGAGGCAAGTTAGTATGAAAGCTGAGTTAGATATAGAACTTTAAACTCATGGAGATGGTTAGATAGTAGAATGTCAAAGTCAGGTGCCAAATACATATGGACTGGACATTGGGAATGTATGTTAAGCCATATAACTCTTATAATCGTGGCCTATTTATTTCTGTTGTTTTGTATTGTATTTATAGTTATAAGAAAAAGAACCATTATTTGGACTGAAAGGGAGAGCTGTTGGGGGAAAAATAAATACCTTAAACTTAAAAAAAAAAGAAGGGAAGAGGATGGTGGGGCTGAGGGGGAGGAGGGTGGAAGGGTGGGACTGGAGGGGGGAGTAGGGAGGGGATTGTGATTGAGATGTAACTTGAAGAAATAAAAAATAAATTATTAAAAAAAACAAAACAAAAGTCCTCAGGCCATAATGAAGAAAGTGAGGCTGTCTCCATGGGTTACTAGGTACAGCAAGGACAGTTCCAACATGCTCAATGACATTTCAGCTTCCATCCCTCTCCCTGATCTCTTACCAAGATAAGGTGATACAAGATCTAGTCTCCATACTCTATCCTCTATGGGCACATCAGTTTCCACTAGGAATCAAGGACAGTTCCTTTTTTTGTTTCAGTCACTGTCCCTTCACCCCCTAAAACTCAGTGGAATCTGCCTGGGATTAGGAAAGTTCCCAAATACTTCCCAAGCAGAATCATGGAAATTAAAGTTGTGGAAGACCTCATTGGATCATCCAGTTCATCTACTTTCCATTAAAGAGTTTTCCATATGGAAACTTTTCAGATGTTTGGATGCCTCCTTTCGTTTCTCCAGGCCCTGAAGTCAGATTGTGACCATCCAGCCCAATGTCGAACAAGAAATAAGGCCTGTATTCAATAACTTTATAGACAGAAAAGGGCCTTTCCCAAAGGTGTTATCAGATTACAACAGCTTTTGGATGGAAATAGGTGACACCTCATCAGAACCATTACGTGAGAGCACAGAGTGCTGTACGGCCTTCCCAGTGCCGTGGGCTCCACAGTTCTTTTACAAAGAACATTGTTTGGTGGCTGCATACTGAGTACAGTGGAGTCTTCTTAGAACTCAGCACACACATACTCTCCTGTCCCCGTCTCCGTCTCTCTCTCTCTCTCTCTCTCTCTCTCTCTCCCTCTGTCCTTTCATTTCTGTTCTTTTTTCTTGCTTTTTGTATTATTTTTTCTTAATTGATAAATATTTACACACACACACACACACACACACACACACACATACACACACACAGTCAGTTCTGCTTCCAGCCTTTTCCCAGAATTCTGCTGAAAGAAGAGGGACTTGTTTAAGGATAGTCAGGAAGTCATCAGCCAGCAAAAGACACCCCTTTCTCTAATAATTTAATCATAAATATCTCATTTTTTAGATTCCCAATAGCTACAACCAGTACTGCTCAGAAGGGCAGGGTTCTTTCTCAGTGTTCTCCCAGTTCCACTCTAGAGAACTCAGTAGATGCTGAGTCCTGCACTGTAACACAGTCACACTAAACTGCTGATTTTAAAATACTGAAAACTTCCTTTAAACTTAGATGACATCAAAACCTGGTTTCTTTCCCTTTTTGCTATATAAACTTGCATAAGTTATATAGCAGAATACCAATTTGCGCATTTGTGCAATGATTTTTTAATAATTTATCTATTTTTATTTTTTGAGCATTGACTGTTTTTTTTTCTTTCATATATGTCTCTGTGAGAGAATCAGATCCCCCAGAAATGGAACCACAGACAGTTATGAGCTGCCATGTGGACCATAAGAAATGAACCCTTGGACTCTGGAAGAGCAGCCAGTGTTTCCCTCGGTAGAACCATCTCTGCAACCCCTGTGCAATGATTTTTTTTTTATAAGACAAAATATACGTTAAGACACTTGGTTTTTGTTTGATGAGAAATAAGTAGTAGTTTCTTTCTCTCTTTTTAAAAACTGATAATTAATCTAGGAGTCTAGGAAGAATACCAGAATTGTTTTTGTACCTTGTCTCACTTTAAGAAAAAAAAAATGCCCAAATTAATTATGTATTTCTCTAGTAAAAATGGTTTACTTTTGATTATATAGTTCCTTGGCATATTTTAAAGAAAGAAAAGGAAAAAGAACTATCAAGTAAATCAAACTAGAGATGGCTACCCAATTAAAATAACTTCAGATACTGAATTTATTCAATCCTGCAACACTAATGAACTCTGCATTGATAAATTCCAAAAATGGATTTAAAGATTCAAGGAACTGTCTTATATGCCACACTTGGTGATCAAATGGTTATTTTTTTTCTTTGCCACTATCAGTAAACAGTCTTAACTAACAAATCCAAGAATAACCAAAATTTTTGGTTCAGAATATCTATATTTGATATTTGCTTCCTTCAAAATCTGCAGTTCTAGGCTTTTCCCCACTTTCTCTTCTATTAGATTTAATATGTCAGGCTTTATGTTAAGGTCTTTGATCTACTTGGGCTTAAGTTTTGCACAAGGTGGTAATATGGGTCTATTTGCATTCTTTTATATGTCTACATCCAGTTAGACCAGCACCATTTGTTGAAAATGCTGTCCTTTTTCCATTGTACAATTTTGGCTTCTTTGTCAAAAATTAAGTGACCATAGGTGTGTGGGATTATTTCTGGGTCTTCAATTCGATTCTATTGATCAACTGATCTGTTTCTATACCAGGACCTTGCTGTTTTTGTTACTATTGCTCTAGAGTATAGCTTGAAATCAGGGATAGTGATACTTCCAGGTGTTTTTTATTGTACAGAATTGATTTAGCTATTCTGAGTTTTGTGTTATTCCTTGTGAAGGTGGGAATTGTTCTTTCAAGGTCTGTAAAGAATTGTGTTGATATTTTGATATGAATTGCATTGAATCTGTATATTGCTTTTGGTAGGATGGCCATTTTTATTATGTTGATCCTACCTATCCATGAGCATTAAAGAACTTTCCATCTTCTGATGTCCTCTTCAATTTCTTTCTTCAAGGACTTGAAGTTCTTGTTGTACAGGTCTTTCACGTGCTTGGTTAGAGTTACCCCCAGGTATTCTATGTTGTTTGTGGTATTGTGAAGGGTGTTGTTTCCCTAATTTCTTTCTTGGCCCATTTATCTTTTGTATAAGGAAGGGCTACCAATTTTTAAAATTAATTTTGTATTGAGCCACCTTACTGTGATAAAGTGTTTATCAGTTGTAGGAGTTCTCTTGTGGAATTTTTGGGGTCACTTATGTATACTATCATATCATCTGAGAATAGGGAACTTTGATTTCTTCCTTTCCAATTTGTAGGCCCTTGATCTCCTTTAGTTGTCTTACTGCTCTAGCTAGGACTTCAAATATTATGTTGAAAAGATATGGGAAGTATGGGCATCTTGGCCTTGTCCCTGATTTTAGAGGAAATGCCTTAACTATCTCTCCATTTAATTCGATGTTGGCTACTGGCTTGTTGTATACTGCCTTTATTATTTCTAGGTACAGTCCTTATATGCCAGCTCTCTCCAGGACTTTAAGCATGAAGGGTATTGGATTTTGTGAAATACTTTTTCAGCATCTAGAGAGATGATCAAATCATTACTCTAATTCCTTTGTCAAAGAGATCTCCTGCAACTCTCCTTATTAAATTATTCCCACCATCAATTCTTCTCCCACTTACTTTATAGCTACTTATCTGTACTATTTATTTCTTTCACTAAATGTATTATCCATGAGGATAGAGCCTTTAGTTGATTTTAGCTTTGATTTAGTCCAGTTGCCTGGGCTGCAGCTGCTAGCAGAACATAAGGCACATGAGGAACACTAAAACATTTGTTGAATGCATGTGTGGACCTGAATTGCAAAGGAATAAATCATAAGCCTGGATTCAGAATGAGCCAGGAATCAGACCCAGTTGAAGTAGGAGTGATTTGCTTTTGCCTGTTGTAATCTACCATTAACATGGAATTTAATTTTTCTAAAGTCTCAGTCACCATCCATTCATTGTTAAAACTCAAAAGATATCTTGTAGGAAAAAACTGACTGGTCATCAACTTCAAACCTCAAGCATTCCTGCTTAGGTCTTTAGTGGTAACTAACACATCAATGACTACACATTATGTCCTTTGAAGGTTATGGAGATCCAAAAGAAATCCACTGAGAAGGAAGTATCTACATTGTGTCTAATAAGAGACATATGCTGAATCAGAAAATAAATTCCCTTTTAAATATAGAGCTCCTACTTCAGTCTCTGTGTGTCCATATGAGCCCTGCTCAGTTGATTCCAGGAGCAATGATTTCTTGGTGTCCTCCATCTCCTCTGACTCCTACAGTCTTTCCTCCCTATCTCCTGAGGGGTTCTCTGATCTCCAAGAAGTGGGATCCATTGGAGACCTCTGATTTAGACTGTCTCTGCAGAATTTATGGCTGTGGATCTCTGTGCCCTCTCCCGTCTACAGAGGAAGGGGCCTCTCTGCTGATGACTGGAGAAGATACTTATCTATGAGTATAGAAGAATATCATTAGGATTTTTTTCCCCTGCACCATTTGGTTCTGAAGTAAGAAGCATGGGACCTTCATGGGTCTACATCAGTTCTTCTACATATGTTATGACTGATACCTTGGCATTTTTTTTAATAATTTATTTTTTATTTCTTCAAGTTACATCTCAATCACAATCCCCTCCCTACTCCCCCCTCCAGTCCCACCCTTCCACCCTCCTCCCCCTCAACCCCCCCATCCTCTTCCCTTCTTTTTTTTTTTGTTTAAGGTAATTCTTTTCCCCCCCAACAGCTCTCCCTTTCAGTCCAAAAAATGGTTCTTTTTCTTATAACTATAAATACAATACCTTGGCATTTTTATGGGATTCTGAACAGTGGAAGTGGGTGTGTGTGCTTCTGATTCTTCTGCCTGCTCTTGAGACTCTTTTCCTTCTATTAGCTTGCCTTGCACAGCCTCAATGTGTCAGCATTTGTCTCTTCTTTTTGTATCATATTTTGTTGTATTTGGTTGTTATCTCGCGAAGGCCTGCTCTTTTCTGAAGGGACATGAAAGGAGAACGGATCAGGGGGAGAATGGAGGTGAAGGGGGCTGAGAGAAGTGGAGGGAAGAGAAACTGTGATTGTGATGTGTCGTATGGGAAAAGAATCTATTTTCAATAAAAATTAATTAATTAATTAATTTTTAAAGAACATAGCTCCTACTTAGTACAGAGAAGTAATATAATGACAAAGCATACATGTTCTATACCTAATCTCTAAATGAATCTGAAAATATGGATCTTTCTATAAAATTCCCAACTTGAAAATTATGACAGTGGCCTAAAACTATTGTCTTAAAATATACTCTGAGGATCACAAAAACACATCCAGAAGGCAGACATGGCTGACAGACCATGTTTGTAAAACTTCTTATCAAGCTTCCGGCTCAAATGCTGAAATCACACATTCTAAGCGTCCTTCACTTTAATTATAACACTTAGAAAATTACAAAGAAAATCATTTCTTTCCAAATTAGATTTATAGTATATGCACATTTATTTTCCATCCTTTTATATTCTTAATTATTTAATGGCACTTCCTAGCATATCTGAGAGTGCATGCTGTCTACATTTTCCTTTACTGCACAGTAGTAGTGCAAACAAAACAAACAAACAAAAAACAAAACTGAATTTTATGTCGAAAACATAGCTTCTTCATGTGCATTTATTTACCTCCAGTTATCTATGCTAGCTTGAAGAAAGGCTTTCGGCATTTATACTTTCATAAACAGCATGAGAGTTATATCTATCCCATATATCTATTGTTAGGCTGTGTACCTGAAAGAAATTGAAAACAATAAATTGCCTCAAATAGAGCAGCAGCATGTTTTTAAACAACAGTTGTACTATATTGAATGTTCAATTTCTAATAAAATGGGCCATGGCCATAAGAAGTCCTCCTTTCTAGTATCACTGTAGATACTTGAGGGTAAATTTACTGCTGCTGTGCAACAAATTCTGGATGCTTTAGAGATGTCACAATCAAGTTAGGATTTGTAATTCAGCTGCTGATAGAAATTAGTTGTGTTGACTTGCCTCTGTCTTTTCTCCCTTTGAGTAAAGAGTCTAAATTCATTTTAATGTATTTATACATCATCTCCTTTAACTCACATAATTTTCCTGAGAAAATAATATTTAATACTTTCTCTTCATTTTTTTTCTCAATATCAAATAACCATTCCACTTGACTCTTTTTTTTTAAATCACAGCCAGACACCAACAACTCTTCAGACAACAGAGTTTTTTTTTTTTTTTTTTAACTTAAATAGACAACTTTGGGAGTAAAGAGAATAAATAAAGCTCAAAAGACTCTGTCTATCTTTCACTGTAAGCAATATATTTCACATGTTATTTTAGTATATTCTGACACTGGTTCACAGGGCACAATGTCACCAATGCTGTTCTAAGTACAGAAATCACCATTAAATCCTCTACATATCTTCCTGTCATTAAGGTATTTCCGTATTTGAGACAAAACAATTTCCACAATAACAAGGAAACTAAAGTGTTTTTTTCTTCAAGAATTGTTCAAATACACGACATATACACTTTCAAAGCATTTTTAAAAATAGAATTGAAATTACCTTCTCTATTTATCCATGTCACCTTTAAGAAATCCAGAATTATTTAGTCAAAATCCAGAATTATTTATTCAAATAATCTTTTCTGAGGACTGGCTATTGAAAATCACTGTAAAAGACTATATCACATAGAAGAAAGTCCTGCGTGTGCTTAAAAGTTTTCATAGAAAAGTATAAGATTAGCAGAGTACTCAACTATGACTGTTTTTGTGGAGGCCCTGGAGCTCTACCTGCAGGAGACTATTACAAAATCTCTGCAGATACTCACTTGGTGATAAATAAACAGAAAGTTCACTTGGGAAAAAACAGTAACAGCTTATGCTAAGCCTGACAGGTACATACCAGCCTGTAAGTATAGAGAAACAACTCTTAGGGACATCAGGTGTAGAATCACTGGAAAATAACTAGGAAATTCCATAGTTCAGAGGTCTTCTAAGCTATTTTGGAGACATTCTATTTATCTTGTAAGCTGGGTAATGGAGTAATTGTGAATAAGGAAGCCAACAATTAAGCCAACACATCAAGATATGTATGTGAATGATTCCTCTGACGTGTAATAAACACTATACGGCAGAAATTGATTCTTGAGGAAGGCAGATATGTTTGCAAATCATCTAAACTTTATTCCAGTCTTTTGAGCTATTAGAGCAACAACCATAGATGTGAAAGGGACAAAACAAATTGTTGAGCAGGTTTAATCAACAACGCTCATAATTCTGATTGAGTCCAGCACTGTTTTCCCCATGTGTAACTCATGTTGCATGTTTCTCTCAAAGTTTTGTTTTTCTAGGAATCCATGATACCATCATTATTTCCAGCCACTGCCATCCTGACATGTATGAGGATACCGATCACCACTCTGATGTTCCCAGGTTTGCTTCCAGTTTCCTCCCAATGGACATTATGTGCTGGAAACCAATTCATCTTTGCTACCACAAGTGGGCTCAGCATGACAGCTTTCACATTCAAGCCAAAGGTTTTCCCTGGATCCCTCATGATTTATTTATATCTAGTCTGTCAATTGAATATGGAACATATTCTTTATTTGTCCAATACAACTTCGAATTGATGTATGAACCTCCCATTTTGTGCATTCTTTATTTCCCTCTAATAGTGATCTCATTCTGCCCTCAACACTCTCTGGTTATCTTTCATTTCCCATTCTAGTTTGCCAATGTGAGTTCCAATGGAGTTTTTTTTTTTTTTTTTTAATATGACACACATTTTTCCTAACGTTTCTAATAAGGTCATTGTCAAAGACTCCAGTTTTCCTGTTCTCTATTTACTCTCTAAATAATCCTTATTTCCTTTACCAGTTAATGCCCATAAGTAAGGATAAAGTGTTATGGGATAAAATAGAATTCCAAAAACAAGACTGTGATATAAAACCTAAACTGCTATGTCTCCCTTTACTGTATTAATTTTGGGATTTCTTAAGATGTCAGAATAGAGTTAATGTACATGGACATAGCATTTGTTCCTTGCTTCTCTATCTTTGTCCCAGCCTATTTTTTATAGTATGTGATATTTTACTTTTTTTTATTTATCCAAGTTACATCCCATTGTGCCCCCCTTCCTCCTCCTCACCCAGTCCCACCCTTCTGTCCTCTCCCAGACTATTTTTAAGTACTGACAACAAAATAAATGCTAATGCCCTAAGATTCTTAGTAATTCAGTCATGATATAAGCAGGTAAAGCACTAAACAGTCATTAAAAAATATCTTGTCATTCTGTTATGATATGAAAATCTCTATATTATATGAAATAAAGAAAAGTATATTGTATAATTAGATATGATTGTTAGTTTATTTTGCAACATATTTTATTTTGCATGACTATTTAAACATTTCAATGACCTTACTTCAATGTATACTATTTTGTAATAACTAGTCAAGAATATATTAAAAATTCAGACTACTCATTCTTTAAGAATATCTGTATTGTTTTTAAGCTTTGCAAAAATGTTCAGAATAAGATGTTAATCATTTAAACCACCAACATAGTATTTCAAGGATATTTTCATGAAGTATTATAAAACAAAACATAAGAAACCAAAAACCTACCACCATTTCCTCTGGGTTGGCAGTCTTTTTCTGACTAGAGTACACTTGGCATCTCCAGTACCTAAGTGCAGCCAGGATTTTCTTCACAAATGGTAAATAAATCAAACGGACAAGTCCAGATGAAGTGGAGATTTACATTTGCTGTGGCTGCTTCACTCAATGAACTGCTCTAACGTCCTAGTTCATGTGTTCATTTCTAGGTTGTCTATTTTGTAAAATAACAAGTCTAGTCTTTGTTTTCCCTTTTCTACACTGTCTACCTGCTTTAGTAAGTTGTTTGCAGTCCAAGCACAAGGCATTACACAGTTATTGTTCTCACATGGAGACTACAAAGGACAGTACTGGCTGAGCTATCTCCCAGCTCTGTGCTTTCCCAGTCTTCTTGGTGGCACATAAATTCTGAGAGGTCTTGGTGAAGAGTATTGGTGTAGTGACTTTTTTTTTTTTCTCTAGTAGTGTTCCTCCTGACTTTGCCAAGTGTCACAGTAAGAGAATATGAGTCTTTTCAACAGCCAGTGTTTCTTTATTCAAAATCTGGAAAATTGCATTATAAAATGTGAAACTCAATATTATACCACCAATGTATTTTGCATGTTAATTTGCCAAGAAGATAACTCGTAATTCCTCATGTTTCCAAAACTCCCTGGATTATCGGGCATCCCACTTTTGTTCCCGTGTGCCTCACATTAGACTTCCATCTGGTTTCCCAGCCTAAACATATTCCCCTGAGATCGTGTTTAATTTGAATTGTATTAAATTCATCAAACTCTTTAATGAGCCTTGGGCATTGTTGATTTGTGTGGGGGCCTCTCCTAAAAAGTAGCAGAGAGGGGTCTTAAGAGACTTCAGTGTCTGTCCTGGGCATTCTGTCAGGTCCAAGCACTGTTTTACATTATGTGAGTGTCATAAATAACTTGGTGGGCAGGATCAGTGTTTTCTTATCTTGAAGAGAGTCAAAGGGCAGTTTGCATTTATCTAGGAAATGCACCTCACAGATGCTGGTCTTAAAAGCTCCTCTGGGAAAGGGAGGGGAAATGCTTTTATCCTTACATAATTCTAAGAACCTGATGGGAGGGGTCAAACAACTTCAGGAATCCTTCCTGTTCCTTTCAATCAAGGCCATAGCAAACAAGGACCAAGGAGGATTACACCACCAGTATTAATAGGTAATTTCATTTTGTACCTTTCATATCCTTTCAGTAGCAAACACCTTCTTTAAGTGTTTTGGCTCATTTCCTTTAGGACATTCTTCATTTGTATCTAAATTAAGTTTCAAAGATGTTCACTTCACTATGTTCTTGGATCTGTCTACAGTATGCCTCCCAAAACAGAAGAGCAGGATGCTATGGGTTTTTATTTGCTGTGAGAAATTGGGACCTGACATAAAATTTATGTCAGATAAAAATTTAACTTCCACCAAGTACAAAAAATAAAATAAAATAGAGTTTTGCAACTGTATTTTAAAGACCCCCTACATAGATCCAGAACAGCTGTCTGGATCTGTTCCTAGAGAGGAATCACAGATGAGGTCTATGATAAGTCCCTATTGAATTCTTAGAATATCACACATGGCCACTTAATATCATTTGTTCTTCATCATGTTCTCCTTTAAACTCAATTTATAACTCAATTTATATCCATTTGTTCATGTTTATAATATTAGAAAATCAAATATCAAAGAAGGGAAATTTTACCAATAAGCACCTACATTTAAAAAATGAACACAATAAAGTGAAATATTCCTTTATTTTCTAGTTTAATAAATTAATTAGAGATGTTTCTTTTTACTGACCATTTTAATTGAGCTATATTTTAAGTAAATAAAGTACACTGAGTTTAAGGGGAAAGTTTGACATATTTTCTTCATCATCTTGCCATGCATAAATTTACCCAAACAAGACATACAATGTTTCTACCACAGTAAACAAACTAAAGCATTCCACCAAGTCTCTTCCAGACATTATAGAAGGGGCTAAATTTCAAAGGTGGGACAAAGCTATCAGACTTAGTGCCTGAAAACCAGTGTCCCCGTGTCATAATGAAGAAACAGAAGGCATGAAAGAAAGGGAGAGAGTCAGGTAGGCTGATCTTGCATGATCTATTATTTTGGAGAGACATTTGACTGTTATACATTCATTTGGGGAAAAAATTTTCTCAGATGAGGTTATACACAGAGAAGAGGATTATGATCTGATTCTTATCTCATTTTCCATCTCCATCCCTCTGTTTCTCTCACTCCTGTCCTAGGTCCCCAGTCCTAGGTTCCTCTACTGAGTGCTTCCCTAATTGTATCCACAGCTGCACAGGATATTTTTCTTCATTTGACACTTCATATATCACTGAGTCGTCCATTGTTTACTCCTTTCCTTCTGCTCTACTTTCTCTAGTGAAAAGGGATGTGAAGAAAGTGGGGGAAGAAGCAAAGAAGATGCAAGTTCTTACTTAGAAATTTCTTCCTCCTCACCACTTACCTCAAGGGCTGCTTTTGAGGAACAAAGCTTCCTTGGAAGTAATGGCAGCTGTCAATGCAGTAAAGAGGCCAAAGAGCTCATCACGGTAAAATTTTGTGATAAACAGATTAACAAAAATACTCCTGATTCGGTAGTATGGGAGGAACATTTAGAAGAAAATGCAAGTGTTTAAAGAAAACTACTTCCTATCCTTGGGTAAAGAACTTGACTTGTATAAAACCCTGCTTAAGGTCATAAAATAGGTTCCATCGAATTATATTATAAAACAATTACAAATATGAAGTTAATAATTGTTCTTGTTGTCATCTTTTTGTCCTAAATTCCTTTGCCATTCTCCCATCTCATGTGTATACTTATTGTTACAATAACCATGCATGCCTCCTTTCATTTACAAAGAGTTCATGATTGGATAGTCAATTATACATACCAGAAATCATAGTGAAATAAAAATTTTAAACCTTATTATGACACACCTAGTCATGATATTAAATTATATAATCATTCCATAATATAACACTTCACAATATGCAATTTACTGCTGTAAATCTAGTCACATGAGAGTGTATAAATCATTAAATGCATATTCTTTCACATTCTTACACCATGTACAATGCATTGTGCTGTTTAATAACTAATAACCACTTAGTTCAATGGGCAATATTGGCACATTTTGCAAATTGGGAGATACTTTAAAGAAAAAAATGATTTACCCAAAATATCCAAGTCTTCATGGTTAGACTTCCAATTCTCTTCTATTTCAATATAATGCTTTTCTGTGGTGTGTGTTTCTGATGAGAACTGAATGTGTGGCCTGACCCATGTTTGGCAAGCAGTAGCCTACTGCTGTCCCAGCCCATGTTCTTAATAGTAGAACTGATTTTGTAGAAGTAGCATGAGAATTTCTAACAGAAAGTAGGATAGGCATTAATATTATGTTTTTAATTTGCATTGCTTGCTAAGATGGATGTTTGAATTATCTCTTACTAATTCCAACAAACCAAACAAAAGCATCAGATTATTTACCACACCTGGGACACTGCTAAGTAAAAGGCTTGCTAAGTTACACTGCACATTCAGCCTGAACTGAGATTTGATACGTCTGGTTGTGGACTTTACACCAAACGCTAGAAACCATGATCATAAGTAAGGGTGAAAATCAATCTCAGGAACTAGTTGAGACATTGGTCTTGATAGATAAATTATATAGTTAATAGATAAATAGATAGATAGATAGATAGATAGATAGATAGATAGACAGATGATATAGATGATAGAAAGTTAGAAGGTAGATAGACAGAGAGATTGATAGTGATAGGAAATGATAGATGATAGATAGATAGATAGATGATATATAGGTAGATAGATATAGATGATAGAAAGTTATAAGATAGATAGACAGACAGAGAGATTGATAGTGAAAGAAGATAGATAGATAGATAGATAGATAGATAGATAGATAGATAGATAGAT
>CAJQZJ010001694.1:5194620-5239389 GCA_907164525.1 Lophiomys imhausi | reverse complement strand
GGCTGGTGGAAGGCGGAGACCAGCGCCATCTTTAAGGCGCGGCACGTTGCAGCTCTCTACAACTCAGGATGAGGATGGAAATGAATTTCCATCCATTTGGCTGCAAATTGCAGGATTTCATTGTTTCTGATGGCTGAGTAGTGTTCATTTTGTTCACCTGTTTTATTATATTTTCCTGTATTTCTTTAAGACATTTATTAATTTCCTATTTAAAGGTCTCTATCATCTTCTTAAGATTGGATTTAAGCTCATTTTCTTGTCCTTCGCTTGTATTAGGGCTTACTGTAGTAGGATATCTGGGCTCTGATGGTGCCATATTGCCCTGGCTCTTGTTTATTGTGTCCTTTTTTTAAAATTTTTATTTTTATGATTTGTTTATTTTTGTCTCTTTTATTCTGTTTTTTTAATAAATAAATTTATTTATTTGTTGCTTCAGGTTACCTCTCCAGCATATTGTCCTCTTTCCACCCCTCCCAGTCCTGTCCTCCCACCCTCTACCCCGTAACCCTTCCATCCCACTCCTTTGGAGTGGAGTGTCCCTACATAACAGTCCCTCGCCCCAGTTCAGAAGTCATATGAAGGCCAAGAGCCTCCTCATAAACTGGGGGCCTACAAGGCAGTACCACCAGTGAAAAGTGTCTCATTGTCAGGGAGAGAAAACTAAAACACAAACAAACAAAACAAAAAATAAATAAAACAAAAAGTCTATGTCCATGTTCCCTTTGGTGCATTGGTTGTAGTATAGATATCCTGTACTATATAGCTAAAATCCTACTATAAGTGAATAGATGCCATGTGCATCCTTCTGGGTCTGGGTTAGCTCACTCAGGATGAGCTTCTCATCCATTTGGCTGCAAGTTGCATAATTTCATTGTTTCTGATAGCTGAGTAATATTCCATTGTTTAGATGTACCACAGTTTTTTAATCCATTCTTTGGTTGAGGGATATTTGGGTTGTTTCCAGTTTCTAGCTATTACAAATAAGGCTGCTATAAACATAGATAGGAAACTTCCTTATGATTCCTTGAGGAGTCATTTGGGTGTATACCCAGATGTGGTATGGCTGGGTCCTGAGGCAAAGCTATTCCAAGTTTTCTAAGATATCACTGTACTGACCTCCATAGTGGCTGCACAAGCCTCCACTCCCACCAGTAATGGAGGAGGGTTCCCCTTTCTCCACACCCTCACCAGCATGTGCTGTCATTTGAGCTTTTGATCTTAGCCATTCTGACAGGTGTGAGATGGAATCTCAGAGTCCTCTTGAGTTGCATTTCTCTGATGATTAAGGATGTTGAGCATTACTTCAAGTGTCTCTCAGGCATTAGGGATTCCTCCTTTGTGAATTCTCTATTTAGCTCCGTCCCCCATTTTTCATTGGATTATTTGGTTTCTTGGCATTTAATTTCTTGAGTTCTTTGTAGATTTTGGATATTAGCCCTCTGTCAGATGTGTGGTTGGTGAAGATTTTCTCCCAGTCTGTAGGCTGTCATTTTGTTCGAATGACAGTGTCTTTTGCCTTACAAAAGCTTTTCAGTTTCATGAGGTCCCATTTATTGATTGTTGGTCTCAACAATCTGTTCAGGAAGTTGTCACCTGTGCCAATGAGTTCGAGGGTTTTTCCCACTTTTTCTTCTAGTCGATTTAGTGTGACCAGCCTTGTGTTAAGGTCTTTGATCCACTTGGACTTAAGTTTTGTACAAGGTGATAAGTATGGGTCTAATTTCATTCTTTTACATGCCAACATCCAGTTGGACCAGCACCATTTGATCAAGATCCTGTCCTTTTTCCATTGTAGAGTTTTAGCTTCTTTGTCAAAAATTAAGTGACCATAGATGTTTGGGTTCATTTCTGGGTCTTCAGTTCGATTCCATTGATCCACTGGTCTGTTTCTATACCAATACCATGCTGTTTTTACTACTATTGCTCTGTAGTACAGCTTGAAATCTGGGATGGTGATACCTCCAGATTTTTTTTTTTATTGTACAGGATTGTGTCCTTAATCTGGTATTTAGCCATCTGGCTTTCTGTGGTGCTGAGCTGGCAGGCCTCCAGGAATGCAGGCACAGTTGTGAGTCAGAAAATAGAGCACAGGGGAACAGGTGTAGTTTACTGTTGTTGGGTGTACTTTAGAGGACTTGGTAGGGAGGGAATTAGGGGGAGGAATCTCACCTGGTTATCCCTGGTGCCTGGTGCCAGAAGGCCTTTGGGAATGGAGACAGAGCTGTGGATCTTGAAATGGTGATCACATGAACAGGGTGTGAATTAGGTCTGCTGGGCTTTCCCTGGGGTATTTGGCAGGCATTGATTGATAGGAGGGGTCTCACCTAGTTGTCCCTAGTACCAGCAGGCGTCCAGGATTGCAGGTAGAGCTGTAAGCTACAAGATGTGGCACTCAGGGGACAGGGTTCAGCTCACTGCTTCTGGAATTGCCCCAGGGGGATCCAGCAGGCAGAGGCTGACTCTCTTTGTTTTTCTCTCTCTCTCTCTTTCTCTCTCTCTCTCTCTCTCTCTCTCTCTCTCTCTCTTTCTCCCTCTCTCTGCTTGTGTGTGTGTGTCTGTGTGTGTGTGTGTGTGTGTGTGTGTGTGTGTGTGTCTCCCTCAACATCTAAGCTCTCATATTATTGTTCTACTGCCTGCTGCCATGCTTCCCACCATCATGGTCATAAATTCATCCACTGAAACTGTAAGCAAGACCCCAATTAAATACTTTCTTTTATAAGTTGTTTTTGTAATAGTGGCTCTTCACAGCAACATAAAAGTCACTAAGACATACCCAGAGGTATTTTCTGAAGCAGTGGAGGTAATGACTTACCACATTAACAGATTTATCAAGTACTTCAGACCTCACAGTGTAAGACTGTAAAATAAATAAGAAATGTAACACTTGGTGACACAGTGTCTGGCTCATAAATCATGAGAAAACTTTGAACTTGCCTCTTTTCAAGAGTTTAGTGTATCTCTGTGTCAGACTCACTGGGATGAGAAAGTATACAATAAGCAAGAGTTAGAAGCAAGATGATTCACTCAGAGGCAAAAGCCAGTGTCTTAATGAGACAGAGGCAGGCTGGAGTCAGGATGTAGCCATGAATCTGAGCCCTAACCGACTGGCTAACAGCACAGGAAAAAGGCACATGACTGTGACCTGCACATCCTTTTGACTGTGACATGGAGCTTGTCATGACTACACCATGCAAATCACCTTGTGTGATGTGCAGGTCGTCATATGGTACATGCAGATTGCCATGGCTCTGATGTGCAAACATCGTGCTTAACATGATGATAGCTGTGACTGTGACGTGAAGATCCTCATGACTGCCATAACTATTGAAGTAAGGTCTGTGATGTGAAGAAATGATTTCTTCCTAAGACTGTTACTTTCAGGTTACACAGTTTAAGAATGTGGGTATGAGTTCAAATTGGGACTTTACAATTGTAATATTTGGGATTAATGAACAGATGAAAATCAGATTGATACAGATCCATGAAGAAATTTGAGCAAATGGCTTGATCTCTGACTGTGGATTTTAGCAAGAGGCTCCAGCTTATAAGATTTCTATCTGAAAGTTATTTGAACAGGAATTAAAAGCTGCATTTATGATAAAAATCACTTGGAATACAAACAAGTAAAGACTGATTGGTGAATTGGCTAGTGTGTAGCAATCGGGGAATATGAGCATAACTCAAGGAAGAGGAGCAGAAAAGGAAGCCAGAGAAATAAAAGAGACAGCAAGAGATCACTACAAGTACACATTCCAGAGGCCAAGTAAAAGATTATTTAAATGAAGAAGTGTGTCAAATGCCACTAATCAGTAGAGAAAGATGAGAACTGAAAAAACAGCTGTGATTATGAGGAAAAAGTCCAACTCCAACTGCTTGGCAGTTCTTTTACACAGGTACTGCCACCTTATCATATTTCCTCAGTTCTTGGCATGCAGACTAATTAGACTATATTTTAAATTATATTTGATTGCTAATTCTAGCTTAAAATGAGAACCATAAGCTGGAGTAATATGTGGTGTGACTAGCAAGTAAATACCCCTGCCTCTGTGCTTTTTGCTAAGCTCCTACTCTTGGTGGATTAAAAATACTCTGAGGAACATTTAACCTAGATGCATAACCACTTGAGAATATGCAAATAAATCATGTGAAAACCTCAGAGTTCTCATTAGGCATTAAGGCACACAAATCCAAATCACCAGAAATACATTCAAAGCCAATGATTGACAATCAAAGGACAAAATTAATCTAATGTTTTCTAGACATAATTTGATGCATGACATAATTTTTTGACAAGCCTTTTGAGAAAAATATTTACTCAAAAGTGTGTGTGTGTGTGTACATATGTATTTAAATATCACTGATTTCATATCAAGGAGTTACAACACACATTTCAAACTAAAATATTTACACATCTGGGGAACAACTAAATATATGTTAATTTGTGAGTTTATATACTTATAAATTTGATTAAGTTACAAATTTTATAATAGTACAGAATTTGACCTTTAAAATGAACATTATTACCATGTTTCCCCTCTTGTATCTATATTTCTAATCTTAGCAATTTACTATCTACACCAAATGTCTCCTGATTAAGTTTTGTAATGCAAACATTATTTCTAGCCTGGGGGAGGGCTCATGGAGTATAATGAAACGTCTAAGTATTTTAACCTTCATTGCTCCTGATACGTTTACATGTAGGATTAGTAGGAAATCTCCACCAATCATCAGCCATATTTTATTAAATTTCAGTTCTATTCATCTCTGTTAACAAAGAGATTTTTTTTTGTCTTCTGCTACATGATCCACAGAAATCTTGTAATATAGTTTGAGAAACTTTCTATGAACAAAAATCAAGAAATACCTGAATAACATTTAATTATTTAAAAGGAAATATGTCACAGACAAGGATTTTATGACTGATTAGGGATGAGTACCAGAGTTCAGTATGATGCTTAATCTTCATTGTCAACCAACTTTCCTTAAAATTCTCTAGAAGATACAATTTTGGTTGTGTCTGTGAAGAACCTCCAAAAACCTGCTGTTGATGAGAGAAGACCCATCCTGAACATGAGGGCACCACTCATGGCTAGGAGCCTAGTCTATAAAAAGGGGTGGGGGGATAAGAAAGCCTGATAAATAACATTTTTCTGCTTCCTGACTTTCCTGACTGCAGATCTGATGTTAGCAGTCACCTCAGACTATGTCCACCATTCCACGTCCACCATGATAGGCTTTCTACCTTCAACACAGAGCCATCTTCTTCATTTTGGTTTCCAGTCATCTTTTTCAGCACATCACTGAGAAATGTAACTAACTCAACATATTCACAAATCACTACATGACAAACACCATGTAATTTTTTTTAATCAACTAGACATTGTATTAAGGCCTTGTTATGGGATTGCTTCCTGTGGCGGTTTGACTAAGTATGGCCCTCATAACTTGAACACTTAGCCTATAGGGTGTGGTGCTGTTAGGATATGTGGCCTTGATAAAGTAGGTGTGGTATTGTTGGAGGAAGTGTATCACTGTGATGACAGGCTTTGGTATCATATACATGCTCAAGTTATGCCAAGTGTGGCACAAAGTTGCTTCTACTGCCTTTGTATCAACATGTAGAACTCTCAGCTCCTTTTCTAGCACCATGTCTGCCTGAATGCTGCCATGTTTCCTGCCAAATATTTTTCTTGTAAAGTTAAATTTTTTTGGAAAAAAAATCCCCCAATTCTCACAGTTCAGGGTCCCTGTTGGACACTACTATAAAGAGAAATGGCACTGAGAGAGGAGCTGAGCAGTGCTTGCACTGTGGAGAGAGGTGGAACTGGTGAAATGCCAGCAGTGACAGCTGTGAGAGGGGGCTGAGGTCTATGCAGATAATGTTGTTGCCCAGTGGAGTCAACAGGATGGTATACAATAGCTAGGAGTTTAAGTAGATGCAGACTCAACCCTTGAATAGGCTTCCCGGCGGCAGGATCACCCCAGCTCTGGGCAATGATGGAAATGCAAGATGAAGAATGTTCCATTTATAAGATTGGACTCCCTTAAATAGCTGCCATGTGCCGTGATGCCACTGAGGAACATGTGTGAGTCTCTGGCTCTGATGTGGCTGGACCCAAGTTGATATCTGAGGAAAGTGTTATCTATTAATGGTATGTGGATGTTCATGGCCTGTGCTCCCACCTGGGACCATGGTGACGTCTGAGCCTTGCTGATGCATGGGGCAATGTCTCAGTCTGTGGTCTTACTGCAGCCAGGTCTGTTGATGTTGATGTCTGTGACCTGTACTGCCACTGAAGATCATGTGGATACCTTTTGTCTGTGCTGCAACCTGAAGCCATGTTGACCTCCATGGGCAATGATGATGCCAGGGGCCATATTGATATGGGTGGCCTATATTGCCACCAGGGACCATGATGATGTTCATTCCTGTGCTGCCATAGAAGGCTGTGTCTGGGTCCATAGTCTTATTGTGGTTGGATCTGTGTTGATATCTGGGCTCACGTAACCACCAAGGGCCACATGGATGTCCATGGTCTGTGCTGCAGCCTGAAGCCATGTTGATGTCCATGATCCCAGCTGCATTGGAGGACCTTGTCTGGGTCCATGGCCCTACATCAAATGGGAGCCCTGCACATGGTCTGTGCTGACCCCAGAAACTATGTGGAAACCCAGGATCCATGCTCATGTTAACTGTAAAGAGCAAGAAAAAATACTTTAGCAATGATATCGATGACTGCAAACACAGTTGAGGAAGAATGACATGGAAAATTTCTGTGATAGTGCTTACCTCCACTCCAATTCCTGTCCTCCCCAAAATATAGTATAGCCATAACAGGGAGCTATCAAAGAGAACTCCTAATAACTGTGATAGGATGCTTAAGTGTTGTTCTCCACAACAGGTGACTGCCATCAGGGGTGTGGGAAGGAAAAGTTCAGCTATATTTAAGGGACAGGCCACTGAGATCTTGGCCACACTCCAGTGAGTATATAAATAACACAAGTTGGACTTTGTTGTTTTGGGTGGTGGTTTTTTTTTTTTTTTTTTTTGGATGGGTCGGGAAGTCACAAGTGTGGAGGAGGAGTGGACAAGGAAAGACTAGGAAGAAAGTGTGATAGCGGTGTCTGATGTGAAATCCTCAGAGTCAAGAAAAATACTATGTGGGAAAAAATAGTTAAAATTTTATTCTGGATTTAGCCTTTCATATTATGATTATTGACATGCAAATAATCAGGTCATCATATATTAACATAATTTTTTGAGAATTTTATCTATGAGTACTGTATTTTTATCGTTTCCAGGCCTTTCTCTCCCAAATTCCTCTAATGTCTCCTCCCAATTTTTCTTTCAGATTTGTGGCTTAATTATTATCGCTACATAACTTATTGGGTCTGTTAAATGTTGCTTGAATGTACTTGTGTTTAGGGATGACCACTTGGTATTGGAAAATTTATCAGGTAATTCATCTCTGGAGAAAATTGATTCTCCCTATCTCAGCAGGCCTTGATTTCCTGCAGCTCTTCCTCTACAGGTAGAATCTTGTAACATTTCCCATCAACACTGGCATGTCAAATGGTGATGTCATTAATCAGGCCACCATCATTATTGAGATTTTTAAAAATATTTATTTATTACTTCAGGTTACATCTCCATCGCAGTGTCCCCCTTCCAAGATTTTATATTTTAAATTATAAGTGTTTTTCACCAAAAGAATACACACTTATGTTTAAATTAACCTTTCATTAAAGTGGACATTGATGTACCTTCACTTAGTACCGTGAAGTTTTGCAAATCAAAGAACACTCTAGCATCCCTCTGTACAAGAGCTGCACAGTATACATCAGTATAATGATTACAATAAGCAGACGCAATAGATACAGCTTCAGACTTCATCACAACACACCCACAAGCACACTGGTTTAAGAAAAATACACACGGACGTCAATAATATTGCAAATGATTGCAAAAAGTTAGTTGCATCATAATGTAACAATGATAAGAACTCTTTGGAAATTCTAAGTATTGTGGCTCTCTCCCATGGAACAAGAGGGGTTGCTTCCACAGATGCAATAAAACCCAGAAACCAAATAGCCTGGGGACTTAGTGTGCCAGACCTGAAAACAGAAGATAGAAGAGGGTGCAAGTAGAAAGGGGGTGAGTAAATAAAATGATATACTATTTTCCAGTTTGTTTTGGCTTGTCCATTGCTAATAACATGATGATTATAAAATACATTTATCTTATGAGATTAATACTTTCATCAAAATATTAGCATAGATAAAATAATTTAAGTTATTAATATATTTTATATAACAGATTATATATAAACTAAAATATTGACTTTTACATTATTAAACAATTATTCAAATTAATTTGACAAATGGCAATATTCACATTATGTTCTATTCTCTTAAATCCTTCACTGAATATTAGTTAAAATGTTTACTCAAAAAATGTATTAGAAAAATATACTTCTTTTTTTCATAAGGAGTTCATTCAATCCACTTTTGCACTTATTGAGCATTTACTGAGCATTTCTTAGGCACTGTTCAAATTTCCTGATTTCTGATATATTAGTATTGAACACAAATAAATAATTGCCTTTATGAGACTTCCACTTGTATTGAGATATGAACAAGAGACATGTCAATTTATGGAATTTTCTAGCATCCCAATGTTTGCTTCACTATGTTCTCAATTTAAATTATTTTGTTTTCAAAAATTTCAAATATTAAAATATAATTACACCCTTCCCCCTCTTTTTCTTCCCTCTACTTCCCCCAAATGCTCCCTCTTTCCCTCCTTCCCTCTACTTCCCCAAAATGCTCCCTCTTTCCCTCCTTCCCTCTCAATTTCGTGCCCTCTATTTCTTTGCATATTAATGTTACATACATTTTCACATAAATTTATAAATAAAATCTGCTGATCCTCTTCGTGTTGTTTGTATACAATTTCAGGGTTGACAACTTGAAATTGAATGTGCAATCTGAGGATACCTCTCTAAAAAAGATTTATTTTTTTTCTCTCTCTTTTCCTCTGTAGTTATTGGTTTTCTCCAGTTCTCTGTCTCAGAATGAGGCCATATGAGATTCCCCATCCATCTTAGTATGTCCATAGATGTTGTCATTGTTCAGATCTTAATAGGAAGTCATATTGTTGAGGTGCCATGTGTGTTACAATTGGGAAAGGAGATCAATACAAAAGGAAAGAGAGGAAGGAGGGGTAAAGAACATTAAGAATCTTTGGAAAAACCAATAAGACATGGTGTTATTATATATTTACTTAAAATTGTATATAATAGATTTAAATGTGTATTTATATATACACATAGTATATTTACATATACACATGCATATGTGTGTGTGTGTGTGTGTGTGTGTGTGTGTGTGTGTGTGTGTATTTGTGATGGCTATTCTTGGTTGTCAACTTGATTACACTTGAAATTAGTTAAAACCCAAATAGCTGGACATACCTATAAGGGGCTTTTTCTATATAAACTATCTGAAGTGGGAAGACCCACTTGTAATCTGAATCTTTCAGGTGGGAATATACACCTTTAATCAAAATCTTTTGAGGTGCTAAGATTCACATTTAATCTGGGCCATAACTTCTGCTGTCATGAATGATAGAAGTTTGTTCCATCTTTGCATGCTTGTTAATGTTCTTTATAGGAAGTCTATCCCTTCATTGACCCACTGAGATCCAGCCTCATGGATTGAACAACTACTGGATTGTTGGATCTTTGATAGGTAGACAGTCATTGACAGACTAGATGGACTATAGCTTGTAAGGCATTCTAATAAATTATCCTCTAAAGAACCCTGACTAGTATACAGTTTCAATAAAGCTGTGCTATGTGGAACAATAACACTTCTCCCAAGAAAAATAAGCTTCCTCAGAAGCCATAATCTATCTGCAAGCTTAAGAAAACTTTTTTCAGTTTGTTTGTCAGGGAAACGAAAGAAACTTCCCAAAACAATATAAGCTATTGCTATTGTTCTTGGTTACCTTGCAGAAGTGGAAGTTAGATCCCTGTGCATTTCAGACATAGGATCTGGAAGATTTGAGCTGAGACTGACCTGAAACCCTCCTCCCTAAAGACTAGCTTTCATAGTAAGAGAATGTGATATACAAGATTCCAGGTGAGTAATGCAATCACTGGTCTTACCCAGCTGTGATTTTCATAGTTATGTGAACCACAACAACATCCACCATAGCAAGATATCCATTAAAGTTGCAATAGTGGCACTTGTATCTTTGCAGTAACCAAAAATAACTTTCTAATTGAACATAAGGCCCTCTAAACAAGAGGGAAATTATGCATGGTAAGAGAAATATTATCCACTATCATAACTAATGAGATCATGGGCCTTGGAGGAAAATCTATTATTGCTACTTTACTAAACCAATATAATCCTAACTATATTCTAAATACTTATCCTTATAATCAGAGATAAGTATACCTCTGACCCCTCCCTCATCAACAAACCTCACTTTGGAGCAGAGAACATTGCAGAAAACCACAGATGTTCAACATGCTGAGAGTAACTAATCATGCCCAGAGCAGTGGGTGCATCTACTGCACAAGTCTCACATCAAAGTCTCAAGAACATCATAGAATATGAGATGGGACAGAAAGATCCTAAGAGTCAGAGGACCAGGAAGCCTGCGGTGACATTGTGTCTTCTAGAAATAACAAAGTAGGTACATCCAAAGTTCCTTGATACCTTGTATGTTACAAATATTTAATAGATATAACAAGTGAAAATTTTAGATTTTATTCACTTTAATATAGAATATATTTATTTAACTATTAATAAATGATAGAATCAAAAATATATTTTCAAAAGGGAATCCAAAGAGCAGGGATGTGTGCAATAAGAAATATTAAAATGAGCCTATAGAGGATATGATATTGACTATTTTGTTGGGGTACCATAAAGTCAATTGCATTTTATGGATAAGGATAATTTTATTGCTACCAATATATTTTACAAATTAAAGAATTAAGAAATAGATCAATGATAATAAAAGCTCCAAAACAGAATATTACACAAGACACCAACAAATCTTCTTTGCCTATTTGAAATATTTAACATTAATTTTGATAGCCTATCCCCTTTGTGACCATAATAGTCTTAAAGAATACTACTGGTAATAAAACAGGGCTATTAGGTTGAGCTGGTTATTTATATAGGTGTGTCAGTGTGTGACTTTGCCATATGGAATGCTCGGTTTTGTTTTCAGTTCCCTAAGTCACCAAGGCCACAAATGAGCATCTGCCTGGATATTTTCATAAAGAATCTCAGAAGACATGTTTATTTAAAGCCTCTATTTTTCTATCCCTAGGCCAGGAAGCTACGTCCAAGAATCTCCTTCCATTAGATTTCACCATAAGCTGTGAATTACTACCAAATGGAAGGTTAATGGAGATTTTAAGTTCTTTGTTGGCCAGCAATTGACTTTCCAATCTTCAAGCATGAGGCTAGCTCTGTAATCTAGGTGTTGGGTCATTTTCCTTGATGGATTACAGGCAGTAGCTCCACAAGTAAAGCAAAGTCTTTATTCACTCAGACTTTGAATACTTAGTTTAAAAGCATAAATATTTTGAAATAAAACAACTGTAGCACTTCAGGCAAAGTATGAGAGAACATGTTCTTATTGTTCTTATGCAAATATTTCCATGGAAAGCATGACTGACTACAAGGTTTGTGAATCTGGAGAAGGCACAGACGGAATCACACCTCTCCTTCCAAAAAAAGTCACTTTGTATCTATGAAAGAGACCTTTTCGGAAACAGATTCTTGACCTTTGTAACTTACCATTTCAAGATAAGAGATATCATAGTTAGGGTTGATGAGTGACTTATCTAATGGTTTTATTCTTCTAAGAGAATGAATGGGTAGGAAGATCTGTGGCAAAGACATGCTGAGGTTAAGCCATATGAAGGAGATAGATATTAAGCTGATGTGTTCAGCCTTTGAAATTCCCTGGATTGGTAGAGAACATCAGAGACTAGGAGAGAAGCATGGGCTATATATGTGGCCCCCCCCCTCATCTGAGGAGGAGAGGATAAAGAAGAAGAAGGGGGAGGGAGGGAGGGAGGAAGGGAGGGAGGGAGGAAAGGAGAGAGGGAGGAAAGGAGGGAGGGAGGGAGAAACCAGGAGGGGAGGAGGGAGGAGACTTTGTTCTATATGTAACTAGCATGTCTTTGTCTTCATAGATTCCTGGGAGTTTTCATTGCCCTAGGTTTCAAGCTTATCCTACAGATGCTCCCCCAAATCCAGTTGTCTCTCTCAGTATTCTCTCCCTTTGTCCTCTCCCAACCTCATCCATCCTGTTTCCATTCCCACACCTTCCTCATCCAGTTCCTCTCCCTTCATCCTCTGTTTCCATTTCTGAGCAAGATTCAAGCATCCCCCTTCAGCCCTCCTTGTTTCTTGCTTCTTTGTGTCTATGGTTTGTAGCATAGTTGTCCAGTACTTTATGAGTAATAGCCACTCATGAATACATACCATGTTTGTCTTTCTGGGTCTGGGACACCTCACTCAGGATGATTTTTTTCTAGTTCCATCCATTTGCTTGAAAACTTCCTCATGTCATTGCTTTTAAGGGCTGTGTAATACTCCATTGTGTAAATGTACCACAAAACAATTTTTTCAAAGTAATTTGTCATGATAACCCTTAGAGAGCTAATATAGGTGGGTGTGAAGACTCAAACACTGTCTTAAAGAGTTTTACTTATGTTTTAAAAACTTATAAGCACCATAGAGAGTTTTAAAAGACAAAGAATGGTTTCTGGACTTACCCAAAATGAAACTTCAGTCAAACTAGCACTATTAAAAATTGTAATGACACATTGTGAGATTTATTCAGTCCAAGGAATGAATTCTTATGTTTCTGGATCTTGAATTAATATCGGCTTTCATTCAGGTGTCCACGGATATGGTTTTAAACATGTGCGTATATGTCAGCCAATCAAAAGTGAGCAAACATTTCAGAGTATGAACCGCACTTCACAGATTGTCTTGCGGTGTATGTATTACATGGTTTCATGGTCAGGGATAACTTTTGTTGTTGTTGTTATTGTTGTTGTTGTATGACACAATCTAGAATCATCCAGGGTTGGAGTCACAATGAAAGCTTTCTAGATTAGGTTTCCCTGTGGGTATGGGTGGGGCTTCTCTTGATTATGTTAACTCAAGTCAGAGAGCACATCCACTGTATGTCTTGATTTGTAGAGAAGTAGAAAAGGCACTGGCATGTGTGTACAAATTTATTACTTTCTTGCTCTCTTTGCCCTTAACTGTAGATATGATATGACTAGTTGTTTTAAGTTTCCATTGCATTGACTTTCCCCAAGATGCTGGACTGTAAAGTGTAATCTGAGCTAAAAGTAAGCACTTTCTTCCTTTAAGCTGCTTACGTCCTGGAGTTTGAACACAGCAACAAGAAGAGAAAAGAAGTTGTAAAGCTAATAAAATCTGCTTTTCATTTTTGTTCTTTGTAACCTATAATACATTCTGCTATACACTGAGATTAGCACAGATGACTAAGGAGGTCGAAGTTATGTTTATAACAATTGTAAGTTGTGATTTGTTGTTTCATTCTCCTCTCACAAGTGTGCAGTGAAATCCTTTGAAACTTATGATATAGGTATTGTGATTTGCAACAGGCTAGATTCAGAAGCAGTTTAAGAATCTAACTTCCATCCAGGAATCCATATATTAAGTGTATTGAAATAATTCATATATTAAAGTAATTTATAACACAGTAACTCTTTAGGCTAAAATTGTTTTGAAGTTTTGATATCATTTTCCTGACCTTGGAGTTTAGTGGCAAAGGATTTCTCATGTATGTGCCAGGCTCTGTGTTTGATACCCAGAACAATAGGAAAAAAAATCTAAAAGATATATTTTTTCTTATGATAGACATGGCTAACCACTTATACTCTAAAATAAATCCATAAATGATTATAACTTAAAGTGTTATAATTTTCAGTATTGCAAGTAACTCACAAAGTTACACACTCTGAGATCTTCAGTAATTGCCAATGATACAAGGCTATGCATAGCTCAACATGTCTGAGAAAGCTGCTTTAGGAAGAGCCTCCTCCTTCTCAGTATAAAGGAAAAGCAAGAGTGTACACGAAGCCATACTTCCATGTCATGACTACTCTTTGCTTAGAATTAATCATGGTACTTATTACAACAGTTAGGAGTTAATGTTTTGCCTCTAAAGCCATGAAAGAGGCACAGTCTCTGAAATATAATTGAATTTGTATATGATCATCCTTTTATAGAAAATACAGGAAACCTTCACTACACTGACAGGGAAGTATTAATGTCTAGAAGAAAAAAAAATACCAGGACTAGACACAAAGGGCACATGCTTTATGGATTAACAAAACTTCATTAAAATCAAAAGTTATCCCACAGAAGAACCTAATATTCACCATGAGACAGGTTCCTTAATTTATGAATGCAGCCAGAAAACTCCAGCAAGAGCACAGGAAGGGGGCCTGTCAGTGTCAGAGCCAAAGCAAATAGTCTTTAGTTCAAAAAGGTTTTGGTAGACTTGCTAAAGAGAAGCACACTCCACATTGTCTCCATCTTCCTGAGAGACTGCAGAACCTGCTCTTATCTGGAAATTCAGTAATCTACTAATGAGAGAAGAGCTGCAGGAATCTCCCTCCAGTAAGGATAACTACTTATTTATGATGCTGCCTGATCTCTTCAGGCAGCCACAATAAAAGTGCCCTAAATCCAGTGGTTTATAAATAAAAGATACTTCTTTTCACAGTTCCTGGAGGTCTGGCAAATCCAAGTTGAAGGCAGTGGCAGTTCCATTGCCTGCTGAGGACGGCTTGTGCTCAGAGGTGAAATCTTCTAGCTAGGGCCTTCTAGTAGGAAAATCGGAACAGGCCTCTGAGGCCTCTCATAAAGGCACAATAAAAGTGAAATGGCAAGCCATTATGAGATTGCCATGCCTCAATTCTGTGTCCTGATGTCATCACACTTCATGGGGCAGGGGCAGAGACAGAGATAGAGAATTAAAAAGCATATCTCTGCCAGAATGCCACCTACAAAAGGCAGAGGTCAACTTTTAGCAGTTGGTTCACTCGTTCCACCATATGTGTCCCAGAAATTGAATTTGTAACCTCAAGAATGGTGACAAGTGTCTCTACCTACAGAGCCATCTTACTAGTACTGAAGTACAGACCATGGTAAGTCAGTATTTTCCTTTTCAAATTATTATTGTTTACATATTACTAGGAGATGTAACAGCTCAGAGTACCATGCAATCAATACTTGTGTAAAAGAAGATATTACATATAAATATGAAATACCAACTATGTTTTGAGAATTCCAAGAATTCTCAAATTCTAAGAAATGTCTCTAGGTATCCAAGCAGGTCCTACGCTACTGCTAACAAGGCTCTCAAAATACCTGATGGCTGACAGAGGAAAAGACATTGCATGACATAAAGCAACAAAAGGATTCTACTGTTCATATTATATGTGAAAACACTAGATAAAACATTATTCACTGTAGCCTATGCATTTTTCTTCAGGTACTAGGATATGCTGCTCAGTCATGTGACTGCTTGGAAAACTGGCATCAGTATGTCATGCAATGATTACACTTTCATGAACTGTTGCTATGGTGTGTTAATAATACATAACTGCAGATAATCTAAATATGCGTCAATTCAAAACTGGTTCTAGGCGCAATAGCTCATCCATAACTAACAAAATGACATTATTATATTTGTTTATGCCATTGGACATTCTAGTGCTCATCATATTTTAGACACTTTTACTTTTTTCAGTTTAATATTATTTTGTGTAGATGGGTATTTTGACTCCATGTATGCCTGTGTAGTACCTGTATGCTTGGTGCCCATGGAGGCCAAAAAAATTGACATCAGATTATTCCCACAAATGGAGTTATTTGAAATTAAAAGGCACTGTGGAGATATTCAGAATCGAAGCTGGATCCAGTTAGTGCTCTCAATGTTTAGCCATGTCCCCAGGCCCTTTAGATACTTTTCGGTGTTGTTCTGGATATATATTAGGGAAGTCAATAAAGCAGACAGTTGCCTGCTGTCCTAGAGACAGTAAAGATACAATAATAATTAACTGTTTGTAGTATATAATACTAGTATTAAGAGAAAACTAATTCAGAGAAGTGGGGTGGTGGAATTTTAAATAGGATGTCAGAAAAAGAATCGTCTGAATGAGTCAAATGTGGATTAAGATCTACTGTAGTAGTTGGAAGTAATAGCACATAGATATCTGGGAAGTAGGATCCAGGACAGAGGAGATGCAAACTTTTGGTGCCTATGAGGAAAAAGAAGAGCACAGAAGAATGAACACAAGAGTGAGCCATAAGTGATTAAAGAAGATGAGCAATGGGAGGCTATGGGGAGGAGAACACAAGAATGAGCCGTGAGCAATGGGAGGCTTTGGGGAGGATGGAGAAAAGTACTGATGTGATACTGCTACACTGCAATGAGATGGGGCTAGTGGTACAGTGAAAAAAAAGAGAGTTAGCAAGAGAAAGAAACAGTCTGTTGCAGCAGCATTTCTTCAATAGCCTGAGCTTAAAATAACAGTATTTGGACTGGGCTATAGCACTGGAAGTGATAGACAGGAAGGATTTGAAATTAGTTTGAAAGTCAGCAGACATTTTAAAGAATCAGAACAGATGCAAACTATCCTTGTGTTAAAAATGATTCTTTTTCTTTACTTCTTATGGGCTTTTGGCTCAAAACAGAGAAAATAAAATTGACCTTTAACTTTAATGAGCTAGAACACAGGAATCTCTTTTAGATGACAAACAAAAATCAGATTTGAACTTTGAAGTTTGATTATTTAGTTTGAAGCATCTCCCTTTTGGAACTGGAATTTTTGTCAGATATGCCATCATTATTTGTTAAAAATACATAACTTGTCATTTGATTTTAAAAGTGTTTCTTTTACTTTTTTGATATCATTCCCTCATTTCATTTCCTCTCTTCACGTCCTCCCATGTAACCCTGTACTCTCTCTGAAAGTCATGGCCTCTTTTTTCATTAGTTATTGTCACACACACACAGAAAGAGAGAGACAGACAGACAGAGGGACAGAGACAGAGAGAGACAGAGAAAATATATTTTCAGGGCTGATCACTTGGCATTACAATGGAAAATATATGTGGGCAGTAACCAACATCTCTCTAATTGGAATTATGACTAGACCAATAAAAAGAAAAGTATGACTTATACTAAAAACAGCCAAATGCCCAGATCTAGAGAAATAAGGATTCTTGGAGGAGAACCTACAACCACTACTTTCTTACGCTATCATCTCTAACTACAATAAATCTGATTTATATTGTATAGTTTTTATCCTTCATCTTCTCTTTGCAACAGGTGAAGACCATTACAGAAAAGCATAAAACATCAAAATACAAAGTTGTGGATATCAGTACCAACTGATACATCTACAACACAACTCCTGAGTTTCAGGGATCATTGAAGAAAAGACAGAAAAATTATAAGAGTAAGAGGAACTGGGAGTTTGTTTGATTTTTATAAGGACTCAGTTCTGTTTGTGATTAGTCTCAAAGGAAAAGTTAGATGCAAGATTTGAGGAATGTTGGGGACTGTTATGAACTCTCAGAGATGGACTAGATGTTTTCTGCATTAAAAGGTCACCATGAGCCTTTGAGGTCAGAGGTAGAGAGCCATAGTTTAGATACATCCTCTAAACCAAAAGTTTATTTGTCATCCTCTGCTACTATTGGAAAACTGTGGGACTTTATTGGCTAGGGTATAATTAGAGACAGTAAGGTTATATGAGTCCTTGAAAGGAATTAAATATTCGAAAGATCTCAGTCGTTTCCTTGCTTTTTCTCTTCACCTCATTGCTGCCATAAGATGAATGATTTCTTCTGTTTTCTACTCCCATCCTACAGGAAATAACAAGCACTTAGATATGTGAAATATTTCTAATGCCTATTTAAAGACAAATATAAATGAACATATATTTGAACTTATAAAACATGTGTACACTTATATGTGTGCATATATTTACATGTGTAAGTATGGGTATATGTTGTATTACATACAATTATTTAAAGAACAGAAACTAAAACTTACCAAGATACTAATAGTGCATTTCTTACTCAAATAGCATCAAACTATTTACTTTCTATGTTTCTGAACTATTGTTTAAAAAATAATGATAATATCTATTATTAAGTAGTAAAAATGTTTCATATAGCAATAATAAGAAACAAATACACATTGATACAATAGGACAATCCATTTTCCATAAATATATCTGTAGAATAGTTTGTTGGAAGTTTACTTTTAGCACTTCTTATATTAGGAAATAGTTTAGAAGTGCATGGTTGTGAAAAAGCATTGTTCTTAAACACTTGAAGAAATTTAATGGAGTCCTTTCTTCTCACAGTGTGAATGCCTTTTAGTAAAGAGGGTTCTTTCACTTACAAATAAAAATCTGATTTCAATTGTCCCTAATGGCCTAGAAACAAGATGCCAAATTCAGAATTAATAAGAGTGTGCATTAAAAAGTTGTTTGAGGCTTTCTTTTGCAAAAATGTTTAGATTACTAAGATTTGTGTTCCTCACATTTTACCAGTGGTATTCTTCAGGTAGGCCTCGGTTTACCCAACACCAACTCAAAGGCAATCATGACTTGGGAGGCATGTGTATCTCATTTCCAAAATGAAAAAAAAAAAAAGCACCATGCTGAATTGTTTAAAAGAAGTAATACAGTGATGAATTTCTTCTTGTTATTGAGTTTGGAATATTGTGCCTAAAATGCTGAGCTTGGAGTCCCATAAAGCTTCCTCTGCTTTGTGCAAAGCACTTCCAGCTTAATTTAGGCCAGACCTGTGTTTTCTTTGAAAGAACAAAAACAGAAACATTAGTTGTTCCTGGCCTTCTCCTTAGCAGACCACTCAGGAATTTTCTGATGGCTATTGTGATATTGACTGCAACCTGAGTTACAGTCTTGAATGAAGGAAAGAACCAATAAAAGAAAACAGTAGGTTATCACTTACCCTTATAGAAAGTAAGCAAAAATTCTAGACTGGATTACAGTCAAATATATTTTGCATTCATGGGAGGCAGCTTACTTTCAAAGCTAACAAAGTTTCAGATATACACTGTAATTTCTATGTCAAGAGTTGTTATGCTGTATCACCATCTAAAATCTAATACATTTTTAAGAAAATATATTTATATATTTTCTTGATTCTTAACAATATAAATGAGACTCTAGTCTTAACAGTAGTTGTTATTTTGTCTTCTCTTGCAAGAGTTATCTTCCTTTCTCACCTAACATTTACTCCTAAAATAATTTACTTTCCAAAATATCTATAATCTAAGCATCAAAAGGAAGTTAATATACTTAAACTCAACAGTACCAGAAACTACATTAAATGTAAAAGGATGAATATTTCTATTAAAAAGAAGAGGATACAAAAATAAATTTTTCAGAAATATTCAAGTACATATTCTACCAGAGATATGCTTGAATTTTTAATATACAAAGTGGTAATAAAATGCTAGAATATTAGGCATATGCTAACCATCAGAGACCTGATTTAGCTATATTGATATCAAAGCAAACCAAAAGCACAAAATGTTATTAAACAAACTAATAGTTAAGTAGTGATGACTGTAAAAATGTTAACTTTTAAAATTTAAATTATGAATGAAGCAGAAATTACAAAGCTGAAAGATCTTCCAAATTTGCAGTTATAAAGAATGTTTTATAGATTCTAATATTCTCGTTTGACCAAATAACAAAACAATATGAAAATAAGCATATGGAAGTATTAAAGAACTTCTACTTAGTTTAAACTTTTGGAAAGCAGGGGAAGAAATGAAGGAGACTGTTTGAGAGGACTCAGCCCGAAGTATTGTGTTCCCAAGAAGGAAACCCTCAAGTCCAAGAGCTTTGAATGGTATTAATGAGGGTAGGAGCTTTAGAAAAGAAAGTCTCAGAAAATACATATGTAAGGGCATGAGAAGCAAGACTTATCTAAATGTAAGATCTAAGCCAGGCAGCCCTGGTGGAAAAGTGCTGACAGACATAGCTTACATAAGCATTGTTTTTGAAAACCTCTATTCCATGCAGGTTTTGATGAGACAGTGATGCCATCAGCATGGGACCAAACAGGAAAGGATGCCTAGATTTTGGAGGACTGTGGTTAAACATCATCTTGGTAGAGAATCTACTGTTTACGACTGATCCACTTTCATATGTGAGAACAAAGAACAATGATTTAACAATTACTTTCATTTTATTTTGAAAAGCAGCCTGTAGGTCTTTGCTCATTTTTCTATGTAGTTTTGTTTATACACTTTTTATCTATTGTGATTTTTTTAAATTTCACATCTTGTTCTTTGTTCCCCTTCTTCCTGAAAGTTTTCTCCTCTCTTCTGTCCATTTTTTTGTTTTGTTTTGTATAAGCTGGATTCTTCTTCTAATTCTGTCTCTGCCTCATTTCTTTATTTCATTCAATTGTTATTCGTATTTTCACACTACTTCTGTGCTTGTGCATGATATGATAGTTGGCTTTAATTTATATAAAGTATATTTCTGTATTTTATTTGGTCCAGGTATATCACTGCTATAGAGCTTAATTCTCACCTTTCTGAGATGTGCAGAAATTGATTCCTCAAAAGAGGGTTTCATTCTAAAAAGACTCTGAATAAAACTGGAAGAAATGTTTATTTCAATATACATAAAACTACAGCATGGAAACATGGGATCATGAGAGAACAGGGAAACAGTATGATTTAAGGCTTATAACTTCTGAATTACCAAGCCCCCAAAATATTGAAAAATGAGAAAAGTGACATAAAAATAATTTATAAAGTTTATTTTTATTAATAATTACATATATGGATATAATCTAGTTTGACTAAGCCCTCCCCTATTTTCTTCCCGTCAACTCCTCTCTTATACACCTCCCCTATTTTATCCTGATTTCATCTTTCCTTCTCTTTTTATTTTTTAGCTCACTGAATCCATTTATTGCTACCTACGTGTGTATGGGTATAGGTGCATCTAGAAGAACATGAACAGCCTGTAACGAGCTGCATCCTTGAGAAAATAGACTCTCCATTTCCATGCAGCCAACAGTGGTCAATAGATCCTCAGTGATGGAGTGAGGCTTCACCACCACCACCACCACCACCCCACTACCACACAGCCCCTTGCTGGGAATTTTAGCTGGTTTGATCTTACACAGCTCTTTTGCATGCTGTCACAAGAACTATCACATGTTCCTTCATGAGAGGAACTGTTCATTGTGTCTGAAAAACACTGCCTCCTTGTAGTCATTCACAGCCTCAAGCTCTTGCAGTCTTTTGGTCTCCTCTTCCATGATGATCCTTGAGACTTGGTAGTGGGTGTGAAACTTCTTTTTTGTAGTAGATTAAGATTAGCATAAAAATTTATCTATAGCTGATAAATAAGAACGGAGTAAGGAACAATGGAGTTCTAATCCTAGAGTGGTCATCAAAAGTCCATTTTTTTCAAAAATGATGAATGACACCAAGGGATGTTAGAAAAATAGTTAAAAGAAGTAGAGAAGTAGATGAGTCAGTTCAGGATTTGGAGAAGAAAGACACTAATGAAAATAAGTTTCAGAAACATGGATAAGAAAGTCAGCAGAGTAGGTAAATATGGTGAACATCCTTGCAAAGATTCATAAAAGCTCCAATGGACAAACCAAAGCTTGTTAGCAGGAAGACACAGACAAGTGACTTAGATAGACATGTACAGAAAGGCATTGAAGTTTCTAAAGCAGAGGACGAAATTTTGGAAAGCGGGGGAAAAAATGAGGGAGACTGTTTGAGAGGACTCAGCCTGAAGTATTGTGTTCCCAAGAAGGGAACACTCAAGTAAAGAGCTATAAATTGTATTAATGAGGGTAGAAGCAATAGAAAAGAATGTCTCAGAAAATACACACTGAACTTCCATACCAGATAATTTAGAGAAAACAAACAAACAAACAAAAAAACCTCCTATACTGAAGGCACACACAGAACCAATAGTATGAAAATGTCTTCAGTAATGAAAAGGATGACAGTACCCAAAACACTGTCAAAATTCCAATGCCTTTCTTCAGAGGAATCTAGAAAAGCAATCCTAAAATTTACACTGGAGGCCAAAAGACTTGAAGAACCAAAGCAATACCAAGCAGAAAGAGTAATGCTATAGGTATCACAACACCCCATTTCAAACTAAACCACATGTTCATGGTAATATAAACCATAAGAAATACAAAAAGAGACAGCTTGGCGAACTACATAGAGTAGAACATGAACATGCATGACTATTGCTACCTTATTTTGATAAAGATGTAAAGTGTTAAAGAAAAGAAATCTTAATTCTGATTAGATGTTAGATGTAAATAGTTAGTTAGAAAAGGCATCTTCTTCCTCAATTTGTCCTCAAACACCAGATATTTACACCAAAAAGGAAACTTCACTCCTGTCTGTCACCCTGGTCTCAAAATTATATAGAGATCCTCATGTGAGCCCTGAAATTCTGAAAGTATTAGACAAAAAAAAAAAAACAAGAAAAATACTTAACATGTGATCATGACAAGAAGTGCCCATATAGCACTATAAATGATTACATCAAACAGTGTTTCATTGACTTAAATATCTTCTGTACAGCAAAGTGACAATCACCAGAATGAAGGCAAACTAAGCATTGATGTGGGTTAATAGTTTAACATCTGAAGATATTAAGCACTCCCAGAACAATTCGCCTTATCAATAAGGTTAATGACATGAATAGACAGTTCTCAATTAGTAACATAAAATTGACCAATACATACATGAAAAGCATGTTCTTCATCATTGATCATCAGTAAAAGCGAAACAAAGCTATGTAGAAATTCCATCTCACCCCAGTAAAAATGGCTATTATCATGAAACAACAGCAAAAAACACTAGTAAAAATGAGCACTTTTATGCTGCTCATAAGAATGTGAATTGTTGCAGCCACTGTGAAAATAGGTATGAATGTTGCTCTGAAAAACTCAGAACAACCATATGACCCAGCTCTACAACTTCTAAATACATACTCAAAGGTGTCTAGGTAACTTCTACATCTGTGATTTATACATACAATTAAAACTTCATCACATTGAAAATGGTACTAGATAATGGAAAGACCTCCCATGCTCCTTTACTGGCATGTGGATTCTTGCATTATTTTTCTGGACCTATGAAATGTTGTATCAGAATTTTTAAAAACATTATATTAAATATGTAATTAATCTTAATAGTCTACCCATTTAACAATATTAATTCTCTTAATTGAGGATCATGAAAGAGCTTTCTATTGTCTACCTTGACATACAACTTCACCTCATTCAGAATGGCTATATCAAGAAATCTACAAATATTTAAGAGGGTGTTGAAACAAGGGGACACTTTATACACTGTTGTAGGGAGGTTGAATGATAATGGCCCCCACAGGTTCATAGTTTGAATCCTTGGTCCTCAACTGGTAAAACTGTCTGTGAAGGATTAGAAGGTGTGGACTTGTTAGAAGAAGAAGTGTAGTATTCACGGTGGCCTTTGAGGTTTCAAAAGACCAGGCCATTCCCAATCAGCTCCATGCCTCTTGATTTGGAAGAAGATATGAGCTTTCAGCCCCTGCTCCAGTGCCAGGCTTGCTTGCCTGCCTACCTGGTATCATGCTCCCCACAGTATTTCAACTCATAAACTTTTTTTTTTTTTTTGGTTTTTCGAGACAGGGTTTCTCTGTGTATCCTTGGCTGTCCTGGACTCACTTTGTAGACCAGGCTGGCCTCGAACTCACAAAGGTCCACCTGCCTCTGCCTCCCAAGTGCTGGGATTAAAGGCGTGCGCCACCACCGCCCGGCTATCAACTCATAAACTTTAAGGCCCAAATTAAATGCCTTCTTTTTAAGTTTCTTTGGTCATGGGATTTTGTTACAGCAACTGAAATGTAAGTAAGACAAGGAGCAAATTAACAGAGTCATTATAAAAATCAGTCTGGGGATTCAACAAAATGTTAAAAATAGACAAAGAAGAAATAAAATACATTATTAGAGCATTTACCATTGCTTATTTTTTCCATTAGACAAACCTTTTTAACTCTAAACAATAACAAACTGATGTTGGATATCCAAATTTCACATCCTAACTCTTCAGAAGCATTCAAGCAGGACAAAGATGCATGAAAAACAATCCAGGCAAGGCAGTGAACACCTGTAAACCTAAGACTTATGGTATGAAACCAGGAGGATCAGAACTTCAAGGTCACCCTTAGTTGATTAGTGAGCTTTTTAACCATAAATTTTTGACCTAGGACACATGAGATCTTTTCTCAACAAAAGAAATATGTAAATAAGCCAGGAATAGAAAAAGTACAAAATGTATGATTATTTAACATTTTAAATTTCTAATTGAAAAGCATCATGTATGTAAATTTTATCCTCTTGTTTTCATATATCTATCTTTATAATGGTCTGGAAAGTCAGACTCACTGCTCACACCTGAATGTAGTGAGGGACATAGCAGTCTGAGTGTTTTGATACACAATGTACCCCAGTACTGGCTTCTACTCATTTGCCAGATGGTTTCCTCATACACATCAGTGTAGATAGCTAGACCAGACACCCGTCAGCCCTCATGCCTGTGCACAAGTTCTTATACACACTCCCTGGGTAGAGAAGTAAATTAGGGAATAAGCCAGAGTTAAGCAGATGGTATGAGGAGTTCTAGGATGATGGGTGCCTCTAGGGTGGACCAGAGTGGGAAATTCAGACTTCTGAAAGATCATCTTTCTGAGTCCCATCCAGTCTTTACTGGGAGAAATGTGTGGCCATGCACTCAGAAACTTCCTTTAGTAATCTAAGCACCCCACTCTGCGGACCTCCATCCATCTTCCACTGGAGCTTCATATCATGACATGACTCAATTATATCAATTCCTTGCTGGGACAGCAACGCAACGGTGCAGTATGTGCAGGTTCTTAAGGAAACTGCTCATTTTCCACACACCTTAGCCTTTCCTGAGTATATAGCTGAGATGAGGGTAATGTTTTTACAAGGAAGTGAGGAAGAATACTAAATTAGTAGTAACTCTAAAAGCATAGAAATGAGTGCTGTCTTATGTGAGATAACATTTTATAGCTAATCTCTAAGGATATATAAGTAAGATAATCAAAACAAAAAGACCAAAAAGAGAAAATCAATATGTTGCACAGACACACACACACACACATATTCTGAAAGTGTTTCTATCACTTAAAAAGTCTTGGGTAATGATAATTGATTTTACTGAACTCAATCTTAGGGATTTCCATGAGGCTCTCATTCATTTTTCACATGCCAGTGTCATCACCATTATACAGATGTAGAAACCGAGGCACAGAAAGGTTATATTAGCAAGATGCTTTAATTCACTTGCTCAGGAGTACTCAGGCCACATTCAAATCCAGAATGTCTAGCCAAGGAGTCTACAGCGGGGGCAGCCAGCTACTCTGGGTAGGTCTACTATGTGTTAGGCGGTTTATGGGGTGTTTTATATAGATTAGCTAATTCAGACTGTGACATAGGTATAATTATCTCTGCTTGACAGATGAGAAAACAGAGGCTAACTAATTCGCCAAAATTATAAAGCTAGTAAGTGGTTGAGATGGATTTTAGTAACTTGCCAAAGTTAAACAACTAGTAAGTGAGAAAGCTCAGTTTCAAACTTGATTAAAACTGCATTCTGGACACATTGCCTAGGAAAGCAATATGCAATATTTTAAGTATACTTAATTTTTTATAATTTCAATTTATGCATGAGGTATAGAGATTCAAGCATCTGGACATTTCTCTTCCATGCCATACCTCAGCCTTTAACAGTGCCTGATAAATGAGGCATCACTGTACCCTACAACACACAGGGGACAGTGATAGGATTTCCAGCACTGCAGTTGAAACCAAGCTGGGGTGTTGAAAGGGGAATTATAATTGGCTTTGGCTGCATTCGAGTTTTTCCTGTGATGAAAAAGCTTCTGAGACAAAGAGGGCAATCTTTCCATTAAGTAGCAAACACTTCATTTCTGTATAAATCTGTGGATAAGATAACTTACTGATTTCATATTTCCCTGTGAATGCAATAAAATCCAAAGAAAATTGAAAAAAAATATATCAGCACCAAAATTATTCCACAGGCATTCCTCAGAACATTCCAGACCTGGAGCACACACAGTGAAGTATGGAAAAATGACAGCTTGGGCACTCCGAATTAAAAGATTGAATTTTCCTTTGAGCCTCTGTTGTGAGCATAGTTGCTACATTATAGCACACATTTGTCATGTGCTTTCAAGATACCAGAGAACAAAGCATGCACTTTTTAAATTTAAGGGGGAACAATACAGGAAAAGGTGCTGAAGGGAAACAGCTACTCTCTGATTCTGGTTAGAGACATAACTACATATGAATGTAAGTCAGAGACTGTTTACAGACATCATCAAAATGAATCATTTTTATGGCATTTTTAGACTTCTTCAAGAAATATTATTACTTATTTATTCTGATTAAAGTATGTTACCTTTTTCTTCACAAATTAAACAATTACTTTTCACAGGCCCTAAAAATACTAAAGGGTTTGAGGAGACATTCTAACAAATGGAGTCTCCAGTACTTTCTATGTGGTGGTGACTGAAAGAAGAAAAGCAGATACAACTGTGGATTTGTTATTAGTTTTTGTTGCTGTTTTTGGTTGGTTGATTGGTTGGTTATGGTTTGGTTTGGTTTGGCTTGGCTTGGCTTGGCCTGGCCTGGCCTGGCCTGGTTTGGTTTGGTTTGGTTTGGTTTTGGATCTTTTATTTATTTATTTTTTAATTTATTTATTGCTTCAGGTTAGATCTCCATCACAGTGTCCTCTTTCCACCCCTCCCAGTACCGCCCTCCCACTCTCTACCCCTTAACCCTTCCATCCCACTCTGGAATGGAGTGTCCCTACATAACAGTCCCCCACCCCAGTTTCAGTAGTCATATGAGGACCAAGAGCCTCCTCATACACTGGGAGCATATAAGGCAGCACCACTAGGGAAAAGTGTCTCTCTGACAGAAAAAAGTCTATGTTCATGTTCCCATTGGTGCATTCGTTTTAGTAGAGTTATCCTGTACTATATGGCTAAAATCCGATTATAACTGAATAGATGCCATGTACATCCTTCTGGGTCTGGGTTAGCTCACTTAGGATGAGCTCCAGAGGCACAATCGGTTAGCACGTGGTACATATATGGTTTTAGGTCTTTTAAAGCATCAGTTCGTGGGCTGAAAGACAGCCCAGTCAATAAAATGTTTGCCATGCAGATTTGTGGACCTGAGTTCAATCCTCAACACTTATATAGAAAGATAGTCATGGTAGTCCATGCTTATAATCCCAGTGTATAGGAGCTAGCAACAGGCAGATCCCTGGGGTTTGATGGCTGGCCAGCCTAATCTACAGGTCAGCTCCAAGCTGGTAAGGGTCCATGACTCTGAAACCAAGGTGCACGATGCCTGTATAAACTGAACTTGTTCTCTGGCTCCTACATACATGCACAGACAAGCGTATGGATCAGCACACAGATGTGTACCTGCATGCAGATGAACATGCAAAAATATGTATAAAAATCATGTCCATTTGAGTCTGAGCTCATTCAAAACAGCATTTGTTTTAGGTGCTGGGTAGCCTCTGGCAAGATCATTCTACTTTCCCTAATCTCTCCTCAGAAGCTTGCAAAAAATGCCAATTGTTGTCGGTATTGTTAGAGAATATCATTAGAAAATGTATCTCTGCTTTTGCCTAGCTCTCGAACTTGAATTTCCAAGAACACTTTTAGCAATGAAATGGGATGCCTGTGGTAATCATGGACGCCCATGTAGCCATTTCTGGCATCTGCCCTTCCTGGCCACAGCCCACATCTACTAGGAAGTCACTCTTACACATTTGGCAGTTCTGCTGCAATGCAAAGCCATGGACAGACAACCCAACTGCCCCAAATTCTTTCTCCAAAGAGAGGGTCTCCTTGAACAAACTGGAGCCATCATTTCTGGTGGACAGACTGAGAAAAGGACACTTGGAGCAGAGAGAAAGGAAAAGAAAAACAAGCAGGTTGGAGTTTCCATGCCAGCACTAACAGTGGGTTGGAAAACTGTAACTTGGTGGTTTGGAAGGAGGAACCATCAAGGTGAAGAATACTTTCCTTTTGTTCAGTGTTTGAACTCTGTCTTGTTTTGGTTTGTGATTTATAATTCACTGTGGGAAATTTTTATTGGTGTTGTTTGTGGCTTTATTTCTTTAATACATGAAGTGAATTCCAAACGAAGAAATATAACAAATGGTAATTCTCCAGATTATAATAAAGCTGTGCAAAAGGGTGCTTTTCAAGTCAACTTTGAAAAGGATTTTTAGGAGAAAAAGGCCTAATGCATCACACAGTATACTAAGTGTTTCATGCACAGTAGTTCATTTGGGTGCTCATAATAATATTTATAAAGTAATTATATTCTCTGTTCTGTTGGTGTAGAATTTAAGGTGCTATAAAATGAACTGACTTGTCTGGAGTTATACAATGCAAACCTGCTGTATGATTCTGCCTTTGTACAATAGAAAGACAAATGGTTTTTCACTGTAAAGTGACTTAAATATGTTTGTCTTCATTAATCTTTATTACACAATTTTGTCACTAGTAATATCATGTACAAATTTATATATTTTCAGAAATTTTGAATTCCTGTTTTTTTTGTTTCTTCATATTTTAATTTTTAATACATTCACTCAACTTCTATTGATTTTTATATTTTGACTTAGTCTTGGTTCAATAATTAGATTTCAACAACAATTCTATAGGGATACATTTTAACATCTATGGTTTTGGAAAAACCAATATTAGTATGCAGAATAAAAAAACCAAATATAAGTTTATCTCAAATGTTATAATCCTTCATTGTCCATTATAGATATTATCTATATGAACCTTTTAAATTTAGTTAAAATTTACTTTAAGCTTCAGCTTTCACATATAAGGTATATGGAATTGTCATTTGCCCTATTAACAAGTAAATAGATGAAATTTAAAATCAACAACTTATCCAAAAGAGGGAAAGAACACAGAAGAAAGTATAGCCCAAGACTAGAAAGACAGAGAAATACAAGGGGCTGCAGTTTACCATAGCAAACTTCTTTCACTTTCTGTGGTGAAAGAGACCACCACAGAAAGAGTGCTGGGGCAAGAAAATAAACTATAATTAAATTGCTGGAGGCTCAGTGTGCATAATTATTAGAGTTAAAGATTCAAGGGAAACCTGGCCTGAGTGGCTACCACCATCTTGTGAAATTTACCACCAAGATCTCAGCTATGTTGGTAAAGTTAGATCAGAGAAAAGTCTCTCAGGTTTTTCCTCCTATAGGGAGAACCAAAGCCATCATTTGAGTATGTGGTAGAGGACTCTGAAAAAATTGTTGAGGACACAGACTCTACTTCATTTCTGAGAAAGTGGATAGAAGGAAAGTCACTTAGGAAGACAATGAACATAATCTCACCTGGTGTTATATATGACACATATATAACATATATATGGCCCAGCACTCACAACCCATGCTATTTCCCACATGGTCCAGTAATCATACCATTTCATACTTATCATATTAACCACTTTTCCCATAGTTTGGTATTTACCATGTTATCCAGTACACACATTCTTTGGTACCTGCCATATGATTTCAATACTAAGATCTCTTAGTATTTAATATATATTATATATATATATATATATATATATATAGTGTGTGTGTATGTGTATATGGATATATACATATATACATATATATACATACATATGTGTGTAATTGGTACTTGCCATGTTCTCATACTGCTTGTTATTTATTGTGTTATCCAATATTTACAGCATTTGGTACTTACCACATTTTAGTGCTTAATGTTTACTAGATGATCTGATACCCATATCTGATTTTATTTTGCATATGTCCAGATATTCACACTCCTTACTATTCACTGTGTGATCCAGTACCCATATCCTTTATTATTTATTATATGATGCAGTACTCATAGGTCTTGGTATATTACCCAAAGAGTAAAAACCTTATGTCCACAGAAATGCCTGGACATAAATGCAGGTAACAGCTTTATGAATAGGTTCCCAAATTTGAAAACTAATGTGATATTCCAGTTAAAAAATAGTTAACTGTGATATATCAGACAATTGAATATTATCATTCAATGCTGAAAAGACATATCTATTTAGGTATGAGAAGTGATGCAGGAACCTCAATCAGAAAATGCTATACTGTACAATTCCAATTTTGATAATTTCTTGAGAGAGGCAAAGCTATAGAAAAAAGCAAGATAGGTGATTCCCATGGGTTTCTGAAGGAAGGGATGGAGATAAATAAACATGATTTCCAGGGCAATGAACTATTTCACATGATGTTGTAATAATGAATACCCATTGATGGGGTGGTGTTAAGCATTCTAAATGTTTATTAATTGGTCTTGATGTCTATCTGTTACTTATATTGTCTCCGATTTGTTAAATAACAAACACTCATTGAGGAAATTCAGAGACTCTTTAGGTCTTACTTCAAATATCTGTACTCCACAAAATTTGAAAACCTAAGCAAATTGGACAATTTTGTTGATAGATTCCACATACTAAAGTTAAATCAAGATCAGGTTAACAAATTAAATAGTCCTATAGCCACTAAGGAAATAGAAACAATCATTAAAAGTCTCCCAACCAACAAAAGCCCAGGGTTAGATGGCTTCAGCACAGAATTACACCAGATCTTCAAAGAAGAGCTAATACCAATACTCTTCAAACTCTTCCACAAAATAGAAACAGAAGGAACACTGCCAAACTCAATCTACGAGGCCACAGTCACCCTGATACTTAAACCACATAAAGACCCAACAAAGAAAGAGAAATTCAGATGAATTTCCCTCATGAATGTAGATGCAAAAATACTTAATAAAATACTTGCAAACTGAATCCAAGAACACATCGAAAGTATCATACACCATGATCAAGTAGGTTGCATCCCAGGAATGCAGGGGTGATTCAACATATGAAATTCATCAAACACATGATCATATCCCTAGGTGCTGACAAAGCATTTGACAAAATCCAACACCCCTTCATGCTAAAAGTCCTGTAGAGAGCTGGGATACAAAGGCCATACATAGAAATAATAAAGGCAATATACAGCAAGCCAGTAACTAACATCAAATTAAATAGAGAATCTTAAAACATTTCCTCTAAAATCAGGGACAAGGCAAGGATGCCTACTCTCCCCATATCTCTTCAACATAGTACTTGAAGTTCTAGCTAGAGTAATAAGGCAACTAAAGGAGATTCAAGGGGATACAAAATGGAAAGGAAGAAGTCAAATTATCCCTATTTGCAGATGATATGATAGTATATATAAGTGACCCCCAAAATTCCACCAGAGAACTACTACAAATGATAAACAACTTCAGCATGTGACTGGATACAAAATTAATTTTAAAAAATTGATAGCCCTTCTTTATACAAAGGATAAATGGCTGAAAAAGAAATTAGGGAAACATCATTCTTCACAATACCACAAACAATATAAAATACATGGGGGTAACTCTAATCAAGTAAGTGAAAGACCTGTATGACAAGAACTTCAAGTCCTTGAAGAAAGAAATTGAAGAGGACATCCGAAGATGGAAAGATCGCCCATGTTCATGGATAGGTAGGATCAACATAATAAAATGTCCCTCCTACCCAAAGCAATATACAGATTCAATGCAATTCCCATCAAAATACCAGTACACTTCTTTGCAGACCTTGAAAGAACAATTCTCAACTTCATATGGAATAACAAAAAACCCAGAACAGCTAAATCAATCTTGTGCAATTAAAAAAAAAAAAAAACATCTGGAGGTATCACCATCTCTGATTTCAAGCTATACTACAGAACAATATTCATAAAAACAACATTGTACTGGCATAGAAACAGACCAGCTGATCAATGGAATTGAACTGAAGACCCAGAAATAAACCCACAAACCCATGGTCACTTAAATTTTGACAAAGAAGCTAAATCTGTACAATGGAAAAAGGACAGCATCTTCAACAAATGGTGCTAGTCTAACTGGATGTCAACATGTAAAAGAATGCAAATAGACCCATACTTATCACCTTGCACAAAACTTATGTCTAAGTGGATCAAAGACATAAAGCTCGACACACTAAATCTAATAGAAGAGAAACTGGGGAAAACCCTCGAACTCATCAGCACAGGTGACAACTTCCTGAACAGAACACCAACAGCTCAGGATCTAAGACCAACAATCAATAAATGAGATTTCATGAATCTGAAAACCTTTTGTAAGGCAAAAGAACCTGTCATTTGAACAAAATGGCAACCTACAGACTGGGCAAAGATCTTTTCCAACCCCATATCCAACAGAGGGCTAATATCCATAATTTATAGAGAACTGAAGAAATTAAACACCAAGAAACCAAATAATCCAATAAAAAAATGGAGAACAGAGCTAAACCTAAAATTTACAAAGGAGAAATATCTAATGGCAGAGAGACACTTGAACAAATTCTCAAAATCCTTAATCATCAGAGAAATGCAACTGAAGCCAACTCTAAGATTCCATCTCACACCTGTCAGAATGGCTAAGATCAAAAACTCAAGTGACAGCACATGCTGGCAAGGTTGTGGAGAAAGGAGAACACTTCTCCGTTGTTCCTGGGAGTGCAAACTTGTACAACCACTATGGAAATCAGTCTGCTGATATCTTAGAAAACTTGGAATAGCTCTCCCTCAAGACCCAGCCATGCCACTTCTAGGTATATATCCAAACGATTCCTCAACAATCTACAAGGACACTTCCTCATCTATGTTCATAGCAGCTTTATTTGTAATAGAAACTGGAAACAACCCAGATCTACCTCAACCAAAGAACAGATTTAAAAAACTGTAGTACATTTACACAGTGGAACACTACTCAGCTATCAGAAACAAGGAAATCATGCAATTTGCAGCCAAATGGGTAGAACTAGAAAAGCTCGTCCTGAGTGAGCTAACCCAGACTCAGAAGGATGCACATGACATCTATTCACTTATAATTGGATTTTAGCCATGCAGTATGGGATAACTATCCTACAATTAGCACACCAAAAGGAACAGGAAAATAGACTTTGCTACTTGTAATGGGACACTTTACCCTAGTGGAGCTGCCATGTAGGCCCCCAGTGCAAGAGGAAGCTCTTAGCGCTCTTCAGACCGCTGAACTGAGGGGGGCTGTTATGTAGGGGCACCCCACTCTGGAGGAGTAGGATCGGTGGAAGAGGAGGGAGAGGGTGGAAGGGTGGGACTGGCAGGGCTGGAGAGAGGGGACTGTGATGGAGATGTAACTTGAAGTGATAAATAAACATTAAAAAAACAGACTATAGTCAAGCTTGTGTGGTATTTCCTTATTAGTGACTTATGTGGGAATGCCCATCTCAAAGTTAATAGGCCCATTTCAGGGCTGGTGGTCCTGGGTTCTGTAAGAAAGCAAGCTGAGCTAGCCTGTGAGCAATATTTCTCCATGGCCTCTGCATCTGCTCCTGCCTCCAGGTTTCTGCCCTGCCCTGAAAGAAGTCAGTTAATGCCCTGACTTTATGTGCAAGTATAATTGAAATAAACCCTTTCTTCCCCAAGTTGTTTTTGGTCATGGCATTTCATCCCAGCAATAGAAACCCTAACTAGGACAGTCACTATAATTTAGAAAGGATAATATATACTAATGCTCAGCTATGTAAAATGTAGCAGTTTTGGTTCTACATGTCTTTGCACCATGATCAAGCAAACAAACTTGTTACTATTTAATGTGGTCACTATTTAATTGTGATAATTAGCTCTGTCAACTTCCCACAGCTTGTGATCACCTAGGAAGAGAGTCTCATTCTGGGATTGCCTAGATGAGGTTCGGCTTGTTGTGAATTGTTTTGATTGCCTTGATTGATGTGGAGAAACTCAATCTCAAATGGGCATCACTGTTCCCTAGTTAAGGACCCTGTATTGTATAAGAATAGAGGAAGCTAGATGAACAGTAAACACACATATATTCATTTCTCTGTTCTACTTTTAGGTGTGATTTGACTTAACTCTTTGCGTGCCTGCCAACTTGGACTTCTTTGAAATAATTTAGTGTAACCTGGAATCATGAGTTAAACTTTTCCTCCTAAATTGCTTTGATTTGAAGTGTTCTATCACAACAGTAGAAATGAAGCTAGAGTACCTACTATATGTCAGAGTCTCTGTAGAGGTGACTGCATTTCTTCCTCCACATGCACTTCTTCTTTCATCTATAGAAGAGACATTAATTCTCTTGAGAATACATAACTAGTAAGGATATAGTTGAAGCTAGACCCCAGGTCCATATGATGCTGTTAACATAAGGATGTATGGAATGTTTACCAGAAAATATTGGCATTTTGCCCAAAGATTATCAAAAATAGGTATTTCTAGTGTTTAGAAATGCCTCAAAGTGCTCTGTGTGAATAAAAGTTTTGAGTTGTTTTTGTGCTCTGCTCAATAGCAGAGGAGTTATAATAAAAGTTCTTTCATGGTCAGACGCAGCATTGTACTTCAGCTACTATGTCTTCATACTCTCCATAAAAAGTTTATGTAGCACAGATCATAAAGAATACATCTGAAGTCAGGGACTGGCCACTCAGCATTGATGTAATCTGTGCTCTGAAAATACTCCTCTTATGCACCCATCGCTTGTGGAGGAGCATGTAAGACTTCGCAGACATCTGTTTGTGCGGTTATAAAACTTATCATCTACAGACGTTTAATAGCTTAAACAAAATCTATTATCCTGGAAACTAGCATCAGTCAAAATACATTATCATTAAGCAACCTCTCTTCCCATATTTAATCAATTATAACCACTGTACTATCATCTATTCCAAAGACACATTTATTTATTGCATTTGGTAATAGCTTTTAAAGTTAAAATAGCATTATACATTGCACTATATTGCATATTTTGACCTTTCACAATTTTGAGCTTTGATAGTAATCATGATAAAATCTTTTGAAGATGGTCCAAGTCATGCAGCAGAATGGGATGAGATAGGAAACTGGCTTCTCTGGCTAAGAAAGCTCTAATTTCACTTTGGCTAGGCCACAGCATTAATGGACAAGGCAGGTAAATGACAACCTACAAAACACACACTAAAAAGTGGCTAGATTTTGACCTTGAACAAAGAACCTAATGTGTGCCTGCTCTTTCATACATTAACAGCTTTCCATGTGTTCTGGAATGATCAACCACTGAGCTCTATGTATCACTGGCACCTGGGCTTGGAATATGTCAAAAGACTAGGCAGTCTGAGTATTTTTCACTTTTGATTCCAGTCTTGACAGACGTGCTGGTCAAAGCAAGTCTTTTCTCAGTAATCAAGAGCCACAAGATTGGACTGTCAGTTGGTGGTCCTCTTCTTTTCTAGAAAAAGCTATTCTGGAAGATACGCCAAACATAATTGAGGAGAGACAAAGTTCTAACAGGAAAGTTTGTATCTCTAAACTCAGCTTTGGCCAGTTATAAAGGTGAATGGGTCCTTCGTCTTGGGCTCAACTAGTTAAAACTGAGTTTGAGGCACTTGGAACAGAAAGTGGCATAGCCACCAGCATTTCATTCTGAAAGAACCAATTCCATCTGATCTCAGGCAAGACAATCCACATATGTTACAGACACATCATTTTCAAAGTTAAACAGTTTTATATATATATATATATATATCCCTTTGTATTCCACACCATTGGTCTAAGAAATACCATTTCCTCTGATAGGCCAGTTCGGTGAATAGTGTCACACTTTCTCACAAGTGTTCTTGAGTGATGTGCAACTCTGTTCCTCCAGTGCTACTGTTTCATAATATCAATAGTTTGGGGCTAAACTGTGGCAATAACTCAACTGTTTCTCTACCCCACTTTTGTTCTCTTACAAAGCATACCCCACGTTGCTCCCAAAGTGAATATTTTCAAATGTGAGCTTAATCATGTGCACTCATGTGAGCAATTTCAACTGGTCATCACATAAAGTTGAAGTTCCAGCTGAGGTATGAATTGATAAGCAGGTAATAGTAGAATTATGTCCAAGAACCTTGCTTCAGAAAGACATTTATTATCTGTTGTTGTTATTGAAGCCAAGGTAAATACAAATATTTATACTGCTTGATTCTGTGGTATTCATCTGTATTATCATATTCAGTATGACATACTTCTGGTTATATTCTATAAACTAGTTCCTCCTTGTATTTAACAAAATCAAAGGCTGTGTGTTGTATGTATCATCCCCATATTCAATATTCCTCTTTCTTTGAAGCCAACAGTAGCTTTAGCCATAGACTGATGAATTCTGATTTTCCACTTTTCATTAGTTTTTTGATTTGAGCATTTACTGAGAGTATCTGACCTGGAAATTTTTCTGTTGCTCTCCCTACTCACACTTTATATATCATCTTTATTACACAAAGAAAATTTATAATGATATTTATTAATGTTATTAGGATCTACCATACGCATTTCTTCCTTAGGCATGTAATGTATATCTACATACCTTTAGCTTTACATTGCATTCAAGATTTTCTTACGTTAATTGATGAGGCCAATCATACCACTCTTTTCAGCATTGATTATAGAAGCGTAAAATATACTGCTTTTAGCTATACCACTGGAACTCACCCACTGCTCCACTTCTTAGTACTGACTAGAACCTCCTCTGTCTATGTTTATTCAACAGTAAATACAGATGCGGGATTAGCCAAGAACACAATTTAAAGGGCCAACAGTAACCACAAAACGCAATCAGAGTTTTTTTCTTGCAATTGCTTAGCATTCCTTCAAAAGTATTGCCTTTTAAAGTCTATAAATGGAAGGAAGCAAAAGTTCCCATTTATTTCTCTAAAGTGTTGGCCTGCAACACTAATTCATTCATTTTTTGAATCAGACACTAGTTGAAGCCAGCAATACTATGACTTATTCATTTGCAAAAAATTATAGTCTATATTCTCAACCTGATTCTTTGAAGCTTCCCAAGATAGTAGGTCTAGGTAAAGGAAGTTTAGTATTAATTCTTATATCACAAGATGTTAAATTCTAGGATTATTAGAGTGGTAGGTGTGCTGAAAAAGCCTCAATGCCCAAACAAGACATGCTGGATACACTCTGTGCATTCTGGTAAATACATCAAGGTAATAATTACTTCCACATTTGCCCTTTCAAATACATGGTTTTTACTCAGAGCCAGGTTGCCCTAACACACACCCAATGTATTTCAGATTCCTGTGTAATTTAAAGAAAAAGTGTTGCTGAGGTGAGCCAAATTCATATATGGGCTCTTTGTGTAAGCTATTTTAGAGCTACAAAGCCTATGTCTCCATGCTTATATACAGTTTGTTTCCTATGATGGCTTTCTGCCATCAATTGGAGTAGCATTCTTACAGTGCCCCAGATCCCAATATGAAAAGAGTTTACTTATTTTTTTTAAGAAAGTGTTCTTATATATGTTTTTAAGAAAGGAGGACTGGTTTGCATTTTCAATACCCTCAATCTGGACACAGTAAAAGAGGTGATACATTTGGGGAAAAGTAGTGAATTATAATGCCAGTGGAAAGAATGAGCTCGTTTTCTTGTTTAGGAAGCAAGAGAGAATATACATGATGCTTTTACTCCATGGAAAAAGAGAGATTGAGAACAATATGACATACTTTTAGAAGACAAAGCAAATGGAACAAAATGACTCCTTCTGAAGCAAAACTAATTTATATTATTTATGAGTGGAATAGGTTCTGTTGTGCTGATTTTCATTCTTACATATAAAAGAATTCACAAGCTCAGACACTTTCATAGTGCCTCCCAATCATCCTCATTTCTATGGATTTTTATCAACAATTACACTACTTTCCAGTTAGTCTGATAATGTCATTGGTTAGTGAGGTGTGTCCTTGAGGCTTAGCCTCTGAGCATGACCTCTTAAAAACTGCTCATTTGTGTCCATTGTTTTGAGAAAGGATCTTGCAGTGTCTTCCAGGCTGACCATCCTCTACCGTTTAACCCTCCTACTTCAGCTGTCAGACTTCTGAGATTACAGACTAGCATTCCCACACTCAGCAAGAATGACTTTGATATTCATTTAGTAAAACCCATTCTACACAGAACCCAATTCCCTAGCCTTGACAGTGTCTATCAATAAACACTGATTTCAGAGTGTTTTTGAATTGAGATTTTTTTTTCAAAGATGGGTTTCCTTCGTCTATTATTTTCAGAATTTCCAACTCCAATCAACAGTGTACTGGAGAATCATTAGATTTTCTTGTACATTTTTAACTATTGTTTATGCTTTCTATTCAAATACTAATTTAAAATGACACCAAATTTTATACATTTTTGAAAACAATAAGGGTAACATGCATAGTTTGAATGAAGTGTGTGTCTGTTCAGAGACAATCAAAGAGAAAAGGCAATTGAAAAGTCAAGTGCAATGTTGTTACGTTTTATTGCAGAGTATTTAAAATAGAAAGCTAGAAATTGTGGTGCCAGACACATTGCTGTAGTGGTTAATTCCTTGGCATGCTGTCGATATGAAGAATGTGTATCTGGACTAGAATAATGGATACAAGAAAAGGTCACAGTTTTGGTTTTACAACCTTGGAATGTGAAAACTTGTCTGCTCCAGCTCTAGCTGGTATCCCCAGTGAAGCAGTATGTGCTCAGCAGCACCTTACAGGCTATGGCGGAACTTCTCCAGGGGAAGAGAAAGGATTTCTTAATGCATTTTTAATTAAGTTTTAAACTATAAGTCAAAAGGTTTACACATGTGAAAGGTAAAAATCTACATTTAATTGCTCTGTTTTCAAATGAGAAGGCAAGAATTTAGTAGAATCCCTTGAAAATATCACCATTATCTTTAATTGAAGCTTTGTTTTCAAAGGAGTGAATCAATAATCTTATGAATATATCTTTCAACATATCATCTTTTAACACACATACTTATTTACCTCTAAATTCTCACTAAACTAACAGCTCCTGGAGAGCAGGACATGTGTGTATGATTAGTAGAAGTAACATAAACAGTTAAATGCATAAATACCTCATCTGTAAAATGGGTCAAACATAATAGTGAGGGAATTTCATAATATAAGTGAAAATACTTGGGAGCTAGAGAGATGGCACAGCACATTGGATCACTTGTTACTCCTCTACAGGACTCAGGTTCAATTCCCATCACCCATATGGTGGCTCAAAACCATCATCAACTCCAATTCCACAGAATCCAACATCCTTTCCTGGCCTCAATCTGCTCCAGGCATTCACATAGTACCATGCATACAGTCAGTACGTATAAAATAGAATTTTAGAATTATTTACAATTTTAAAGTAGCTGTGCCTCATTTTCAGTATATTTTAGTTTTCCCCCCATTTTCTAAATAACTTCCAATTCCTGTAAAATCACTCAAAGTCTTGTGTACTGTGTGACTTGCTTTATTTGAAACTCTACAAAGCAAAGGACCGTAATGAAAGTGTTTGAATGTCTCTAATTCAGTTCAAATTAATCTTTCAACCTTAATTATTCCTGGAAAATTAGAAGAGGCTTAACCTGTATTGCAAAGCAATTGGCAGGATGGAAAGATGAACACCGGCCTCAAGCGCAGCCTTGGTAAATCACCCTCAGTGTTACACATGACGGTTGAGGAAGGGGAGAGAGTACAAAAGCATTGACTGCTGGACACCAACACCATCTACTAACTTTCTAATGGAACATGACCATGAAATTGTATTAGACTCCCTGCTTAACTCTTCCCATTCCTCTTATACAAGCCGATTGTGTCAGTTTCCAACTCTGTTAATCCCAGAACAGAACAGGCATTGTGAGCTCCCTGAAGATGAGTGGTGAGCCAGGAATTGGAGAGTAAGGGTAAGGCCAGTAACCTCCTGAGATAGTAAAACTCAAGTGTTTGAGGACTAGAAAGTGACTTGTAGTGAATGCTTGAAGTGAGATCATTGTTTCGTCAGTTTCTCTTGATAACAATTAATTATGCAAAGAATGATATGTGGAAAATGTGTTTGATCTATACAAATTCATCAAGTTCCCAGAAGAGGAAATTCCTACCTCACCACTAAAAGAAAATAAACTAGTTGTAATTTTGCCTATGATTTTGGAACCATAATGACGGAAAAATAATTACGTTTACTGAGTTGTCTCCTTCAGAAAAGAATGAGTCATTCAGAAGAGTAATGTCAATATGAAAGTAACTGTCAATGTCAAAAAATTGCTTGGAGTATTGTCTTAATCAATTGATATAACAATGTTACTATATTTGCATGTAGAATGAAGATTGGAAAGAACTGTGACTTTTTCCTAATCCTGCATCAAAATAAACATAGAGACATGTTTACCCTGGCCTGTAACCATTAGTTCTATGTCATTCTTTGTTTCTCTACCTATATATCAATTTCCTTAAGTACAGTGTCTAAATCTTACACCATTGCTAAGAAAAATAAGTATCAAATTGAGGACATAAAAAATAAGTTCATATCATTTAGAAAAACATAGCTATGTATCACAGAGAAACAAGGATTCAGGGAACTAGTCCAAAAGTGAGTGAGAATCCCAGAAACTCACTGGAGAATCTCATACATCTGCAGGAGACAGAGGCAGAGCCCACATGGTACAATAAATAAAATAAAATAAAAAACCTTTGAGGTGATGGCTAGGTGAATGAACTTAGGACCTTCATAGCCTAAAAATACTAGATTATTAAAAACAAAATAAGATGCAAAGTCAAAAGCAATGGATGGAAAAAATAATTTGAAGTAAGGCACTGAACTAATGAGAGTTAGCTGTGGTGATATTTTGGTAGATCAAGCAAGACAGGGAATGTGGCAGTTGCTGTGAGCCAGGGGTGGGCAGTATGGTTGATGACGAAGAGGTTGAGCAAGTGTGGGTCACCTTGCTACGTTTATTGTGATAGCACATAATAAGTTTATATTCTTCATCAAGCAGTTATATAAAACAAATAATTATGCCTATAATATGTTTTAAATGCTGATTTTTCTTAATATAAAATAATATTACTAAAGATTATTAATTAAATATGCAATACGGTTTTGTTTTATCAAATACCAATTTGTACATATGGATATATGCATATATACAGAAGAAATATAAGTTGAATGTTTACTGAGTTGGATTTATTGCTAAGTAGTGATTATATAATTTTTTATTTTGGGGGAATATTCCTGTATATATTTGTTGTGTGGATTTCTTTTCCAATAAGAAAATTATTTATTTCTAGACACTTAAAGTACATCTCTCTACTTGAAAAATGACTATAAAGCAGTCACTTTGCCAATAAAATCATATGATATTAAGTTATAATAGAAAACAAAAAAAACCCAAGTAATGTGCAGTGTCTACCTTGATGTCCACTCACTGGACAACACATGAAGAGTGTTGCTGTGTATCAAATGCCTCTTAGGATATTTTATGACTTTTCTCCCCGTTGTATTCTTTAGAATTGGCAACATCTTTGTCCTTCTTTCAACCAGTGCCACCCAAACTGACATGGGATGAGTAATTGACACTAGTTATAAAAATAAATTCTTTTTCATCTGCACAGATGCTGCTACTGAGGCACTGTCATCAATGCACGCACTTAGAATGATGTCCTTGCAAGTGTGCATGCTGGGGTTGAGTCACTCACACTGTCACCTGATCCCCCTTTGATCAGCAGCAAACATATGCATGACAGCTGGCTGGAATCATGGTTGGATACAAATAGGGCATAGCATTAGATTTTGTTTTCATGTATGAAACTGAAGAAATAAATACCATCACCTTGGCAACATCAGCTTATCGTCTATACAACCAGCACACTACAGGCTGATATATGTGTTCCACCTGGAACAAATTCACACAGGCATACAAGATTCATTGTAGGTTCACAATTGATGAAACTGAAATGAGAATTTCTTAGTATACTCTATGTCTAAGAGCTGTGTGGACTAGAATTGATGACTTACCAAAGACATGGTGGTTCTGTGTTTAAAGGAACCATATTTCATTGGTTTCATGACCTTGTTGGTCCTCAATTTGGTTATCTTCAAAATCAAAGACTGAGGTAGTAGCTCTCAGTTTTCTAGACTCATCTTCAGCAAGATCACAAACTGTCATCTAGAGAAGCAGTTTCCTTTTCTAGACATTGACATTCAAAAGGCATTGAGGCCGAGAATCCTCCAAATAATGAGTCCAATGAGAAAAACTTGGTAAGAATAAATTGAGTATGATTTGTCTTCCCCATTCTGTACTTCAGAATGTTGGGCAGTCAGCATATTGTTACTAACATTCACCTATGTATCTATTGGGTCTTCTCCAATGGCAAGAACCAGAAAGTCTGTGTTCAGTTCCTTAAAGGTTACACCATTTTACTTTTATCATATAACGAAATGAATACATGTAGATTTGGTAGAAAACACTGTGCACCAAAACTGACAAAAAGTAAATTTTGAGTTGTTTAGGAATCAAGATCTGCATCTAAGAAGATGTTCTTAAAATTGTGATGCAAGTTAGTATGAAAGCTGAGTTAGATATAGAACTTTAAACTCATGGAGATGGTTACATAGTAGAACATTAAAGTCAAGTGCCAAATACATATGGACTGGACACTGGGAATGTATGCTAAGCCATATAACTCTCATAATTGTGACCTATTTATTTCTGTTGTTTTGAATTGTATTTAATGTTATAAGAGAAAGAACCATTTGTTGGACTGAAAGGCGGAGGTGTTGGGGGGGGGAAGATAAACCTTAAACTTAAAAAAAGGGAAGAGGATGGGGGGTTGAGGGAGAAGAGGGTGGGAGGGTGGGACTGGAGGGAGCAGTAGGGAGGGGATTGTGATTGAGATGTAACTTGAAGAAATAAAAAATAAATTATTTTTAAAAAAATACATTTAATACATTTTAAAAAGTACATTTTTTTAAATACATGTTGCATAAAGCTAAATGAAGTTTATTAACTAAAAGAATAAGAGTTGTACATTGCTGCTTCAAAGTCTTACCTGCAATAATCACTGTAAGGTCAACATCATAGTGAAGAGAAGAGTGTAGATACTATGGATATTTAGGCTTTATGTTATCTTGATTATGAGTATTTCTATCTAAGAACCCTATTACAGAAATAAATTGAATAAATATAGAAGAATAATCCAGTACACATGCACACACACACACACACACACACACACACACACACACACACACACACACCCCTCCGCTCATGCTCAAGAACCCATATGTGCAAGCACACATTTCCACTAATAAGATCATTTGCACACCCTCCTCTGAACACATGCCCTGTCACACTCTCAACTCTGGATTGAGTTTTCAGTTGATTAAACGCATGAAACTGAAACTATCCAAATAAACTCTCTTGGCAGTTATTGAAAGTCTTTTGAAGTGAGCCAGAATGCCTCTCCAGTCAATGTTTCCATACTGAATCAGTCCGTGTCACAGTGAGATTGTGTTTATTTTTTATGTTGGAACATAGATTTCTTCCTTTACTGTAGCAGTTCTGCTAAGATAAAAATGAGGGAGAATGAAACAGCATTCTGTGGGTTTGGGAGCCTTGTCTTTGATGAAAGCTCATGTATTAGTGCTCTTTTTAATCTATTTGTGATGATATTAGGCTGCTGTTTTGCAGTAGTAATTTCAGCTTTCTTTTATCTCCTCAAAAATACCAACAACTTTCTTGCCTCAGAAATAGCAATGATGCTTAGTAACTTGCAACCTCCCTTACCCCTTTTCTCTTTCTAGAATCATGAGGGCTGTTGTAGTTTGTCATTGTGACAGAAACTGACTGGTGAGGACTTGTGTGGGAATTTTTAAAGTTAATTTTAAAGAGTTCCCTAAAAGCTCGTCTTTATTTCCAGTCTTTTACTGCTCAATAGCAACAGAAAACAAATAGATGCAACATATGAGAAAAATTAAGCTTTTCCAAAAGAGAATATACAAATTTACACACACACATATATATGAGATAAATATATATCTCATAAAACCACCCCCTTTCTCCCAAGTCCTTATTTTGAATGATGACATAATACTAAGTGTTCATGTCAATCCTCAAGTGACCCTCACATCCTTCCCTAATCAGTAAGTGTAGTTAGCCATGACATACAGGTATACTGTACCAGGAAATGTCTCTAATTCATCTCTCTGGCCATGTCCCATCCCTGAAGGCTGAGAGTAGTCTCTTTGAGGACAGTACGTCTTCCTGACATTATTCTGAGCTTCCTAATTCACCACAAATCTGACCTTGAATAATTACATCAAAAATCTCCCTATAATCTGGCCATCAACTAATATTTCAGATGTATATGCTGTTCTCCCATGAGGTTTTCCTTTCAGAACATAGATCTAATTATCATCTCCTAGGCTTGCCTATCTGTTGCCCAACTCTGTTCTTTTGGGTGAAATGTTGTCCTGTGGTTGGCATTCATAGATCAACTCTTACTTTTCACACAAGAGTACTCTACAGACTAGAAATCTCTAATTCAGCCATCCATATTAATCTATTTACAGGTTTTTTTGTTTTGTTTTGTGTGTGAGACAGTGTCACATAGTATAGTTCTGCATGGTCTGCAACTCACTAT